>CM053790.1:487595409-488020409 GCA_028749045.1 Cupressus sempervirens
CCGGATGTGGGCATGGCTCCCACTGACGAGGAGGGAAACAATGATGCAGAATGGTCATTGGAGGCCTTCGCCAAGGAGGACTATGGGTCAGACGAGGACAGGTGCCGGGATTACCTCAGGACTATGAAATCTGCATTGAAGAAGGGCCACGATGTGGCAATTCAGGCCCTGACTCAGCGGAGGGAGTGGCACTTGATTAGAGCATATATCCGTGGGATTTGCCCTCGGCGATTCAAGACTTGCTTTATAGACAGGGGCTGGCCGGCAATGGAGACAGCTGAGATGCTGGCCGATTGGGCCACGGAGCCGGAATTGGGACCCATTGACACTCCTATGATGAAGCTGGCACATGAGGTTGTGGGACTGTACAAAGATGTTTACTACGGTCGTCAACGTGCGGAGGCGAACAGGGTTGCAGCAGAGCGATCATTGGCAGTTGAGACTGAGGCTAGACACAAACTAGCCACCGACTTGGCCGACAAGCAGGTAGCATGGGCCACAGAGCGGGCAACACTACTGGCAGATTTGGCAGCCACGGTGCAGGAGAAGGACTTGGCTAAGCAAAGTACAGAGGCAGCGGTTCGAGATAAGGATGCGGCTAAGCACGAGATGCAGTTAGCCAGGACGCAGGCCATGGACGCGGCACTTCTTCTAAAGGAGGCCGTTGAAGTCAACTCTCAGATCCAGACAGATCTTCGCATCAGGACAGAACAGGTTTATGAGTTACGTCGCCAGCACCACACTTCTGGGACGCCCCCTTCTCTCTAGATTTTCTGTAGTCTGTAAGTTGTCTCCTAATTTTGTGAGTCGTCAGGAGACGACTGTTTTTTTTTGGGGGGGGATGGTGTTAGCCGACTGGATGGTTCCGACGGTATTTTGTAGCTGACGGTCCGGTGGTGTTTTGTAGCCGACGGTCCAGCGGTGTTTCTGTAGCCGACGGTCCGGCGGTAAATAGTTTGTAGCGAATAAAATAATTGTGGCCGACGAATTCCTTCGAGAAGGTTCGGCGGTATTTTGTAGCCGACGGTCTGGCGGTGTTTCTGTAGCCGACGGTCCGGCGGTAAATAGTTTGTAGCGAATAAAATAATTGTGGCCGACGGATTCCTTCGGGAAGGTTCGGTTGTAGTATTTATATCCCGTCTGGGATCATTGTAAATCATCATTCATCTACTATTGCGAATATTATTCTGCTATTATTGTCTGTATGTGTTGACTTCTATACCTGTACGGTAAACATTACTGTCGGCTACAAAATACCGCTGGAACCATCCAGTCGGCTAACACTAACCTCCTACATTGGCACTATGAGTTATTGTTCTTATCTAGCCATTTATATGTGGGTTGTAGGGACCTCTTGCAATGACACTATGAGCCATTTATATGAGGAAACAAACCTCACGCACTGGTACTATGAGATTCCATTAATCCCAACTTAGCTATTTATAGAGAGATGGTGTCAATTCCTACACTAGCACTATGAGAGTCCAATCTTATTATTTGTGTATGTTTAATTAATAAACAAGATATCAAAATTAAATAATTATGAGTATCATTAGAATGAATTAATGAATTAAAGACAATTCCATGATATCTATATTTACATATTTGTCCTATATTTGATGACAGATTATATAAATGCATATCTTAGAATATATATACATTACCTTATGAGTTATGTGGATGAATCTTACATATGCATTAATTTACCTTTTGCATGTGAGATCTAATGTCCTTTCACCCTTATCGATTATCCCCTGATTCTTATGTGGCACAATCCCTTAGTTTATGTGTGAGGTTCGATGTTTATTCACCCTCACCCAATCTTTATGTTGTCTTGGCCTTATCTCTTGTCCTCCAATCTAGCATCATGCATGTGCAGTCATTTAGCCCTTCATCAGCAATTTTCCTTTGTGTTATGGATTTACATGGATGCCACGTGACTCACTAGGTGCATGGATTATTGAACCTCCTTTAGCTAATGACCAATATGTGTTTGTGTTACGCCCTTTTTCATATGCTCCTCTTCGTACCGTTAATATATGGTGGGTCTGCCACCTCGCGTCCTTAAGAGAAAGGTTGCCAATGGTCTATTTTATTTATTTAAAACCTCATTAGTTCTTTACATGGGATAGTTATTATCATTCCTTCAATATTATTTATTATTATATTATGATTAATTAATATTGTTTATCCAATCATTTATATTGATTCATTTCTACATTAGAATTGCTTAACTATTACATTCTTATAGAATATACACTCCTTGATATCTATCATTAAGATATTCGATATTATAGTTATTGGTAATGTTATGTATCCAAACATTGACAAACAAGATAATAATTCAAATGTATATGTTTAGATTTAAGGTAATAGATATTTTAAATATATTTATAATTGTTACATGTCAATATGGGGTTATGACACAGAGTAAATGAATTATTAAACAGAAAAAGTATAGCCGTCTATCACACATTGATTGGAAAAGCGTGAGAGTTCTTCCACAAAAGTTATAAAAGACACGCCTGAGTTCTTTTTCATTATGTTGCTTATGTTATTGTCTATTTTATTTTGTTGATGGAAGTTAATGGGAATTGAGCCAATAAACCTAGGGTTTCTGATATTTTCAGCATTGAAGGATGCCAATTCTTTATTGTTGCAGTTTTGAGGTAGTGAGAGATCAACCATTTTGTTGCTTAAGGAAAGGTTTCATTCAGAGGTCTTCATTGTGCAGATTTGTGAAAGAAATATCAAGGTTTTGTGAATATATTTGATGCTTATTCATTGCAGAGTTGTAGATCATCATTGGAAGCCAATAAAGAGCAGATTGCAGGTTTTAATCTTGTTGCTATAGTGATGCTACAATACCCGCGCTACAGTAATTCACAAACAGTAAATTGCAAGTGTTTCGAAATTTCAACTTAAAGGTGCAAGGGTTTTAAGTGCAGATTTTTAAAGAGTTCCAAAAAATCGATTGTGGCGACCATTGCAATCATTACCAGTTCTTATCTACAGGTTCATACACTGTTGCCATACATTTCCAGATTTTATAATAAAAGCTCAAGGACCTCCGGGTATGAATGGTTAATGAAAAGAATTGTAAATATTTATATAAGAATCATTGCAACTCTATTTCATTCCCAGAATATTTTATATTTGCAATGTTATCATATTTTATGTTGTTATTTTATATGGCTTATTGCAACTCTATTTCTTACCTGGCAAAAGGTTTATTTTTTATTTTAAAATTGTAAAACAAAACCAAACATTTGCAAGTTGGAGGATGTATAACCTGTAGGGGTTACTACACTCAAGCCCAAAGTCTTCAATCCTAAGTAATTGCAGCCACTACCAACTATAACAATTTGTCCTGTAGTAGTACAAAGTCTTCAAAAGTTCAAATTGGCTCTGAATGCAATTAGCAGCTCAAAGTCTGCACGATTATATTCAAATCCCTCAAGCAAAGCTCCAAAACTCACAATCAATATCCAAAAAATCTAGTCCTATAACACCTTGAATCGACACAATGTTTGAAAGCAAGTTTCCCCCTTTATTGAAAGCAAGTCAATCTACATCTAAGATCAAAGTCTTAAAGTGCATATACAAATTGGCAGAGTTTTATTGCATAGCCAAAAGACAAAAATTACAATGAGCAACCTCCTGTATTTATGGGTGAGGGGTTGAAAAAAAAGTAGAGAAAGAAGGGGAAACCTCTAATGTCCCCTTTTTAGCATGACCATGATAGTGGATGAGTTCAACCAATTACGGGGTTTTTGTAGGCTAGTACTGGTGATTAGAGGCTCTTCTTGAGGGTAATGATTATGTTTCGTGGGACTTACTATTAATAGTAAGTCAACAGATGGTTCTAATGAGCTCAAATGAGTTAGAGTTGAATGATGCTCTCAACTTTTTATTTTTGGCTTCTAGTTTGGACTCCAAGAATCTTGGAAGAGTGTCTATATCTAGTAAGTCACCCTGTCAAGTTCATTTATCATATTTCTTCATCAGGATCATTCATGTGCTATCAGATTTTGATTTTGATGCTTCTTTGGTCATTTTCGCAAGATGGGTGAATTATAATTATTATTTAATTAAATACTCTAAAGTTGCTATTTTTGCTAGTATTGTATATTGGTCACTTGAGTGTCATAGCTTGTTGGAACCAAGTTGAAAAGTTTAAAAGCTTGGGCAGAGTAAACAATGACCTTATGTGTTAGAATATCATGATATTGATGAAAATGTCATTTTTGGAGCCAAAGGGAGTTAAATTATATAATTCAAATATCTAGGTATAAAGCAAAGCACATTTACACGAAAAGGGTGTTCATGAAATTAACTATTGGAGTGATAATTAAGATTTGTTATAATATTATAAAAGCAATGGCTTATTGCAAATGGAATCATTCTTGGATATCTTTTATTTTCATTTTCTAGAGAAGTTGGTCTTAAGGGTTTTGGGACATCTAATGCTGAAAGAATTGTAAAATCTTTTCAGACCTTGCACATCGAATTGATTTGATCATGCCAATGAACTGTGCTTGAATTTAGAGTTGGAATTTAAAGATATTGATTACGGAGGAATTCTGGAATTTATTTGTGACTGGATGTTGGGGTTTGAGGCAAAATCACTGCAATCAGCTGAGATGGTGTTGGAGTTTATTAATGTAGATCTGGTTCTTTAAGAATATCAGTGTGTGAATTGAGGAAGGCTGTGATTCCTATCAAGTAGCATTAATCATCTTTGGATCGGTGTTATTTTTCAGGTGGTTTGAATTCAATTGTGTTTGGCAGTGTCACATTTGGTTGTCTATCATAAACGACGTGAAATTAGCAGAGTTTATTGCTGTCACAAATCAGGTGCTTACATTTTGAAAATAAATTATGCTAGAGTAGTTTGGCATTGTAAAAATCTGCAACTTAATATACAAAATAATAAGGGTGTGAGCATTGTAATTGCTTTGTGATTATTTTAAATTTCTATGCATTACTTTCAACTCAAACTTTCAAAAACCAAATTCTTCAGCATAGATTAAGAATGACCCAGCAGGGCTCATTACCGTGTTATCAGAGCGACTTCCTCATGTCTTGCAAGGTTGGAAATTTTGAGTTCCCACGCTTGATTTGTGAATGATCAGCACTCTTGAAGGTTATTTCAATCATGGACACATCCAAATTATTCAATAAATATGGAGACCAGTTGAGCAATTTGTTATGTTCAGGAAATAAATGTTAGAATCCGATAAGATTAATAACCCAGAAAACTAGTGCAAAGAATAAATATCTAAACTATGAATGCAAATGATACAAAATCAAAATAGCATCATAGAGTTAGTCTCCAAGAGAGTAATGCAAATGCTAGAAGCAAAATAGCATTAAGAGGATGCAAAAACAAGCCAGGTAGCATGCTTATATAGGCTAGGAAGAGAGAGGAGGTGGCAACACCAACCAATGAGGAGCAACCATCTATCGGACTAAAGATAGCAAAGTATCTTCCCAAGATAGCTAATGGATGCTCACATGTAGGAAGGTGACAGCTCACAACCATTCACCTAATAAGACATGCTTTATTAACCTAAGCGAGATTATTAAAAGTGTAGGAAAAACCTAGCAAAATAGGAAAAATAAAAAACTACACTAACACCCTCCCATAAGTGAAGCTTAGGTGGATGTAGAAATGGGTCCCGGCAAGTCAAGCCTGATGAGGTGCCCATGTACATAAGATTTCTCAAAAGAGAGAGAAAAGAGACCCCCCCACAAAAAAAATCAGGACTCCGAGCGAGAGGAAGAGGCCCCCTCAAAAGATGAACCATCCCGCACCCCCAACAAAGCTCGTAAATGAAGGAACTTGCTCTCAGTGAAGGGTTTGGTGAAGATATTAGCAACTTGCTCAGAAGTCGGACAATAGCGAAGGTCAATGACATGACCATGGATGAGCTCCCGGATGTAGTGCATGTGGACCTCTATGTGTTTGGTCCGCTGATGATGAATTGGATTCTGTGAGATCTGAATGGCACTCTGGTTGTCACAAAATATGACTGATGGTCGTCTGATCTAGATACCAAACTCAGTGAGAAAATGTTGAAGCCAAATGGCCTCAGTGGCGGCATTTACAGCCCCCCGATACTCAACCTCAATAGAAGACAGAGCAATAGCAGATTGCTTTTTGCTCGACCAACAAACAGGACTTGACCCAAGTGAGAAGCTATACCCTGAAGTAGACTTGCGATCCTCAGAATCACCTACCCAATCTGAATCTGTGTAGCCCACCAAATCAAGCTCAATACCTGCTGCATAGTGAATCCCACAATTATGAGAACCCTGAATGTAGTGAAGGATCCGCTTGGCTGCTTTCCAGTGCAACTCATGGGGCTCTTGCATGAATCGAGAGACCATGCCTACAGCATAGGAGATGTCAGGTCTTGTATGAGTCAGATAAATGAGACTCCCAACAAGTTGGCAGTACAAAGTGCCATCAACAAGTGGAGAAGAACATTGAGCCTCAAGTTTGACTCCAGAAAGGAAGGGAGTCGGAGCAGGCTTACAATCAGCCATATGAAACCTCGAGAGTAAATCTAGAGCATACTTGGATTGTGTGATGGTGATCTCAGAAGGAGACTGAAGGATCTCAATCCCGAGAAAGTAATGCAACAAGCCCAAGTCAGTCATCAAAAAACTATCCTGAAGGGCCACTTTGACCGCCTTAATGGTGGCTAAAGAACTTCCTGTGATCAGCAAGTCATCAACATACAAAACCAAAAATAGAAGTGAATCACCCTGTTGCAAAATGTAGACATTAGGATCAGAATGGCACCAAGTGAATCCAACTGATAGAAGGAAGGAGTCCAACTTGGCATACCAGGCCCGAGGAGCTTGTTTGAGGCCATAGAGAGACTTCCAAAGATGACACACAAGTGAAGAATCCTGAAGGAAGCCCTGTGGCTGCTCCATGTAGATCTCCTCATGAAGGTCGCCATGAAGAAAAGTACTCTTCACATCCATCTGATGTACTTCCCAACGATTAGCTGCAACAATGGCAAGAACAATTCGAATGGAATTCATTCGGGCAACTGGCGCAAAAGTCTCAGAGTAGTCAATCCCAGGAACCTGGGAGAATCCTTTGGCGACCAAGCGAGCCTTGTGTTTGTCAACTAACCCATCTGCTGCAAATTTTGTCCGATAAATCCACTTACATCGAACAAGTTTTCTTCCTTTAGGAAGAGGGACAAGATCCCAAGTGTGGTTCCTCATCAAGGAACTATACTCTTCCTGCATAGTTGTATCCCACTCAGAAATACCAGAAGCCTCATGAAAGGACTGTGGATCTGAGGCAGTAGCAATGAAGACATGTGGAGCATCCTGGAATTGTGAACAAGTTCGCCTGGTGTCTGATGGATCCCCAACCCAATCACCTGCAAACTGCAAGGTCTGTCTAGCCCAAAGTGGACAGGAAGATGGAGAATCTGGAGGGGAATCATTAACCTCTAAATGATGACTAGGAGAGGAAGGAGGTGAGTTCTCTAAATCACTTTTTGCATCAGAAGTAGAGGTAGAAGACTGTTCAAGTGAATCTGACTCATCAGAAGATCTATCATGTATTCCATGTGACTCTAATGTCAAGGTAGAAGGAGTTGGAGAAGTGATAGAAAGTGAGCTTGAAGATCCCTCCTCAAATTGAACACTCCTCTCAATGAATAACTCATGTGTAGTAGGGTGGAGCAACCGATAACCCTTCACACCATCAGGATAACCTACAAATATGCAAGGTCTGCTTTGCGGATCCAAGGCCTTACGTTTCTCTGTAGGAATGTGGGCCCATGCAGGGGAGCCAAAAACTCGAAAGTGCTTAACTGATGGTTTCTGACTGCTCCAAGCTTCAAAAGGAGTAACTCCCTTCAAGGCTCAGTGAGGAACACGGTTCTGGATATAACAAGCACAGTTAATGGCTTCTGCCCAATACTGTGGTGCAAGAGATCTAGAGTGAATCATACAGTTTGCCATTTCCTTCAAGGATCTATTATTCCGTTCTGCAACACCATTTTGCTGAGGATTGTATGGAACTGAATGCTGTAAATCAATCCCCTCTGAAGTGCAAAATCTTTCAAACCGATGGTTGACATACTCACCACCATTGTCTGTGCGCAAAACCTTGATGGCTTTCCCAGATTGCTTTTCTACAAAAATTTTGAAGTCTTGAAAATGATCAAATACCTCTGACTTCTGTTTGAGAAAGTACACCCATGTATATCGAGAAAGGTCATCAATGAATGTGAGGACATATCGGGCCCTGCTGAAAGAAGGATGTTGAAATGGACCAGCCAAATCACTGTGAACTAACTCTAGTATCTGTGAAGCTCTCCATGCCTTACTTTTGTCAAACTTTTCCTTAGGATGCTTACCAAGAATGCAACTTTGGCAAACACCTCCTGAGAATTGAAACGAAGGCAACCTTGTGACCATGCTCTGCTGGTTGAGCTGATGCAAATAGCTAAAGTTAAGATGGCCAAACCGCTCATGCCATAATTTACTCACATCATTAGAGTGAGTGAGCAAAACAGATGAATGAGGATCAAGAACAAAGTGAGAAAATAGATAGAGCCGTGACTGATGATCTGCTCTCCCAACTGCAACTACAGAATCACTATGCAACTCACGTATCTCCACTGAATCAGGAGTGAACTCAACTCGCTTGCCTAAACCTATGTGAGTGATCTGGTATATTGATAGGAGATTAGTTGATAATGAGGGTACACAAAGAACATCATGGAATGTGCCATCCCCCACATCAACAGACCCTCTCCCACACACCTCAATAGGAGTGTCATCACCCATCAAAATAGAAGGCATAGTACATGGCTCCAAGGATGCAAGTTCTTCCTTAGATGAAGCCATGTGGTGTGAAGCACCCGAATCAAGAACCCAAGTGGATGGTGAGGAAGCAACTGCAACAAGAGCCTTGCCCTTTCCTTTCCCCTTGTTGTTTTCTTTTGCCTTGTTAGACTCTTCATAAGAACTTTGTTTGATAGACTCAGGAACACTAATATTATTCTTCTCAAGAATGTATGTCAAGTGATCAATTTGTTTCTTCAAACATTTATGTTCATCATGACCGGGTCTTTTACAATAGGCACATTTAACCTTTTCTTTCTTAGGCTTATCGCCCTTAAAGGATGAGGTATCAATAGTTGCTTTTGAAGCAATTGGTATCTGATCCTTCTTTTCCTCACTATTATTTTGTTTCTCATCCTTACTATTGTTGTTACTACTTTGTCCTTTTTGTTCTTTTGTGCCTTGGTTGGTTGCTAAGGCATGTGACTTAGAGGACTTAAGAGTGCCCATCTGGATTAGCTTGTCCTGTTCTCGAGTGAGATTGACAGCAAAATCATCTAGAGATGGCATGGTGAATTGAGTACCAAGTGCACCCTTAGTAGCATAGAAGGTAGAGACAAACACAGAATATTCTAAACTTAGCTTAGAGAGAATACTAAAAATCAGTTGTTCATCTTTCTTTTCAATTCCACATTGTTTTAATTGCAGCCTTAGTGATTTCAATTTGGTGAAGAAATCTTGAATTGTGTTGAAATTGCCTGGACTCAAACTAATTAATTCATTTTCCAACATATGACCCCTCATTGAATCTTGTGTGCCAAATAGTGTTTCTAGCTTTGTCCATACTTCATTTGGTGTATCCAAAGACTCAATGTGAAATAGCAAGTCAGGAGAAACCGACAAACACAATGTTCCATATGCCTCATCACATTTGTTAAACCACTTACACTTGTCTTCATCTTTAGCAGGTTCAGTTTCAAGTCCCATAGTTATCCTATTTAATCTAGCTTTCCTTAAGTGAATTGTCATGCGTGATTTCCACTCAAAGTAATTGTATGGAGTTAGGATGGGCATATTTGTTTGATCCATGATGAAGAAATGCAAAGAAATGATAAAAAGAAGAGAACCCAGCCACGACAATGCCCCCCCCCCTGTTTTACTCAATCAAAGAACCCCCCCCCAAAGAAATATGATTTGGCACTTTATTTTAGTGCATTTACAACTACCACTAGAAAGAAATACTTAGTGGTCTTGATTTCAATGCATTACAAACCCTCATGAAGAGCATATGCTAAAAGTGAAACTTGGGCACAATAATCACAAAAACAAATAGCACCACTGCAATCTACTCGAAAAATCATGCACTTTCAAAAAAAGAATCACCT
Organism: Cupressus sempervirens; assembly: GCA_028749045.1. Classification (NCBI taxonomy): domain Eukaryota; kingdom Viridiplantae; phylum Streptophyta; class Pinopsida; order Cupressales; family Cupressaceae; genus Cupressus; species Cupressus sempervirens. The sequence continues at coordinate 487,605,621 of CM053790.1, forward strand.
CGATACGAGGTCGTATGAGAAAGTTATGATCCTCCGAAGTTTTCAAAACGAGAACTGTGCACAGTCACGGCTGAGAATCTACAATTTCTGAAGAATTCATGCATAGAAATCAAAAAATAACTCCACTAGTGGATGGAGCACAAAAAAATAGCCAAGTTCATAACAAGAATCATCAAAATCGGAGTCCGTATGAGCAAGAACGAGACATTTGAAAACTGCATTCAAATCTGCGACTGCCAACGGAGAGGGGTATGGCTGTAGCCTTTCATGCTCGATTCTGCAAAATATACAGCTTGCATGCAAAATCTAAAAGATACCCAGATGATTTTTCGGGGCTGCAAACAAAACCCAAAAAGCGTTTTTCTTGTTGATGTACAGAAGATGCTGCTGTAGTGTAAATTAGACGCCTTTCACAATAAAAAATGGCTCCAAAAATCAAAAAACGACCCCAGCAACCAAAATATGATATGCAAATGCTGGATCAGCTTCCTAAGTCCATCAATGGCATGCTAGAGCCTGCAATACTGATTGAAAACTCCAAATATGCAAGTTGGTTGTCAGATTTGAGATTGAAACCCTAGAGAAAAACCATGTTAGAATCTGATAAGATTAATAACCCAGAAAACTAGTGCAAAGAATAAATATCTAAACTATGAATGCAAATGATACAAAATCAAAATAACATCATAGAGTTAGTCTCCAAGAGAGTAATGCAAATGCTAGAAGCAAAATAGCATTAAAAGGATGCAAAAACAAGAGATGCAAATACAAGCCAGGTAGCATGCTTATATAGGCTAGGAAGAGGGAGGAGGTGGCAACACCAACCAATGAGGAGCAACCATCTATCGGATTAAAGATAGCAAAGTATCTTCCCAAGATAGCTAATGGATGCTCACATGTAGGAAGGTGACACCTCACAACCATTCACCTAATAAGACATGTTTTATTAACCTAAGCGAGATTATTAAAAGTGTAGGAAAAACCTAGCAAAATAGGAAAAATAAAAAACTACACTAACAATAAATAGGTGCTCTAGTAAATGAAATGAAGAAATTGAGACAAACATAGGAAAGGTTAAATGCAAGACTTTTAGATCTGGTGGCAGTTGATAGGGCAGCTAGGATTATGGTTTCCTTCTTCAGTAAGTTCTCTTCACAGAGAATGCAGGATGAGAAACTAGAGATTTTCACAAAGGAGACATCTAGAAGCCTTCACGATGAGTTTCCAACAGCTAGTGATCATGGTGAAGATGATCTTGTGCTTAGTGGCGCCGCCACTAGTCCTATCTATAGTTATGTTGTTGGAGATCTGTACAGGGACATGTGGATGTGTCCGTTTCATTAGAGGACAGCAGCATTGAGTTCCAACAGTTTGAGGACTCCAAAATTAGTGATTCGGAAAATTTAGAGGACATGCTAACCAACTTTGATGGCAATCTTACATCAATTGGTAGCAGTGGGAATATAGGTAATACAAGGTCTGATTTTTAGGATAGGAGTCCCTTATATGAGTATGTTAATAATGTTGCAGATAGTGCAAGTGCAAAAGATGCAGTAGCCTAGACTTTCCTGATTGAAATGCAGTTTTTTAAGACTATGAGAAGGATATGAGCACTGACAATTCAGTTTCTTATGCCAGCAGTCATAGTGTTCACTCAATGTAGAGGACACCAATCTTCTCATGTGTAAAAGATGAGGGCATGGAGTTACTTGGTGATAACACATGATTTGAGTGTTGAGGAGCTATACAATGTAGATTCATGCCATAGTGATGTTGATCCACATGTTGACATTTAGTCATGTATGTAGCGATAGGAGATAGCAAAGGAGTCTCAACTAGATGATGTGAATACTATTGTTATGGACACCTCTGATGATTTGTATGACGATGTTTCATGTTGCAACAAGTCTGGATTATCATGTCAAACATGAAGTGATGATCTGAAGCTTTCATGGGATGATGATAGGTCCCAAGATCACATTTTACGACGACTTACAGTTGAGGAGGACGCTGAGGGAGTTGGAAATAGCAACAAATTCCACTTCCGATGAGTTGTTTGTCGAGGTACCCAGTAGCATCACCTCATTGATGGACATGCTCAAGGTTGTTAGCACATAGATGTTGGTGATCATGTGGTGCGCAATGAGGATACAATCTCTCATCATAGTGCAGTTAATGAATCAAAGAGCTTACGTGGGAGACAGGGAATGTAGAGACACCCTGTGACTAGATAGTTGTAGGTGAGCAACAATGATATTTATTCAACTCTTGAGCATTATGATGTTATCCAATAGATGTTAGTTGTATTTGCTTGGGGCACTCCTATGTCAGATAAGCATGGTGGCAGTTGTCTTTCCTTATCAAAGATTCATTCACTTCGAGAGGTTGCCAAGATCTTGAAGCATAATTATTTATAGTTGGTAACTGACAAGGACTACCTTTCTAAGTGGGGTAGTTGTATTTGCTTCAGGTGCTCCTATGGAAGATGAGCACAGTGGTAGTTGCCTTTCCTTATGAGAAAGTCATTCACTTTGAGAGGTTGTCAAGGTCTTTGAGCATAATTGTTAACAATTGGTAGTTGACAAGGATTACCTTCTTGAATGGGGTAATAATTGTTATGGGGCATTGTTAGAGAAAGAGGAGGTGGTTGAGCTCACCCATGGGATTTGGGCGACTTCTAAGGTGTTGGAGAGCACCCAGTTGGCTCTCCAACAATCGTAGTTGCAGTTGTGGGTTGGAGCGTATACAATTTATGCTAGCCGCAAATCCGGTTCAGCAACATATAGTGGTGGTTCGTGGTAAGTTGACTTCCATGGATATGGACAATGGATGTGACGAGGATGGAGTTACATCCATTGTTGATATGAGTGCAATAGCTACAACTAAGATGAGTGCATTAGTGGAGGATAGTAGAGAGCTTCCTATTGTACCAAATCCCCCCAATTGTTAACACATTGCAAATGATGCGGAACAGGTTAGTGAGTCTTGATGTAATAGTAGTGGATTCTTTAGAGAGTTGTGTCAGTTCCTAACACTTCTCCCTTTTCTTCACGGGACTTGGGTAGAGTATCGTCTAATTTGAAGACTAGCTCTTATGGTGATTTGTTTCCTTTTCCCAAAAGAAAATCTATTACTTCACTCATACAGTTAATAGCGATAGTCAGTTGGTAGCACCAAAATTTCAAAGGGATCGGTTGAGGTTACATGGGAGAAAGTTGATGCATCTTCCTACAATTTCTATAGCATAGAATCATTTGTGGAGCATCTGCTTGAAAGTTCAAAATTGCAAGAGGGACCATTTGAAGCTTTTGAGGGTATTCTTGTCTGAAGTTTTCGTAGTGTTCAGGTTTTGGTGGGAAAGATTGTAGAGAATTTGATTACAATGCTACGCAATAAGGATATTGTGGTTGGGTTTGTTTCACTTAAGAACTTGTCCAGCGAGTTGTTCAAGGACAAAGATTGGAGCCATCACTTGGTTCTTGATTGATAATGATGAGTCTTTGACGAAGATTGGAGCATTTTATTGCATCTACACAGTGAGGAGTGCTCATTATTTCCATTTTGACCTATACGTAGAGGAATTGGTTTCGCGCAAGTGTGGGTTGGCTACAGGTTCATAACATCTTTTATGGAATGGGTTTGTACCATCTACAGTTGATGGGGTTAGTTGTTGCACGTTAGGAAGAGGCTACTTGTAGAGTTAGCATGTCGAAGACGATTTTGTAGAGGATGGATATTTGGATTATGGTATCGATGCTTTTCAGAGTACTAGTTCCTACTGCAAAGATAGACCGCATACTCATGGCAGATTGGTAGGGTGCACAGGAAATTTGATCTAGTAGATGATATCAGATATCCATTTTTCCTTGCTATGGATATGTCTAATTTTTATCTCTACTGGATCCAAGTGTGTCGTCGATAAATATTGAGTAGCCGACGGGCCCCTTCAGGAAGGTAATTGTTATGTGGCCGACGGGCCCCTTCAGGAAGGTTCTTCGCAATAGTATATGTACAACTTTGGATTATCATTGTAATGATCATGATAAGCATTATGTAATATCTTTGGCATATGTGAATAATAAAAAGAGTATTGTTGTTCTTGTCTATTTTCTGTGTGCATTAATCTATTTACCCCCTACGGTAAACATTTGGCACCGTTGCCGGGGATCGAACCCGGGTCACCTGCGTGATAGGCGGGAATACTCACAACTATACTACAATGATTTACCCCCTACGGTAAACAAAGTGGAGATGGGACTGGCACTGCAAATTGGGTGAGTCACCATTGTTGGTATGGTGACAATATGTTCAAGATAGCTTTTGGATAATGTTATCATCACAGAAGTTTGTTGTGATGCCCAGGATATAATAAATATTTATCCTTGGGATCCGGGTGGGTCATTGTATTTCTTTGATTCATGTGATTGCTTGAGGACAAGAAATCTTGGGAAGTGAGGACTGTAATGTCCCCTTTTTAGCATGAACATGATAGTGGATGAATTTAGCCTATTACTATGTGCTTGTAGGCTACTATTGGTGACTATAGGACCTTGTTGAGGTTATGGCTCTATTTGGTGGACTTACTATTTGTAGTAAGTCAATGGATGGTTTTGATGAACTCAGATGAGTTAGAGTTGAATGGTGCAATTTTTAGTTTTCGATTTTGATTTGGACTTCAAGAATCTTGGACTAAGCACCTATTTTTAGTATGCCACCCCATCAGGTTCATTCATCATCTTTCTTCATCATGGTCATCATGTGCTGTCAGATTTTTATTATGATGCTTCTTCAGCCATTTTCACAAGACAGGCGAATTATAATTATTGTTTAATTAAATATGCTAAGGTTGTTATTTTTGTTGGTATTGTATATTGGTCACCTTACTGTCATAGCTTGTTGGAACCGGGTTAAAAAGTTTAAATTCTTGGGATTAGAAAACAATGACCTTGTGTGTTAAAATATCATGATATTGATGAAAAGGTCATTTTGGAGCCAAAGGGAGTTAATGAATTATATTATTGAAATATGTGCCCAAGTATAAAGCAAAGGGCGTTTAAGTGGATAGGGTCTAGACACTAATAATCAAAGTGATAAGATTTGTTTCATTATTATAAAAGCAATGGCTTGTTGCAAATGAAATCATTTCTTGGATATCTTTTGTTTGCAATTTGTGAGAAGTTAGTCTTGAGGGTTTTGAGAAATATGATGCTGAAAGAAATGTAAATTCTAAAGACTTTGCACTTTGAATTGGTTTTATCATGCCAATGAATTGTTCTTGATTTTGCTGCTGGAATTTAAAGGTATCGATTAAGGAGGCATAATGGAAATCATTTGTGAATAGATGGTGGGGTTTGAAGCAAAATTGCTGCAATTAGCTGAGGAAGCATTGGAGTTTATTAATGCAGATCGGGTCCTTTAAGAATATCAGCAAGTGAACGGGGAAGGTTGAATTCCTATTAGACAACGTTAATCATCAATGGATCAGCGTTATTCTTTAGGTGGTTTGAATTCCATTTTGTTGGGCAGTATCACATTTGTTGGTCTATCATAAACACCTAGGAATGAGCACAGTTAATTGGCATCACAAATCAGGTGCTTGCATTTTGAAAATTAATTATGTAACATTAGTTTGGCATTGTAAATTTTCTGCAACTTGATATAGAAAATAACATAGTAACACAAGGACGCGTCCCCCCTCCCCCCTTCTTGCCTCACGCACCAGGGATGTGGACGCACCAAGGACTTGGGGAATCCGTTCCCCCATCCCCAGTGGCGCCACCAAATTCCACCACCTCCACCAAGGATGGGGAACATCCTAATGTTAACTATTTGTTGATTTGACTATCTATGTTCAATGTTCAATGTTCCAATTCAATGCAATGTTCAAGTATTTACTCTTTTACATCTTTATATCCTATATTACAATATATCTTTTCATAACTAGCATTTAAGTATTGTATGTATAGTATATACAAATTCCCCTGGTCCCCCACCATCCCCCTGTTGTCCCCAAAGTAGGGCTTCTTTGTCCCCCTATCCCGCAAACTTGTCCCCTCGTTCCCTCGTCCCCTATTCCCTAGGGCAATGTGACTATGGAAATAATAAGGGTGTGAGCATTGTAATTGCTTTGTAATTATTTTAAATTTCTATGCATTACTTTCAAAAAACAATTCTCCAACATAGATTGAGAGTAAGCTGCTACATGATGCTCTATGTTTGAAATGTTTAGGCTTGGTAAAAACTTCACGAACTAGAGTAAGAGCACACATCCTTAATTGCTCTGCACCATAATGGTGATTTCTTGAAAAGTACATTTGTTTCTTTTCATCTCTGACTTGAAAGCATTCTATGTGCGCAATTCTTCCCTCTCTCATCCTTTTCCTTGTATAGTTGAATAATGTTCTCATTCTGTTGTGACTAGAAAAGTCCTAAACATGGTCTTTCAAGCTAGAACTTTGTAAATCTCGAAAAGTATTTGTATAGGATATGAGTGAAAAGCCTTTCAACAAAGAAAGGGTAAGGATTTTAGGCAAAATCAGAAACAAGATTTTATGGGAGCATTGCATATGAATGGACATCAAGCTTTGAGAAAGGAAATGAGGTGCATATGTGTATATATAAGAGGAACTTTATGTTAAAGTGGGGTTGTTGTTGCACTAAAAAGACCGATTTGTCAATGCCCATTACAACCATTCAACTTATAGTACACATGAAGCGGTTAAGACCTTGTTGCGAATCCCAAGGGGAGCGCTGCACAAATTTCTAACAATCTCCCCTTCAACGTTACCTGAGGGTCTAAGGATTCAAACCTGTGACCAAGCTCTGATACGACTTGTTAGAATAGGGTTGCCATTGCACCAAAAGACTGGTATGTCAATGCCCAATACAACCACTCAACTTATAGTACACAGGAGGCGGTTAAGCCCTTGTCACGAATCTTGAGGGGAGCGCTTAACAAATTTCTAACAGTTTATTCACTCATAGGTGGGGCTTTTATGCCCCACTACAAGTCAACCAGTAGCTCAAAATAAGTATAAAGAGGATTTTTAAGTCCATTTACAGCCTTAGCAAAGAGGGGAAAGGTGCATGTAAAGCACATAAAACATGGGTTTTTTAGCTTGCATTGCATGAAGGAGATGCTTTCTCTTTTGAAGCAATTATTATTAAAAACACATTTTTTTAATCTCGACTACATATGTAACAAAAATTAGTCTTTTGAGCTTTGTCTTTCTGGGAAGAACTTGTAGTTCTATGTGCATCATTTGGGGAAGAACTCGTATTGCAGCTGCACTTCAAGGGGAAGTACTTGATTTTTTTTTTGAAAACCATTGCTCTCATTCAAAAGGTCACACATTTCTGATAATGATTTTTTAAAGGAAACAATGTATACACAAAAACTAAATCCCTAGCTTGCACCAAAAAGGACTCAAAAAAGAAAGCACATCTTTCTTAAGAATTACAAATGTAATGGAGAAAACTCAAAACTTTGAAGAGAACCTCCCAAATCCTTGATGATTTCGAATCTAGGAAAACTCTTGAAAATTGGAGCTAAATAGGCAACAAAATTCACCAAATCCTCTTGTTAAATTAATGCATTTTTTAGTCAAAAAGAATTTCATGAAAAAATATTTATTATTGAGAATAAAAATGCAGATGAATAACAATAAGAAAGAATTTGTCAAACCTTCAAATGAAGTGTTTGCACGAGGACAAGATTTTTCCTTGCAATCGCATGTCAAATACTTGCAACAAGTAGAACTTGAGGACTCCGCCCCCCCACCTCCCCCCCCCCTCTCCTCACCACACCAAAATCAAAGTACCTGTCTCTGAGGCATCCTCACACCGAGCACTTGGAGTACCCAAGTACCCCCACCTCCACCATTCTGCAACATTGTCACCGCTGGGATGAGTACCTGAATTTCTATTTGAATTTTGATTTTTAAGTGTTACTATTGGGTATGTACTATGTTATTATGTTGCATGTCCTACTGCTCTAGTTCGTGTTACATTTTGTTATGTTCAAGTATTTCAATTTGGTATGTTATACTATAACATCATTTCATAACTAGCATTTCAAGTTCTATGTGTATAATTTACAACACCACCCCGCCCCACACCCCTTGTCATCGTCCCCATACCATCCAGCTGTTGTCCAGGAATTGAGACCTTTTGTCCACACATCTCAAAAACTCGTCGCCTTGTGTAATGAACCCAACTGATTCTAACTCCAACAACATCAAATTACTTCACTTTTTGGATGCTTGACATTTTGACAAACACTTTGCATGCATCCTCTATCTCATTGTCCTTAATTTTAGATTGATAATGATTTTCTTGAAATGATGCCAAATGTGATTTTAATACTTTCAAATGGTTACTAAGATGTCTTGGCAATTAAATATAGTGCAATTGCAATTCTTTTGACCTTTCAAATGCATATAGGTATCACATACAAAGTAAATATGCACCTACAATAGCTAGACATAAATGCAAACATTTGGCATGAAAACTAAATATCATGTGATAGCTCTTGATATTTCACTGATTGTGACTCCAATGATATTAGAATTTAATGCAATTGATTACAGCTGAAATGTCAACAAAGCCAAGGACTTCCAAATATAAATTTGCAATGAATTGCTTCACAATTACAAAATTACGATCAGATTGAAATCAGCCAGTTGTGACAGTTGTAGATGTCCAATTTGCAGCGAAGGAACAATGAAAATCATGCACACTTATTCCCACATCGAACTCTCAACAAAGTGCAGATTGCAGATAGGAAATGTAGGAGGTTTCCTTGACTCCAAAATGTTGGAAACCACAAGAAGAAATACCATACACAGCATATCAGCAATGGCCGACACCAGCATATGAAACTCACGCCAAAGGCATGGATAATGCAGCTCAGAAACACCTTAACAATGACGTTGAAATGCAGACTGCCAGCTGGGTATTAAATGCCAAAATAGCAATGCCAAAACCAAAAAGAATGTCGCCCAACTTGAAGTAAATAAAAGAAATGTTGACACCAAAATGCAATGATAAATGATGCCTGCTTACAGAGATAATAGAAGCCAACTTTGCAGCACACATTCGCCTTTACAAACATAGTAATCATAGACTAGAAAGCTGAAATATAGACGTCCACTTCAGTCCAAAATTATCAATCATATTTTCTATACAACAGCAGCAAATTGGTTGTCAGATCAAAAGGAATCAGTCCTCAAGATATTCACAAACTCAAACCCTCAACAAACTTCACAAGCAATTGAAAAAAAAAAAACCAAGAATAAATATATTTGCTTCATGGAGCCTCTTTTATAAAGCACTTGGCTTCTCCAATACACCTTTTTTTAAAGTTGTTTCATCAACACATCTTTAAATTACAAATTTCCATCTAATTATTTGAAAGAAATAACTCTCAAGCAAGTGGCTTCATGAAGACATTTTTCACTCAAGAGGGGTCTTCAACACACCATCAAATTATACCACTTACATGATAAAATTAATTTAATAAGATATTCTAAATAAACAACTTATAATATAGAGCTCCATGAAATTACCCAACCAATCTCTGAAGAAGCCAAACCACTTGGTGCCTCAGCTGCATTGCTAAAAATAGGAATTGCCCACAATTAACTTACTATAAATAGCAATTCAATCCACAGAGACCCTCAAAACACACTACCAGCTAACGAAGATTGCAATGATGAACTAATGATGCAGAAGCATCCTAGGGAAGTCAGCAATCCTGTATGCAAGAGCATCCTAGGGAAGTCAGCAATCTTGCATGCAGGAGCATTAAGCTCGTATTTGTGGACCTATGGTTTGTGTAGTTGGTGATGTGTTCAAGGCCTATTGGAGAAACTTGTCCTAAGTGCGCATAAAGTTTGGAGTAATCGAGTTAGAGTTATTTTGGTGGTTGGTGGTCGCATGTTCCTGATTTACTCACAAACTTTGGAGATTGTTTTCACAAGCTTTGATCTGAGTGAATTGGCTTATGCGCTCTTAGATTTAGTTAGTTGGATGGCATGTAGACCTATGCCTAAGGCCGTGTACTTTTATGTTGTCATATGAGTTAGTTATGCATTGTAAACTTGGGGCTTGTCCTAAGTATTTAGTTATTTCATGTATTTAGTGTTTGTTGACAAGTCGATTTATGGCTTGAGAGGTTACTTAATGTGAGTGTTTATTTAATGTAACTTGCTAGGCTCACTTGTGAGTTGGTTTAGTATAAGTAGAGGGTCTTGTGATGTCTTAAGTCATTCATTTTGATAATTCATTTCAGCATGGAGTAGCTGAGAGAAATAAAGTTTAGCAAACTAGTAGCTAAATGTGGGCTTGGGAAACAAGTAGGCTGATTGGTGGCTTGTGAGCACAAGTTTTATATCCTTCTTAAGACTTCTACGAGATTGTAGTCTGGGCTAGCTGGAGTTTGGATCTTGTGAGGTCTTGCAAAACTGTTATTGTAGTTGCTTTCTATTTGACCATAACCCAGAAGACCTTATAGCTGAGCATATTTGATGTACATCTTATGATTCAATTATGACAATTGGCGTTGTTTTGGATCTAATCTTTGTGTTATTGGTTATATTTCGCTATCTGGTTATTTGTTGGGGACTAGTTTATCTCCTTTGGGGATACACCTGCCTTGCACTACATCAAGTGGTATTAGAGCTAGTTGATCTTGTGGATTTGTTGCTTTGGGTTTGTGAAGATCACAGAAGATGCCTCTAAGAAGACTAGACCTTGGGTCAATTGCAAATCTCTGTGATGTTGTGGAGAATAGGATTTCAGAGAAGGTTAAGGCAGATTTAAGATCAAAGATTGAATTGATGAAGAATGATATGGTCACTAAGATCATGAGAGCTATAGTTGGTGTATTGAGAAATGTGAGTACTGAAGATGGTTATGATGAAGTTGTTGAAGACTGAGGCTACTGTATCTAGTGGTGAAGACATACTTGATTGGATGGAGAGACATGTGGAAGATTGAACTAGTCGGATGGGTAGATTTGGAGCTCACTTGAAGCTGAAGCATAAGATGGAGGTTTCTAATTTCCGAAGTACTTTAAATCCTGAAGACATGATTAATTGGATTGGTGAGCTAGAAGACTACATTGCGTTAGAGGGGATTGGAGATCGGCTCAAAGTAAGGTTGGCAAAAACTAAGTTTTAAGGACATGTCCCTTTATGGTGGAAAGAATTATTAAGAGATAGAGAAGAGGAAGGTGAAATGAAGATCACTAGGTGGAGATTGATGGTTAAAGTCTAAATTCATTCCTCTTGATTATGAACTTGAATTGTTTAAAAGATTGCAAAATTTGAAACAAAAGGATATGGCTGTAAAGGACTATACTGAGGAGTTTTACAAGTTTACTATTTGGTCTAGGCATAGAGAACTTTCTAAGGAAAAGGTGGCTAGATATATCAATAGCCTAAGATTCAATATATAGGATGAGATTGGTATGTTGAAGATTGATTTAGTTGAGGATGCTTATCAGTGTTCTTTGAAGGTAGAAGAGTAGTTGAAGAGAACACATCAAGGCCATTCTCGAGGGACAAAGAAGCGGGATCACTTGGTGAAGAACAAATGGAATGTTGAGGATGAACCAAAACCAGTTGAATAGAGGAAGAGAACAAATAGAGGTACATTTAGGGGTACTTGTTTCAGATGTGGAGGAGAAGGTTATAGTTCTTTTGAATGTCTCCAAAAGGCTGGTGATAAAAGAGTTACTATGGTAAATGAGATATGGATTTAGTGAACAAACCTGAGCAGGAGGAAGAGAACTTGTTGGTTCAGCGAATGTTGCTTGGTAAGAAGGTGTTGGAACCTTGTCTAAGAAGGAATTTGTTCAGGACCCATTGTAAGTATGGAGGTAAATGCTAGAATGTAATTGTAGATGGTGGTAGTTCTGATAACCCAGTTATTGAGGAGATGGTTTAGAAACTTGGTTTTAAGAGAGTGAGACATCCTTGTCTTTATAGGAACAATTGGTTGCATAATGAGCATGCTTTGGAAATGAGGGAGCAATATCTTGTTCATTTTTAGATTGGACAATATGTTGATCAAGTGTTGTGTGATATTGTGGACATGAGCAATTGTCGCATATTATTTGGTAGACCTTGGCAATATGATTGCAGGGCAGTGCATGATTGTGTCAAGAATGTGTTTATTGCTGATAAGGGTGGTAGGAAGCATTCCCTGATTGCTTTGAAGAATGCAACACTTGCTAGGAGGAACTTCAGCTTTGGTAGCCAAGTTGAGTTGAAGAATTCTCAATGGTTTAGAGATCAGTATGGGAAACAAACCTGTGGCACACCAAGGAAGGATGTGAACAAGCAGAGTAAACATTTGTTTGTTGCAAGAGAAGATTTGCAGAAGTGGAACAAAGGTAAAAGTGTACAAGTTGATAACTTGGAGGGCATGTTCATGAAGAAACAATTCAGGGTTTGTGTGTTGAGACCCAAAAGATGATTTTCCTGCTGTTAAGAATATCTTTTCTTCGCACCTGAGGTGTCTGATGCAAGAGCATCCTAGAAGTCAGCAATTCTATATGCAAGAGCATTGGCTCGTATTTCTGGACCTATGGTTTGCACAGTTGCGTATGTATTCAAGGCATATTGGGGAAACTTTTCCTAAGTGGGCATAAAGTTTGGAGTAATCATGTTGAAGGTAAAGTGGTGGATGTTGGTCTTGTGTTCCTGATTTACTGGGAGACTTTTGAGAATTTTTTCGTGAGCTTCCATCAAAGAAAATTGGCTTATGCCCCCTTGGATTTGGATAGTTGGATGGCACGTAGACCTATGCCTAAGGGTGCACACTTTTATGTTGTCATATGAGTTAGTTATGCATTGTAAACTTGGGACTTTTCCTAAGTGTTTAGTTATTTCATGTATTTAATGTGTGTTGCCAAGCCGACTTGTCGCTTGAGAGCTTATTTAAGGTGAGTGTTTATTTAATGTAACTTGCTAGGTCGACCTATGGATTGGTTTAGTATAAGTAAAGGGTCTTTTGATGTCTTAAGTCATTCATTTTCATGATTCGGTCCAGCATGGAGTAGCTGAGAGAAGCCAAGTTTAGTAGAGCTAGTAGCTAAGTGTGGGCTTGGGAAATAAGAAGGTTGCTCGGTGGGTTGCCAACACAAAATTAGATTCTTCTTGGGGTTTTTACCAGATTTTAGTCTAGGCTAGCTAGAGTTTGGATCTTGCAAGGTCTTGTAGAACTGTTATTGTAATTGCTTTGTACTTGGCCATAACTCGGAAGGCCTTACAACTAGGCACTTTGGATATAAATCTTATGAATCTATTATGAGAACTGGCATTGTTTTGGATCAAATCTTTGTGTTATTGGCTAGATTCCTCTATGTGGTTATTTGTTGGGAGCTAGGTCATCTCCTTTGGGGATACACCTGCCTTGCACTACATCAATTAACCAATCCTGACTACAAGAACTTGCTAAAATAGAGACATTATAGTCCTCCCTCTCTGAGATTGCTTATCCTCAAGAAATCACTAGAACCAAAGGCACATATCGCATCCACGCAAATCCCAAGAAAAAGTATGTGTAATGTCCTTGGCATCATCTCCAAACTCATGTGATATTAATTGTAGTCATAGAGTTATCCTAAGTATACTATCACCATACCAATGATAATAGTTGACAAGCAATTCAGTTATCATAATATTTTATCACAATTGAAAATATTGAATTTTGGCTGAATAGACAATATTGAATCTCTTTCCTTTATTTATAATTATGTAAACTTCTACATGGGATTTGTAAGCAATTTAGAACCTGGTACAAAAGTAGGAATGACATGTTGACTTCCCAACTATTAATGTTGCCATTGGCAGGTCAAAAAAAGACCTTGACTATGGGACACAGGCCTTGCCAATTGAAATGCAGCCTCTACTAATTGGTCCACATGCCCAAGCTTAGCAACATGGCCTTTAATTCTTCAAAATGGCCTCTAAAACAACCACAGGCCCAAAATCTTGGCTGCAAGTCTGCACCATTTCAAACACCTAATTGTAGTTATACAGGCATCTAGATTATAGCAATCAAGGCACCCCTATCAGGTGATAAATGGCTTCCATAAATGACAAATACTCTCACAGAAAATATGCCTACATTTAGAAATAAATTGCCCAATACCGTGAATGCAATATAACCAACTTAACAATGCCCTAGTGTGCAATGAATCAAATACCTAGGCACTTATATTTGCTAGTAAAGAGTATTGGATTTGCAATAATAAATTCACTCTGCTGTCAATTATTGGATGGCAAACCCTGACAATGAATCCCAAGCATGCAAAGAGATATTTGAAATTCACTTTCAGCAGACAAGTCTTCCAAGAAACATCCAATACAGTAAGGAAGACTCAACCAATAGATATTCATTCCTCAGCCATAATTCATACAATAAGAGGTAAAAATAATGATTCTCGAAACTAAATCCACAATAACTCAATTGTGGAAGGCACAATCAGCTTCAAACCCTTATACCTCAGCAAGGGTGAATATATCAGAACTCAAGAAAAAAGCCATAAAGGCACAAAAAGAAAATAAATAATCAAGTATTATTTTTCCCAATGAAATGAGCTCTCATTTATAATCTTTCGTTGGCCCAAAGTTTCCTAAAAAAACTCCACTTCAAAAATTGTGGAAGTTTCCCAGAAGAACTCAACACTAAAAGCTTTCCAACACACTTTTTAGAAATATCACTTAATGTCATTATTATAAAAATATAAACATTATTATAATAATGCAATTTAAAAATAAATAAGAGCTCGTGCAATTATTAACTTAATTTACTGTAGGTGATGACCAACTGCCGAAACCACCCACTGCACTGGCAAAATTAGCAATTTCAAAAAAAAGACCTTAAAATAGTAAATCTACAACTAGGACCCCCCAAAACACCCTGTCATCCCACGAGGGTTGCTATGATGAGCTAACTCTATCAACTGTGTAGACCTGTGAAAAACTAGGACATTACATCGAGATTTGTGACAAGGGCTTGACCACCTCCTGTGTACTATAAGTTGAGTGATTGTATCAAGCATTGATAGAGCGGTCTTTTGGTGCGATGGCAACCCCACTCTAATAAGTAGTATCAGAGTTTGGTCATAGCTTTGTATCCTTAGACCCTCAAGTAACAATGAGGGGGAGATTGTTGGAAAAAAATTCAGCACTCCCCTCTAGATTCATGACAAGGGCTTAACCACCTCCTATGTACTATAAGTTGAGTGGTTGTATCGGGCATCGATAGATCGGTCTTTTGGTACAACGGCAACCCCACTCTAACATCCTTTATCTCGTTGTACTCAATCTCAAATTGATTATGATTTGCTTGAAATGATTCCAACAGTGATTTAAATACTTTCAAATGGTCAGTAAGATGTCTAGGCAATTAACTATACTGCATTTGGAATTCTTTTGATCTTTCAAGTGCATATAGATGATGTCATCCTACATTTTTTCACTACAAAATGTAGGTAACATGACAAAACTTTTTGAATTGAGTTTCACGTTTCTCTACAATAATTCACTATTTTGTTGGCCAAGATTGATCAACCAATCGTTCCCAATTCACATAATGAATCCTTTCACTCAGGTTATTGTCAAGTATTTTATACTTTTTCAAGTTATAAGCCTATACTTTATTTTTGAGGCCTTTAAAGTCCCTTTTTGTGTTTTTGAGTGTTTGTTTCAGTTGTTTGTCTTTTTGTTTCTTCAATCTCTTGCTTTCGATTTTCCTTTCGATTTGATATCTCTTGGGGCTTAATCGGAGTTATCAATCAAAATACATCAACGTTTAAGTGCCTAAAAGAGGGTTCTCCAAGTTCAATCGCATATTTAAAATATTGACCTTATATTCTAATATTGAGTTGCACTTTTTGAAAAATATAACTTAAAATGACTTTATGTTATGTTTTTACGATACTTTATCACTTTAGATTTATCACTTAATTGATTTAAGTCATTATAGTGCACTTTATGTTATAATTTAGTAATGAAATTTACTTTAGTGGTTTATTTTAAAAACATTTAAGTGAAATGTTACTTTTTGAAGCATATTTGCACATAATATATAAAATAAATAGTTTAAATATGATATTTGACCCCTTTAAGAGATATTTGCTCAATAAATCAATTAGGCATGTGCTAAATAGAAAACTTACGTAATGCATCTTCATTACATGTTTTTCTTAAATGGTTTACATGTAAATGCATCTAGAGGACTCGCTTTTGGCTTGGAGTTGGAGTACATTTAAGTGCATAACATGTAAATGCAAGGCAACAAAACATGGCATGCAATGGGCTCTTCCATCTAACTCCAATTTTGGTATATAGATGAGTTATATGTGTTTGCCTTGCATTTATTAGACTTGCATTTGAGCTCTCTAAACCTGATCTTGCCTTTACATCTAAAAACATAACATGTAATGGTAGGTAGAGAGTGCAATTTTGGCTTCTACGTCAAATGCATGCAGTTGTATTGACCATTTCCTTCATGCGTTTGAGCTAGGAGAGTGATTTTTCTCTATATGCAAGATTATGACATAAAAAAGGGCTTGGAGACCCCATTTTTACTCTTGGAGTGAAAACGCCCAAATGCATGCAATGCAAATGCATACCTTAAACATGCTAACACCTTCCTGTCATGTCCCCAAATTTTAATGTAATAATTTAATTTAATCAATTAATTGGTCCTAGAATTTAAATAATATAATAAAAAGACCTTTAATTAGTTACTTTAATTAATAAATATGGGGCCCAAGTTAATAATATTTGTATTCGTGGGTTGATTGATTTAGTATATATCTTGGACCAATTTTTATTTTTAATTGTTTCTGTAGGTGTTGTCGTTGGTTATCCTTGTAAACCCTCGAGAGTTCCTCCGAAGGGTATTTAAGTATGACATGTAGGCAGTAGTTATCATGTGATTTCGATTATTTTCTTTGTACTACGAATTCCTATTGGAGTTCTTTGTTGTTTGCCATTTTGGAAGTGAAAGATCTTCCCTACTTGGCAAGTGTGGTTTCGGTGGGATTCAACCATCACCCTATTCTAATTCTTTTATTACTTTGCTCAGATCCAGCAAATCCACGCACCATCTTCATTTGCAGTTATAAATATTGTTTGTAGAACTTCCTCAATTCTGTTGGCATTCATTTGCTATTACAATCTGGAGTACATAACTAATATCGCTGATCGTTTGGAATCATCTATGCACAAAATCAGTATTGGCAAACTCGTTGGCGTAAAGGCACCGTACAACTCCACATACTTCACCAAACTACCAGTCACTTCTATATGAACTCACCCAACACTATAGGCCACTCTCTCTTCACTACTCAGTACCCTCCTAATACATCGCACAAGATCGCCTTACGTATAGTTGGCAGCATTAACTCATCATATAGCCTTCTGCATTACCATACCGCTTGCACTCCACACCATAGGGACTACCTTAGCTCTAGCCGTATGGTCTCTTGGGTCAATCGTACGGTCTATTTATTTACCGTACAAAAAACATTGAGTGTTGTTTTGAAGTCTGTTGACTTGCAACCTGTGTGCTAAGAGTATCTAAGAGTGGCTTCAGATCAAGTTCCCCTTTAGACCGAGTTCCCTTTGGATTGAAATCACTTTCGGACCAAAATTCCCTTTAGATCGAGTTTCCCTTCGGATCAAGTTACGCCTCGGAACGAGATCCCCTTCGAATCGAGTTTCACATTGGGTCAAGATTCCCTTCGGACCAAGTTCCTTTTCGGATCAAGATTCCCTTCGGACCGAATTCCCCTTCGGATTGAGATTCCCTTCAGACCAAGATCCCCTTTGGACTGAGATCCCCTTCGGATTAAGATTGCCTCCAGACAAAGATCCCCAATGGGTCAATATTGCCTCCAAATAGAGATCCCCTTTGGGATGAGATTCCCTTTGGGCCGAGATTGCCTTCAGGCCGAGATAAGTTTCAAGCCGAGTTCGCCTTCGAGACATTACACTTCCAAGAACCCGAGTTGTTTTGAGGGAATGTGTTTTCAGTTTTCACCAAAAACGCAGCATGTAATTACTCCAATATAACCTGTTTTTTTTCTAAAGTCGAAACACATGACATGTAAAGGCCTCTCAAGAACACAATTTTGCTCCTTGAGGAAAAACACTTGGACTTATAGACCATTTTAAACATGCAAAAGCCTCTCACAAACCTTATTTATCTTAAAGAATTGTGTTTGCATTAATATGTGACATGCATTTTCCCTTTGAGAAGCCAATGTTGGGTATATGCATTTATCTTTCCCATTTAAAACATGTGTTTAGGCATTATAAACCAGATTTTGGGCATTCTAGGGAAAAACACACATGCAATGGGGTATTCTAACCTTGATTTTGCATAAAACGTTAGAAAGAAAGGGATTCTTCAAGCATTTGCATCAAACACATTCACATGCAATGCAGCTTGGAGACCACGATTTGCCAAAGGGAGACAATTTCAAACATTGAAATCCTTCAAGTGTGATTTGTACTTAGGATTGCATTTGCAAGATCATTGGCAACATCTTGCACATGTATTTGCATCTTCTAAACCCAATTTGAAGCCAAGGTTTGAATTTTTCAAAGAATTTGGCTCATTGCATGCAAATACACTTGGATAACTCGATTTTGAAGAGAACAGGTTCATCTTGTTGTCCTGCATTTTGTCACCACAAAATGTTGGTGGTAACACGAAACTTTTTCAAGCTAGTTTTGTGTTTCTCTTAGCTTGAATTTGATTTTCAATTGCTTAATGTTGATCGATCGATCCATTCCAATTCGCATATCAAATCTTTTTATTGAAGACCTTCGTCAAGTCTTTTTCATTTTGCCTTTTGTCGCGCCTTTGCTTGATTTTTGAAGCCTTCATCGTCCGTTTTTTGCTTTTGAGTTTGAGTTTGCTGATTTTTTGTCCATTGGTTTTGCTCATGTCATGCCTTTCGTTTTTCCCTTTGATTCGGTCTAACCTAAAGCTCAATTGGAGTTGTTAGTCAAGAGATATGTCTGTTTTAGTGCCTCAAAAGTGGACCTTTTTGGTGCAATAGCACGAATTAAAAATATGATGTTCTATTTTAAATTTGACTTTCATTTTTTGATAAATATAACTTATATTCACTTTTTGTTATGTTTTAAAGTTACTTTTAACTTAAATTTTTAACTTAAAGTGACTATAGTGCACTTTATGTTTTAATTTTGAGTTGAGTTACTTTTTTATTTTTCACTTAAAGTAACTATATAACTATATAGTTCCAGTTTAATTTTTGGTTTTTTAATCAAATGCTTATTTAAATGTTACTTTTTAAATGGTGTTTATTTGTTATATTTTTAAATATGATAGATAAGTATTGTTTATAACTCATTTTGTAACATTTTTATAATTTTAAGTTAATTTAATGACTTGAAGTCTTCAAAAGTGGACATTTTACATGTCACTGCATATAAAATTCACTTTGGTGGACCTTTTTGATGTCATTACATCAAAAGTCCATCATAAGTGGACTTTTTTGATGCTATTGTGATGCAAAAGCATCTTGCATGGGAAAATTTTAAAAAAATAAATAAATAAATTGGAGAGAGAAAGTGATGAAAACTAGAGGAGAAATAATTTTTAAAAATTTTAAAAGAGAAAAGGAGAAAAAAAGGAATTTCTATTTTTGAGGTGCATAGGTGGTGTAAGTAGAAAATTAAGTAAAAATGGTGGTTGTCATTCCATTTATCGAGGTGTGTAGGTGGAATTCTAGAAGTTTGTGGACATTTTATGAAATTATGCATTTAATATTTATTGGGCCACATAGTGGTGCTTAGTTGTATTTGGGTGGGAATTAAATCTTTGTTGAAAGGTAGTTGCATTTACCTTTTATTCCACATTGGTTGTGTTTGTAATGTCTTGGATGGTAAGTGCCTATTTAAGCAAGGCATATGAGCATTTCTAATGAAGCTTCAAGGTGTGAAAGTTTGAAGGTGTGATGAAGGAGGAAGCGAGGAGCAAGTTTTCTTGAGTCTATGGACAGAGCGCCAAATGTGAGGTAGTTTACAGCAGGATTGTGGTGAAGTTGCGAGTTTGTGAGAAGAGCTAGTGGTTGCGGTTTAGAAACAAGGAGATTGCTTGGTGGACTTGCGAGCACAAGTTTAGATTTTCCTTGGAGGTTTCTACCAAAGTGTGGATCTAGACTAGCTAGGGTTTGGATTGGATCTTGAGGGATCTTGCATGACTGTTACTGTAATTGCTATTGTATTTGGCCATAAACAGGAAGGCCTTATAGCCGGGCATATTGCATGTAATCAGTTATATTTTATGAACAAATTATTGTATCAAATCTTGCATTGTTGTTTCTTGTTGTTGTGTTTCCACTGTGTGGTTATATTGCTAGGGGCTAGGACATCTCCTTTGGGGATTGTCCTACCTTGCATTACATCAAGTGGTATCAGAGCACAATTGTTTCTGAGCGTGTAGACAGATCCCTGGAGTTGTTGGTAGTTTGCACCAGGACTTGTGTTGGAGATGTTGATCTAAGTTGATCTTGATCTGGTGGTGGATTTTTCTTCCTGGAGTCCTAGATCTCTTGGTCGTGAGGTGGAAGATCATGGTTTTGACTTGCAATTGTACAAGGCTTGTAGAAGGATCGATGGATGCAAAGATGGAAGACTGATCTTATTGAGGCATGGTCGTAGAGAGTTTCTATATTACAAATCCATGGTCCTGGACTTGTGATGTATTTCTTGATTGTTCATGCGAGGTGGCAGGTTGTGATCTGATTTGCAAACAATTCAAGATTGTCACAAGGAGTGTGGAAAGGATTTGTTGTAGAGGGTTTAAGAAAATCTTGGGAGATGGCTCTGAGAGGATTGGACCCTGAGATGATTGCGAATCTCCGTGATGTGGTGGAGAGGAATTTTTCTAAGATGTCTACTCGGTTTGAAGCGAGTTTGGTTGATCAAACTAAGAAGGTGGTTGCTTAGTTTGAAACTAGTTCGGATGATCGAGACAAGGATAGGATGAGGAAGGCATTCCATAGATGTTTGTGGAGATGGAGTTTACCGATTCAGAAGAGAGTTGTTTGGCCAGTTAAGAGACTTGTTCGTGAGAGAAGATGGCATAGCAAGGTCAAGGTGGAAGAGGTTGGTTTTGTTGATCAGATTGTGAAGTCTAATACAGAACTTGCAAAGTAGCTAGAGGTTGTTTCTGAAGATATTCCTAACCTTGTTGATGCTAGGACAGAGGTTGGTTTTCATGATCAGCTGGCTGAATTTGACATGGAAATTGCAGAGCACTTAGTCGTGGATGATCTGGTTGTTGTTGGTGGTGACTTGTATGTTGTAAAGCATCTTGTTGTGAGCAATGAGACCGTTGGTGTTGAGATTTTGGCATATGTTGCTAAGGAGTTACATATTGTTGCTGATATGGAGTTTGTTGTTGCTGGTGTGGATTCACTAGTTGATATAAATGAGGGTTTGCTAATGAAGCATTATGTTCAGTTTGTTCCTGGAAGTGAGCATGCTGATTGGATGGTTGATATTCTGGTGTTTGACAGATTGATGCATATGTGGATGATGTGCAGATTGGTTTTCTTGTCCCTATTGAGGTGGAAACCTTTGGTGAAGATGAAGATGGTTGCAGATCTTTCTTTTAGTGTCAAAGTGTGGGGCACACTTTTCTATCTACCTGGGGAGTTTGATGCAGGAGCATCTTGCATGAAAAATTTAAAATAAAAAAAAAATTGGAGAGAGAAAGTGACGAAAATTAGAGGAGAAATAATAAAACAATTTTGAAAAAGGGAAAAGGAGAAAAAAAGGAATTTTTTTTTCGAGATGCATAGGTGGTGTAAATCGAAAATTAAATTAAAATGGTTGTCATTCCATTTATCGAGGTGTGTAGGTGGAATTCTAGAAGTTTGTGGACATTTATTAAATCATGCATTTAATATTTGTTGGGCCACATGGTGGTGCTTAGTTGTATTTGGTTGGGAATTAAATATGTTGAAAGCTAGTTGCATTTACCTTTTATCCCACATTGGTTGTGTTTGTAATGTCTTGGATGGTAAGTGCCTATTTAAGCAAGGCATATGAGCATTTCTAATCAAGCTTCAAGGTGTGAAAGCTTGAAGGTGTGATCTCTTCTTAGTAGAAGCTTGGAGAGAAGGAGGTAGCAAGGAGCGACTTTTCCTAAGTCTGTGGACAGAGCGCTGAATGTGAGGCAACTTACAGCAAGATTGTGGTGAAGTTGCAAGTTTGTGACAAGAGCTAGTGGTTGCGGTTTAGAAACAAGGAGATTGCTTGGTGGGCTTGCGAGCACAAGTTTAGATTTTCCTTGGAGGTTTCTACCAGAGTGTGGATCTGGACTAGCTAGGGTTTGGATTCAATCTTGAGAGATCTTGCAGAACTATTATTGTAATTGCTATTGTATTTGGCTGTAACAGGGAAGACCTTATGGCCGGGCATATTGCATGTAATCAATTATATTTTAAGAACAAATTATTGTATCAAATCTTGCATTGTTATTTCTTGTCGTTGTGTTTCCGTTGTGTGTTTATATTGCTTGGGGCTAGGACATCTCCTTCAGGGATTCTCCTGCCTTGCACTACATCATATTGCATCAAAAGTGAAGTTTTTATGCTTTTACATCTAAAAAGTGAGATGCATCTTAAAATATGCATCCTACCCCAAAAGGTTCGATTTTACTTATGAGCATATTTAAAAACATGTAATAGCACCCAAAAAGTGCGATTTTGATAAGATACATATTTTAAAACACGCAAGTGACGCAAAAAGGTCCGATTTTGTTCAAAACATGTTTTAATATATGCAATGACACTCAAAAAGTTTGATTTTGAAGAAGAATATGTTCTTGCCCTCCAAGAACCCGATTTTGATCATAAGTAGAGATTTTCTCAATGGATTTGCATGAGATTTCTTCCATTTGAGGCATTTTTGATTGGCAATGATTTATCTTGCATTCAAAATGGATTCAACAAGATAAAAAACGTTTTTGGAGAAATCAGCAAATAAATCCATTTTTGCTTCATGTTTTGACTCCAGAGAAAATCGATTTGACTTCTTTCTGGGATTGCATTACATATTGATGCATATTTTGGTGTTTAAACAACAAAACATTTTGATCTTGCATCGTGGAGAAACACGTTTTTTGCAAAAAACATCCCAAGCATGTTTTCTTTCAAAGATTGGATCTTGAAGTGTTTTTAGGGCATGTTTTGGTATCTTCTACCAACTTCTCCTTGATTGTTGTCAGCCGACTGGATGGTCCCGGCGGTGTTTTTGTAGCCGACGGAATGATTGTCATCGGTGTTTTGTATTTTGTAGCCGACGGGTAAATAGTTTGTAGCTGACATAATGTTTGTGGCCGACGGACTCCTTCGAGAAGGTTCGGCGGTAGTATTTATATCCCGCCTGGGATCATTGTAAAGCATCAATCATCTACTATCGTTAATCTTATGAAGCATAATGTATGTCTGGCATATGCGAATATAATTCTGCTATTCTATTCCATTGTCTGTATGCGTTGATTAATTTACCAGTACGGTAATTCTGCTATTCTGTTCCATTGTCTGTATGCATTGATTAATTTACCAGTACAGTAAACAATTGTTGCCTTCTCGAATTTGTGGAAGTTTGAAAGATTCGAACATTTTTGAAGAAATTTTCAAACATTGGAGCATCTTTTCCCTTCATTTTTGGCACATGTAAGTGGACTCTTTCTTTCTTGCTTTTAATTCATGCTTATCTTGCTGATTTTATGCATGGAATTGCTTGATGATTGACCCCTGTTGAAATCTTTGCCATGGAAAGTGCATTTTTCCTTTAAAAAAGAAGAAATTGTTCAATTTTATGTTTTTGGTTCTTCCCCAAGTCTCAATTTCAAATTTATGTGTTGAAGTGCATTGCATATTGGCATGTTTGAGTCACTTTCCAAAGGTACGTTTTTTCTTTTGTGTTTTGTGCTTTGTGCTTGCTTGTTGGTTTTCTCCACTTGAAAAAATTGCAAGTTCTTTCCCAAGAACTTGTTGCTTCACTTCATGTGAAAGCATCATCACGTTCCACATTCCATTTCCCTGTCACAACACCTCACCTCTCACTCAACGAATGTGATTACATATTTTCCATCTCATTCACCATTCGCACATACATGTAATTTCATTTCCCGTTTCCATTTTCACGCATCTCACTTTTTGCAACCATTTGTACGACATGATTACACAAAATGCCTTACATGTAATTGCATCCAAAAGGTCCGATTTTGATTAAAAGTCATTTTTTGAAAAGTCAAAAAGAAGTCATTTTCATCTACCATGTACTTTGGCTTCCCCTTTTCACCAAAACTGACTATAAAACTCATTATCCCACTTCCATTTTTCATTTTTGTCCCTCCATATGCATTTGTGCCTCCATGAGCAAATACATGCTTCCGCATCTTTCCATGCTTTCCATCTCATCCTCCATTCGCACTTACATGTGAAGTGCATCCTCCACCCGCATTCGCATCTCATCTCACCTTTCACCTCCTATTACATGTTGCACTTACATGTACTCATTTTTCATGCAATAGTACTTTGAAAACCCTAAGTCACGTGTGAAATCAACACTCTTCATTTTCACACATTCCCATGCGTTTCCACCTTCACGCATTATCATTTCATTTTGTTTCATTCCATCTTCCATATTTTCACTTTCATAACACTTCATTCCGCTTTCCATTCATTTCATTTTTCATCCATTACAAATGCATAAGACTTCTTCGAGATCATTTCATTGGATCTACGAAGACTCCAATTTGTTTCCAAATCTCTGTTGATCACAAATCAACTTGTATGGCGATTCCATCTAATGATGTATTTATGTTTTGGAATTTTTATGTTGCAATTCAAGCAGAGGAAATGTCCTCACCGTCAAAATCCAAAGGCAAAATGAAATATCAATATGATAAAGAATTGACTCATGCAACTCCTTCATCAGTCATATCTATTCTAGATAACATAACCGACACAAAGATTGGTCATGTGGATGTGGTTGATTTTCTTCAGAGAGTTGAAACTCTAGCTAGTCATGAAATGAAGCGTATCAAGAGCAGCAATATTCACCTAGTGTCTACATTTCCTATGGTGGCTATAAAACTTCATTCTCGGATGTGTGCGGCGGTTTACTCCAAAGATGAAGACTATCAAAGATGCTGACAACAAGGTTATCATTAGCCTTGATCCTGAGGTCATTGAACAAATCTTCAAGGTTCCACATAAAACAGAATGTGTAGATTTGACCAAAGAATCATCTTTAACATGCTGGAATGGGCAAAGGGGTGATTATCAGAAGTATGTCAACCTTTATTGGTTAGATAATAAAAGAAGTAACTTCTCCAGATGACCAAAGAATGTTCATCGGTCCAACTTCAAGCAAGAATATAAGGATTTCATCATTCTTAGCAGAATTTGTGGTCTTAAAGATTCTACTGATTTCGAGTCATGGATATATAAGTTCATGTTTCAAATCATGGGAAATAAATAACACATCTTTTGGGGAGAGCTCATCAGCACTACACTTTGCCAGCAGATAGTCTACGTGGGAACATCAACAACCTTCTACATGAATTCTTACCTTGTTTACATTGCTGCTGCTATGGGATATTTCTCTGGTCTTTCTACAAAGGGAGATCGTCTTCAGGTTCCTGTTTGGGTGCACTATGACCAAATTACATTGGAAAACAGTAAATTCCATTATAGAAGAATCCAAGATGCTTTCTTTGAGCATTTCCAGTGCTTGTTCAATAAACATTTATCTGTCAAAAGAGTATCTGATGCAACATGGGAGAAGGTGAACCAATACAGCTGTATTTTTATTCAGTTTCCCACTTTCACATACTTGAGAGTTGGATATTTCAAAGGGAAGTCGTATATCTTACCTATGTATGCTACAAATCGAATCATTTTGATGGAGTTAGCTAGACAGCTCATGGACGTGCAGAGTGATCAGCATGCTATGCATAGGCCTAGTTCCAGCATTACCTCAGCTAAACCTTTGGCTATTCGCAATTATTCGATCATTTCTGTGTCTAAAGCAAAGAACATGGAAGCAGAGTTGCGGTTGATCACCTTGAAGAAGTTCAAGGCCAGATTTGATTTTGATTACCAAGAGATGAAGTCTCAAATGAAAAGAGCTACACTCATGTTCATCACAACGAGGACATCTGGATTGATATGAGGACAGAACTTGACATCATGAAGATGGATTACTGTAGATTAACCCTGCAACAAATAATTGATCTTAGCATGTTGGATATCCCTTCGGATTTCCAAGTTGATGATGGCGACATCCTTGATCCGAAATTTCATCAAGCCAACTTTGATAAGAGGTATCCTTTTCATATTCAATGGCAACAAAAGGAAGGTACGTCTATCATGGATAGGTTTCAATCCATCTTCGTAAACACCAACAAATGGTTGAAAAGTAAAGGCCTTAAAAGAATAAATCCTACGATGGGCTTGGATTGTGGAAGTTTTGGTCCTCCTAGCAGGAAGTCACAATTGGACATCACAGGGAAAGATGGTGCTTCCTCTTCTGATGCTAAGGGTTCCCTCAAATTCGAATTTAAGGGCAGAAAAGGAGCTAATTCATCTCAAATTCCTAAACCAATTCAAGAATCAGTGGAAGAATCAAAAGAGGAATTGGAAACAAAATCTGATAAAGGAGATTCAAATGAAGAAGGGGAAATCATGATCATATCACATCCAAATCCTGCACAAGCTTGTACATCTTCTATACATGAAAAGCCATTTTTGCATGAAGTAGATAACAATGCGGATTTATTCTCCACTATTTTCAATCCTTTAATTCTAGCCTCAGAGGTTAATACCATGGCTCTTCCTATTTCCTCTACTGCTCCTCACATCCCTGCACATGAACAATATAAACATTTAGCAAATGTGTTTGAGGATTTTCCAACTCTTACTAATGGTTAAGTTTCCCAACTTGATACATCTTTAACAAGGTTTGAGCTTTTCATGACGGAATCTTCTCACCATGTTCCTATACCTTCAACTGTGCAAACTAAATCCTGCTCTATTACAACAGAAATACAATCAGGATCAATGCCAATGGTCTCCATTATAGCTACTTCTACAGATGAAGGTTTCAACCTACCTACATGGTTGAGAAAAATAACAACAAAGAGGAGAAAAGTGGTCATTCCTTCGGACTATGTTCCTATTAAGTAGACCAAATCCAAATCTTTGAAAGATAAGATTGTTTCCACGATTTTGGTTGATTCCGATAAAACCAAATTTGTTGAAGTTGCAGAGCCATTTGTAGACAAACCTGTTGAGGAACTTACTCGTTCTAACTACAAGATTACTAAGGTTGAAACTGGAAAGCAATCACATTTGATTTGTTTGCAAGATGCTCAAGATGAATTAGCTAATGTATCAACGAGAAATCATGAGCTTTGGGAGAGGAAAAATCAACTGAAACAGGAGGTCTCTCGTCTAAACGAAGTCATTCGGAAACAATCTTCTCAGTGTGTTGTTGTTATGTCTCAAACATCTAAAAAGAGAAAGCTGGTTGAAGCCACCAAGTCTTGGATACAGGAAGTAATTTCTGAAGGAGTTCAAGCCATCACAAAGACATTTGCAGTCCTTAGGTGTGTCAAAGAGATGAATGAAATAGGGCGAAACTTAATCTCTTCTTTAACTCAAGTAGACAACTTGAAGGAGATCTTTGATGATTGGGATGAAATGGAGAAATTCGATTTGGACGCCTTGGTCTCATGTGACATTCTTTCGTCATGTGAAACGTTTTTCAGCTTTCAAGGACTCATTGGTTACAAAGAGGAGACATTGAGGAAGCTGATCACAAAGTTGCAAGTGGCCTTTGGAGAGTGTCAAGCAATTGAAACAAGTGTTACTTGTGATTTGGAGCAAATGGGATGTTGTGTTACTGATGACTCCAGTAATCTTATTGTAGCAGAGAGAGTAAATTCAGAATATACAATCAAGATCAATGCTAATGTAGATTCTGAAGGCTTTGGTTCGCATACAATGAACGAGTTTGTCTTGTATAAATCCTTGACAAAATAGTTGTTAGATACTACAGCAGTAAACTCCAAAGTTGTGTAATCAGCATATGCAAATGCAATGAGAGTAGAAGCCATATCGAATACCATGGAATTGCTGATCTTCCCACAGTGCGTGACATCATTGTCAAATTCAAGGCGCTAAGAAACAATCTCTAAAATTGTTGTTTTATTTTTATTTCATATTAGTAGTTGTAAAGGATGCATTACATGAAAAAGTGTAATTACATGTAATTTGAGTTATATGTACGTAAAAGGATGTAATGCGAGTTGCATGTGCAATTACATGTAACGCTATATTTTCTCCTGTAGTTAGACTAGGTCAAAGTTGGTTGAGTTGCTCCCACTTTTTCCTCCACCTTTTTCTCAACTCCTGTGCCTATATAAAGGAGTGCCCCCTCATTGTAAAATCGTCATTATCTTTATGCAAAAGAGCTCTGGAGAAATCGTGTCAGTAGAACTTTGTTTGTATTTAAATTTGAAGATAAAAGTTACAAGTATAAATTTGGAACGTGATAATATTTTTTTAATTTAATAATAATATATTTAGAGTTCATTTTTAAATAAATGCTAAATAATATTTTATTTTATTTTTGATCGATAAACGACCAATGCCATGATAAATTTTATTAATATAATTAAAAGAGTGCAGAACTTTGTTTGTATACGCACTATTTTGAGAGAAAGTAAATACAAAGGAGCATTTGATACTTAACTTTAAGTGAGATTGTTACTCGTATGAGTTATAAGCTTTGTCTATAATTCATTTAAGTTATCTTTGATTCATGTTATCTTGTGTTCTTCATAATTGTATCTCGTGAATTGAAAAGAAAAGGAGCAATTGGAGCCAAAGTTTTGACCAGAAGCAATTGTGAAAATATATAGCTAGAAGCTTTGTCTGTAGCCTATATTTTCTTCTTAATTCGCAAACTACTTAAGTTACTTTTACTTTTAGGAGTCTTTGTGCCCTAATTGTAAAGCTTTTTCATATACAAGTACGACCGGACTTAGAGCCAACCCGGTACATTTTCAGCTAGCCTTTGAGTTAGTGAAGGTTTCTCTGTATCACTGTTTCCAGCTCTTGATAGAAGTGTAGTAAGAGATTCACCCTGCCCATTACTCGCTCCACGAGCAAGCGGATTCTTTCTTGAAAGATAAGAAGAAAGGATATTGGTAACACCCATTTTATAAAATCTCTCGACTTCTTGCTTACCTTGAGTTGATCCAAGGAACAATGAGAAGGGGGAGCCTTCCCTTTAACGTAAGAGAGACTCTGTCTCACACGTTGTGGCTGGTCATTCTATTTTGCGACTGGATTTTTACCCAAAACTGCCGGTTGCAAAATATCCACCCAACACATCCAAACCTCTTCTTCTCACAAATTTTGTTGATTGCACTCCAAGTAAGTGTAAGGATTCAATTTTACTTGCATTTCTTGTTTGTTTTGCTAATTGCTGCATTCTTTAGCTCTTTATCATCGATTTGTTCAAATATAGCCCTAATTTTTTGCATCAACCTATTAAGTTTGAAATCTTCATTTTGATGCAAATGCAAAGCTCTTCCATCTCAAAAAGGAAATTGCATGCAAAGTAAAGTTTTGGAGTTTGTCAAAATTTGAGTCAAAGCAAGAGGTTTGTCTTTCTTTTTGTTTTAAAGTTTTGTATATATTTTCTTGCTCGTTTTGATTTGTTTTCCGAAGAAAAGTTGGAGATTTTCTCCCAAGAATGCAAGTGCATTTCCATGCTTTCATCTTCCATGTCAATCCATTTTTCAAATACATTCAAACTCCATATTCCTTCTTATGCAATCGCATTTTACAATCTCGATTACATATTTAGATTGAGTAAAAAAGATGATTTTTACCACATGTAATTCTATATCATTAACCTGATATTGGTGAAAGTTTACACATTTTAAATACCAAAACTCTCATTATGCACACATCCATATGCTTCCAACTTGCAGTCTTGCCCATCCAAAACAAAAGCTTCACTTTTCCTACAGGAAATCGATCATTCTAAACCTAATTTTGGTCATTTTTGACCAAAATACAAATTGTCCTGTTCATTTCAACACCTATCCTTCATAGATCTACCATTGTAACTCAAAATCCAAAGCTTTCATTGATCTAATCCCGCTAGACAATGTGCTCACTCTTTGGAATTTCCATGTTGTAGCACGAGATATGTCCACACCTCCAAAGGCCAAAGGAAAAATGAAGTATCGGAATGATAACGAGTTAGCTCATGCAACTCTGTCACACGTTTCATCTACCTTTGTTCAGATCTTAGATATAAAGATTGGTCATGTTGACATGGTTAATGTCTTGCAGAGGGTTAAGACATCTTGCAACCATGACATGCAACATATCAGGAGAAGTCATATTCATCTGGCATCCACCTTTCCTATAGCAGCCCTCGAACTCGAATTTGTCTGTGAATGCATGAATCATTTTGGCATCAAGTCAATTACTGTTAAAGACGTAGACAGGAAGGTACGTTTCAGCCTAGATGCGAATGTGATTGAACAAATTTTCAAAGTTTGTGCAACTCCATAATGCATGGATCTATCCGAGGAAATATCCTTGCAGCCATGGAATCATGACAAGACATATTATCAAAGGCATACAAACGACATATGGTAAATTCCTCCAAATGGCCAAGGACAATACAGAGATCTGACTTCTCTCAAGAGGTCAACGATTTGATATCTCTTCTAAGAAGAATCTGTTGTCTCAAAGAATCCAATCACTTCGAGCTCTGGATATTCAAATTCATCTATCAAATTCTTAAGCACAGACAACCTATCTATTGGGGAGAAACCATAAGCACAACATTATGCAAATAGTTGATTCATGTGAAGATGCCATCTCGTTCCACATGAATTCATGGTTGGTCTATATTGCTGCAACTATGGGGATGTTCTCAGGGCTCTCTACCAAGGGAGACTGGTCTCTAGTTCCCATCTCGAATTACTATGATCAGCTCATGCTAACACAAAACAAGCATCGGCACAGGAGGGTGCAGGATATATTTTTTGAGCATTTCAAGTGCCTTTTCAACAAGGAGTTGGTGACAAAAAGCGTATCAAATGAAGCATGGGAGAAGGTAAATCAATACATGTGTATTTTTTACAATTTTCAACTTTCACTTACCTGAGAGTTGGTCATTTTGAAGGAAAACCATACACTTTGCCAAGATATCCTAGTGATAGGATTTTTCTCATGGAAATGATCAAACAGCTTATGGAAGTACAGTCATATCTAACTAGCCAACACAGGCCAGGATTTGACATTTCCACTGCTAAACCTCTCAAGTTTGGCCAATACACACTTACCTCAGTATATAAGGCAAAAGCCATGGAATTCGAACTTCAACTCATTGCATTGAAGAAGTTCAAGGCTACATCTGACTTTGATTACAGAGGTATGCATTCAAAGAAACAAAGGGCATTCACCCATGTTCATTGCATGAAATATGTATGGATTGACCTACGAAGGGAGGTAGATATTACCAAGATGGACTACTTCAGGCTTACTTTGCGGAAAATCATTGACCTCAACAAGATCCATATTTCAAAAGGGGTTGAGATTGAGGATGATGATATGATTTTGGATCTGGAGTATCACAATAGCCAACTGGAAAAGCTCTTTCCCATTCCAATCCAATGCTAACAAAAAGAGGTAACTTCTATCTTTCATAGATTCCATTCTATGTTGTTGAATACTAACAAATGGCTGAAAAGAAAAGGTCTAAAGAGAGTTCATCTAAAAGCTGGAGTAGATTGTAGTAATTTTGGACCTATTGGAAGGAAGTCTCAGGTGGAAGTGAAAAAATGAATGTATTATCCACCTCTGGGCGAAGCAAAACTTTCAAATTGAAGCTCAAAGATGGAAACGTTGTGATTCCAGCCTCACATTCATCTTAAGCACCTCTCTAGGCGTAGAAGTCAAATGAGGAGGAAGTAGAGGGTGAAATAACGATCATATCTCCACAACTACCTAGATATCAAGGGATGCTTGCCCAGGAGGAACCATTCTTGGTTGCCATAGACCATGATGTCGGCTCATTTTCCACCATATTCATACCTACAATTCCCATTTCAGAGGTGAATATGTCAACACTACCTATCTCTTCTATGGCTCCACCTATTCTCACAGAGGACCAATGTGAAAACCTAGTAAATGTGTTTGATGATTTTCCAACTCTCACAAAGGGACAAGTTTCCCAACTTAATACCACAGTCGCAAGGTTCGAGATGTTCATGACAAAGTCATCCTAAAGAACACCCATGGTTTCAATTGTACAAACGGAGGCGTGCACTATGACAACAAAAATACAATCAAGATCAATGTCTATCATAGCCACCATCCCAATCTCAGCGGATGAAAGTTTCAGCTTGCATTCATGGTTAGGAAACATTACCATGAAAAGGAAAAAGATCGAGCTACCCCCAAATGATCTACCTGCAAGGAAAAACAAATCTAAGTTTCCAAAAGCAAAAGTTGTCTCAAGAATCATTGTTGATTCCAAGAAAGCCAAATATGTTGAGATTGTAGAATGTTTGGTTGATAAACCAACTGAAGAGCTTAATCACTTTGATTACAAATTCACCAAAATTGAAATTGGAAAACAATCACGCTCGGGATATCAACATAATGCTCAGGATGTGGTCTCTACCTTATCAAAGAAGAATGACGAGTTCTGGGAGATGAAAACTCAGTTGAAGTTGGAGAATGCTCATCCTCACGAGATCATTCGCCAATAATCGTTCCAGCCTGTACTCATCACATTACAAATGGCTCAAGTACATTAGAGGGTTGGAGCTTGGTTTGAGGAGATTATCACAGAGAGAGTCCAATCAATTAAAGATGCAATCAAAGTCCTTGAACATATCAAAAGTGTTGAAGAAAGGCTCAATGATATGATTGCCTCTTTTAATCAAGATGCCAATGTCCTAAAAAGAAGTTTTAGGCACATGGGATCAAATGGCAAAGGGTGATCTAGATGTCTTGGTCATATACAACATCGTTCTATCCATGGACATGTTCTATGAATATCAGAGACTCATGGGTCACAAAGCACAAGTAATGGAAAAGTTTTTAACAAAAAATACAAGAAGCCCTCAAAAGTTGCTAGGCAGTGGAGAGTGAGATCATGGGAGATCTGAGACTCATGGGATGTAAGCTAGTCATAGAAGATGACAACTTGTTCATTTAAGCAGACATGACTACAAAATTCATTGATAGAATTAATGCTAAATTTGATTTAGAGGTTTTTAGAGCACCTACCATGAACAAGTTCTCTTGCAGAAAACTACCGAGTTGTAAAAACATCTCATGTCAATGTTGTCGATTTTGATGCCATTTCACAAAAGAGGAAGATTATGGATCTTCCAATGCTTCATGATTGTATAGCCAAGTATATGGCTTTTGTTGACAACCTGTAGGATTGATTAAACTTTCTCCATCTTATTCTTTTAGTTTCTAGCATTTTCAGCTTTGTAGATGTAGAAGATAGATTACATGTAATCCAATTGCATGTAATTCAATTACAAGAACCTTCAATACATGTAATCTAATAAATCTTCTTTCCTAGGTTGACCGAGTCAAGGTGGTTGAGTTTCTCCCACCTTTTTCTCGCTCCATTTTACTATATAAGGAGTGTCCCCCTCATCGTAAAAATCACATTTTATTATATGCAAGAGAGCTCTGCCAAACTTGTGCAAGCATAACTATGATTGAGTAGTGCAAATTTGTGAATAGAAAGAAGCAGTTGGATTCAAAGCTTTGACTGGAAACAACTGCAATAGAACAAATTGCAAGTTGTCACTGTGATTTGTTTCTATTATCTTTCTTTCATGTTATTATTGTATGTTTAATAAAGCATAGCAAATATAAGAAACAATTGGAGCCGAAGCTTTCAGTAGGAGTGATTGTGGTAATATATAAACTAGAAGCTGAGACTATAACTTATATTAGTGTCTCAAATTCATGCAAATAGTTAAAAATTCTCTACTTCTGGAAGTCTATTCGCCCCAATGGTAGAGATTTTTCTTATAGAATAGGTAAAACTAGACTCCGATCTAATCTGGTACACTCTCAATCAGCCTTTGAGTTGGTGTTCGGTATCGGTATCACTGTTTCAAAATTCCAGATAGAAGTGGAGTGTAAGAGATCCAACTTACCCATTACCAGCTTTGTAAGTAAGTGGATTATTTCCTGAAAGAAAGAGGAATGAATATTAGTAACACCCTATAACGCATTTCTTAATTTCTTGCTTATCTTGAGTTGATTCAAGGAATGGTGAGAAGGGGGAGCCTTTCCTTAAAAGTAGGAGAGACTTTGTCTCACACACTGTGGCTGGTCTACCTATTTTGCGACTAAGTTTGCATAAACTGTGGGTTGCAAAATATCCACCCAACAACTTTCGTACATAGTAAATATGCACCTCCAATAGCTAGACATTGATGCAAACGGTTGGTGTGAAAACTAAATATCACATGACAACTCTTGATATTCAGCTCCTTGTGACTCCAATAATATTAGAATCTAGTGCAGTTGATTACAACTAAGAAGTCAACAAAGCCAAGGACCAAGAATTATAAATTTAATGAATTGCTTCACAACTAGGAAATCACAATCAAATTTAAATGAACCTATAGTGATTGTTGTAGATGTCGTATTTCCAATAGAGCAACCATGAAAATCATCCACACTAATTCCCACGTCCAACTTGTTGTCCTGCATTTTGTCACTAATATTGAGATAGTTCATTTAATTAACTAATATTGATCAATCAATCGACTCCAATTCATATAATGATCCCTTTTATTGAAGGCTTTCGTCAAGTCCTTTTAATTTTTCTGGTTGTTGAACCTATGCCTAATTTTGTAAGCCTTCAACGTTCGTTTCCACGTTTTTTAGTTTGTGTTTGTATGCTTTTGGTCTTTTAGTTTTGCTCAAACCCTTGCTTTTAGTTTTCCCTTTGATTCGGTATATCTTAGGGCTTAATTGGGCTTGGCAGTCCAAAGATATGACCATTTAAGTGCCCAAAGAGTGTTACCTCGAGATGCAATTGCATATTTTAAAATATCATGTTATATTTTAATGTTGACATTCACTTTTTGATGAATATAACATAAATTGACTTTTTGTTCTACTTTTAACTTTTTAAGTTACTTTATCACTTAAATTTATCATGTAAGTGATTATAAAGCACTTTATGTTATATTTTCACGTTGAGTTGAGTCTTAAATTTTTCACTTTAGTGACTTTATTAACTATATAGTTTGATTGATTTTTGAGTTACTTTATGTTTTATTCAAAACATCTAAGTTAAATATTACTTTTTGAAATAATATTTGCACATAATATATTAATTATATAGTGTAAATGCCTAGTTACCGGATTCGTGCCTTAACCCTCGGATCCGGATTCGGGTCCGATTCGGATCCAGATCCGCGTATGGATCCTTGAGGATCCGGGCAGGATCCTTAATCCTGCCTGGATTAAGGATCCTGCCCGGATCCTCAAGGATCCACGCGCAGATCCGCGTGAATCCACGGCAAGGTCAAAAAAAATTTGCAAAAAAGTGGGAATTGTAGTTTCATATTTTAGCCTGCCAACATTTTCAACCACCAACACCTCTTTTAGCAGTCAATTTTGTGTCAACTTCAAACACTGACACAAAGCACTATGTGACTTTCATTCTAGAAAGAGAAGGCAAGACCGTTGAAATACACTGACAGCAGCTGCTGGTGTTACTGGTACATAGACTGACAACAGCTGCTGGTGTTACTAGTACTATTGACTGTAATGGCTGGAAGGACTGTCAAAGGCTTTGTCCAGTCGTTTCTGGAAGAATTTTTTTAGCAGGTATGTTAACCTTATTGATCTTCATCTTCCCATTGGTGCTGAGTCAGACAACACTTGTTGTCTTCAACATTTGGGAACCATTGCAAATGAATTTGTATTTGAACAAGCATCCTAATGCAAGATCATTATAATGCATATATATATATATATATATATGCACGAATCCTCCACGAATCATAATTGGAAAAAAAAAAATCCCCGAATCCACGGATCGGATCCCGTGCCCGAATCGGATTCTTGGCACGAATCGGTAACTAAGTGTAAATGTTATTTTTGACCCAATTAAGTGATATTACCTCAAAAATCAATTAGACATATACTTATTTTATCACTTAAGTTGTGCATATACATGTTTTTCAATCCATCTAAATGTTTACATGCAATAGACCTCCAAGAGTGTGTTTTCCACTAAAAATGCATGTAATGGACTTCCTAGAGTCCATTTTGCATTAAAAAACCTCCTTTACATGTAATTGCATCTAAAGTCCACATTTTTGCCTTCCAAGGTCAAATTTGTCAAATGCATGTTACATGTTGCATATTTTGAAAATATGTAATGAGGGTTGGAGAGTACATTTTGCATTGTTTGTCCATGTTACATATTTTTTAAGTGCATGTAATGAGTTGGAGAGTGTGTTTTGCATAAGATTGGCACTTAAATGCATTCTAAAATATGTAATGAATCTTGGAGAGTGCGTTTTGCTGTACTTGAATTGTTTTACAATTTTAAAACATGCAAATGCATCCATATACCTGAATTTGGCATTTCAACACATGCAAATGCATTTGGAGACCACGATTTTGCATTCCCAAGCCAAAAACAACTCAAATACATGCATTTTTAGGGCACATTTTTGCTAAAAACGCCCAGAAAATTGGGGTTTCATTCACATTTTTGCATTTTTCATTCACGTTTCCGCATTTGGATCCATGTATTAGCATTTAGGGAAAATGTTTTTGCATTCACAAGTCAAAAACAACCAATATATATGCATTTGTAAGCTATGTTTTTGCAAAAACGACCCAGATTTTTGCATGAGAAGGGCACGTTTTTGTTAAAAAATACCCAAAAAATTGCATTTCCAGCCCATACATTTGGATCAATAGAGATCATTTTTGAGTTTTAATGCATGCTATTGCCTTTGGAAATCATGTTTTTGCATTCCCATGCTAAAAACATTTCATGTCCTTGCATCTTGAGACCATGTTTTTGACAAAAATGGGTTTTTCTTGGAGTTTTTAGCAAAAACGACTTGTGTTCAAGTGATCTTTAACCGCCTTTTTGGATATTCCATATGCAAAACGTCCATTAAATGTTCATCAATATCCATCACTTGCAAGATTGAACAAGTCAAGTTAGTTATTTGTGGATTCGAATTTGGAGGAGAATGTCTTCAAACCTATCAATCTTCCTATTTTGGCTCTTTGACCTCCACGTAAGTAGAAATTTTCAACTTTGCTCATCAATTCATGTTTATCGTGCTATTTCCATGCATAGTATGGCTTGTTATTGCACATTTCTCCAAATGTATGCCATGTAAAGTGCAAATTTTATTAAGATGAAAACATTCACTTTCAGGTGTTTGGAATTTCCCCAAATTCCAATTTCGAATTTGCATAGGAAAGTAGCTTGGTATTTGCCATGTTTGGGTCAAAAACCAAAGGTGTGTTGTTTTTTTGTACTTGGTTTTTGTTTGTTGCTTGTTAATATTTATTTTTTCGAAAAGCTTAAGGTTCTTTTCCAAGAATCCACAATTGTTCTTCACTATTCCACTTTCCGACCTTGCATGCAAGAGCATTACGCCATTTCACCAACACATGCCAAAGCACATTGCATCCATTCCTTTCATATGAAATTACATGTAATTCCATCCTCCATCCACATTTACATGTAATCTCACTCTCCATCCGCAATTACATGTAATTCCATCCTTCATATGCATTTACATGAAATCTCATTTTTCGAACCTCTATACATAATTACATTAAGTCCGGACTACACG
The DNA here is from genome assembly GCA_028749045.1 of Cupressus sempervirens. Classification (NCBI taxonomy): domain Eukaryota; kingdom Viridiplantae; phylum Streptophyta; class Pinopsida; order Cupressales; family Cupressaceae; genus Cupressus; species Cupressus sempervirens. The sequence goes on from CM053790.1 coordinate 487,643,619, forward strand.
TAATTACATCTAGAGAACGCATTTTGGTAGAAAGTCACTCTTTTAAACAGCATAGTCACCATTTGCACACATCCATATGCATCCCAACTTGCATTCGTGGTCATATCCACAAAAGCCTATCTTTGCCCACATGCAATCCACCCTTGAAAGTCCAATTTTAGCCCTTTTCACCCAAATACATATGTTTTCTGGTTTGATTCCAGCCATCATGTGTTTCATAAGTATCTAATCCATACTTTGAAAACTCATCCCTCATGGATTCATCATTGTAATTCAAATCCCAAAGTTTTCATAGATCCAATCTCATTGGAAGATGTTTTTATCTTCATGTTGTGGCTGGAATTTCACAAAATTCTCAATTGCGAAATATCCACCCAACAAAATTTGGCAACTTTGCTAGGGATACAACGCGCATTTGAGAGCCTCATGCTTTCATTTGATGCATACCCGTGTCCTTTTTCATTGTAATCTTATTTCTTGAAATTGTTTCACGCATTTATCAAGGACATGTAAATGGCCCAAGGTCCTTAGGGAAATGCTCTTGGATTGTTGAATCTATAGCTCCACCTCTACATGATCTTTCTATTGGCTCGCGAAAGAATTTTCCCAATTCTTCAGTGATGAACAACAACATCCTAATGAGCATATTGCTGCTTTCTACATAGCATGTGGTGTTCATGTTGTTGGATATGAGGACGTGTCTATAAGGTTGTTCATGGAAACTCTACAAGGTGTGGTTGCTGATTGGTTTTACCATTTACCCCCACGTGTTATCACAAATTAGGTTACTCTCATAGCCAAGTTTGAGGAAAGGTTCAAGCCTCCTGAAGATGCCCATTCATTCTTGGCCCAACTTGCTCAGTTGAAGAAGTTATCTCATTTGCCTATGCATGAATTTGTTTCTTATTTCAACAAATAGGCATGAAGAATTCCAGTTGCTCCTCAACCTACAACTGCCAATTTGAAGTGTTACTTTGTCAGTGCTCAAATTCGTGAAGTCTTCTATTAAGAAGAGAAGCCCTAGATACTCTTGCAGCTACACAGACATTGGCAATTGAAATCAAAGATGATCTTTTGTAGCTGGGAAGATAAGAATTGAAGGAGATGGATTTGAAGAAAGTCATCATTCTTCCAATTCATTTTCTTCCAACACAAAAATGGATCCTGTAGTGCAGAGGATAGTAAATGAGTTACTTGCCCTCAAAAAGAAAATAACTCAAGACGTTTTCTTCGCTCCTGACGAAGATGTACAAAGGAGGTCTCTTCCAATTGTTCCTCATAAATTGGTTTCACCATCAAAGAAGCTTGCAATTGAGGAACCATTAGCAAAGACAACAGTGAAGCATCCTAAATCTGAAGCTAGTGATCTTGCTATTCTCTTCTAGGAAAACAAAGAAGACATAGCTAGCAACTCTAATATCTAGTGCACACAGTCTCAGAAGGCCAAACATGAAAAAATGAAGGAAATTTTTTCTTCAAATAATCACATTATAAAAGGGGATATGCAAGCAAGTTCTGATCAAACTAAAAATGATGTATTTGTGTCTCAAGGTCATCAACTTGAGAACATTTTCCATAAATGTTCTACTCTGATGCTTGAAAAGGAATTTCTCATAAACAATAAAGATTTACTCAAGTTAGAAGTTTGTGAGCAGTATGTTGAGGCAAGCAATGTAGTCATGTCGTTATTGAAATCACATAAGCAAGGTTTTCTTGAACATCCTGAAGTGCTAGTGGTTGATGAACAAGTTAAGCAAGTTGCATTTGGCAAGAAGGGTACAAAATTTGTTTGATCAATAGGATGTCCAATCTAACATCTTGCTTGGTTGGAGGCCAAAGGAAAGTTGGGCATTCCACATGAATGTGAGCATGAAAATGCAATTCAAAAAAAAGTCAAAGAAGCATGTTTAGTTCCAAAGGAGCTGTTTCAATTCATGGATCTATCGTGGAGCAGCAGTACACACGATTCATCTCAAAATGGTGAATTCTTCCATCTCTTTCGAGAGCTTTACATCAGGCACTGACATCATTTCTCTAGTTGTTCGCATTCCATCAATATCAAGTTGCTTGTGAACATGCAAGGTGTTGTAAGCTATTGAGAAAAGGTAGCTATTTTGTTGAGCCGGTAAATGGTTTCATCTGAGAATTTGCATTTTTTGCTAGTTTTAATAAGGTATGTTTTTCTTTGTTTTTAATAAGTGTGTTTGCACATTTTTGTTTTATTTTAGCTAGATTTGCTTTGCTCTAAACACGTTAGATCTTTTTTTGTTTTTCATTGCCTGACTCTATAATCCAACGGAATGGATAAAGGCACTTAGAGAATTGGATTCTATGTCACTCGTCGTTTTCAAGAACAAACGAGTAACATTCCCCAGACAAAGCAAGTTGTCCTACATTTTGTCCCCACAAAATGTAGGTAATAGTATGAAACTTTTTCAACTAGTTTCGCATTTCTTTGAGATAGTTCATTAGTTAATTGTCTAATATTGATCAACCCCTCGACTCCAATTCACATAATGTTCCCTTTTACTATAGGTTTTCATCAAGTCCTTTTAGTTTTTTTGTTTGTTGAGCCTATGCTTGATTTTTGAAGCCTTCAACGTTCTTTTTCACGTTTTTGGGTTTGTGTTTGTATGCTTTTGGTCTTTTAGTTTGGCTCAAAACCTTACTTTCAGTTTTCCCTTCGATTCAGTATATCTTAGGGCTTCATCAGGCTTAGCAGTCCAAAGATATGACAATTTAAGTGCCTAAAAAGTGTTACCTCGAGATACAATTGCACATTTTAAAATATCATATTATATTTTAATGTTGACATTCACTTTTTGAAATATATAATTTAAATTGACTTTATGTTATGTTTTAAGTTACTTTATCACTTAAGTGAATATAGAGCACTTTATGTTTTAGTTTCATGTTGAGTTGTTTTTTAAATTTTTCAAATAAGTGACTTTATTAACTATATAGTTTGATTTAGTTTTGAGCAGGGTAGCGTGACTCGCGGCGAGTCACGCGAGTCACACGAGTCAGCGAGTCGCGCTGACCTCGCCAAGTCACAATGACTCGTGACCCGCAAGCGGCGAGTCACGAGGAGTGACTCGCGTGACTCACGAGTCACAGAGTGACTCGCCTGACCCAACTGAGCTTGACCTGGCTGCGGCAGGCAAAAATTCGACCATTAAAATATAATTTTTTTGCAACTTTTTTTAATTTTTTTTTTTACATTTCTCACTCATATAACCCTAAAAGGGCTCTCATAATAGTCTATAGTGAAAAGAAGAAAGAGAGAGAGAGATAGAAGAGAAATAGAGTTTTCTTGTTTTGCAACCAGCTGAAAGGAGGAGGAGAAAAGCTTGCATTTGTGACATTGGAGCTTGCATTTAGATCATCAAGGAGTTTATAGGAGCTCTTCTCAACACTTCCCAAAGCATTTCAAAGAGGTAAGACTTGATTGTTTAGATTTTGATGATTTTTTTGTCTATGCTTATGGGTTTTTTGCATGAATTTTTTTTGTTTGTTTATGAGTTTTTTAATAACTTTAGATCTTCATAAAATGCAATGCTGAAATGGTAATATTTGGTCTAAAATGTCTTATTGCAGCAACCTTTACATTTTTCTTTAATTAAGTCATAATGGCTTCTAGAGGTTAAAAACCCAAGCTCTCTAAAGGCAACAAAAAAGATGAGTGTTGGAAGTTCACCATAGAATTTTTGGGTAGAAAGAGAACTCAAACAAAATGCCTATTTTGCAAAACCATTAATAGTGGGGGGATAAATAGATTAAAATACCATATTGTTGGCTTACGTGGTCATGATATTGAGCCTTGTGGAGCTGCAACTATTGAGGCTCAACATTTTTGTTATGTAGCCTTGGAAAAATATGAACAAGAAAAAGAATTAAAAAAAAAACAATTAGAAGAGTTAGCTCAAATTGGTTCTAGTTCCCTTCCACACTCATCTGCAAATGTTTCTGAGTCAGTAGGGTGTGTTGGAGAAGGTTCTTCCCGTCCCCCCTATCGTCCTAGTGCTTCTGTTGCTCGTGCTTCTTCTACATCTATTCCTTGCACTTCTAGTGATGCTACTGCTGCTGCCCCTTCTAGTAGTGCTGCTATTCTTCGTCCTAGAGTTAGAAAATCTAGTAAGTTGAACAACTTTTTTGTACCACGTGCCACTCCTGGTGCACAACCCTCACTTGAGAGCATGGGTTGGAATAGGGAGATACATGAAGCTAGAGTAAGAGCAATTTTCAAGTTTTGGTTTTTCTGTAATATTCCATTTATAGCAGCCAAGTACTTCAAGTTTTCAACTTCATTTATATTTGATTGTTTTACATTTTAAGTTTTAAAATTTATATCCAATTTTATACTTTTAACTTGATGTTGAAAATTTGAAATATGCTAATTAAAATGTATTTATAAATGTAATAGGACTCCTTATTGGCAGGGGATGATTGATGCAGTTTCCATCCGTGGTGCGGGGTTCAAAGCCCCCACTGAAGATGAGTTGAGTGGCCCCCTCTTGCTAGATATGGTTGAGGAGATGAAACTTGAGTTGGAGGACCACAAAAAGATTTGGAGCCAAAAGGGGTGTACCATCATGACAGATGGATGGGCAGATAGGAGGTTCAGAACCCTCCTAAATTTTCTTGTTTCTAGCGGAGGTAATTCATCATGCTCTACTTCTTGAAGTCTAAAATTTAATGTATACTATTATTGAATAACGAAAATTTTGTTTTATTGAGTATTGATTCTTGAATGATAATTATTTTGTTTAATTTTCACTTTTAGGATCCACCATGTTTTTGAGGTCCATAGATGCTTCCTCATGTGTGAAAAATGCAAAATTCTTATGTGAGACTATTGAGGAGGTCATAAGGGAGGGGGGCAAGACAATGTTGTCCAAGTGGTGACAGATAATGCAGCTAATTATGTTGCTGCAGGTAAAATTTTAACTTCTAACTTTCTAAGTTCTACTTCTTTAATACATCAAAAAATTTCATTGTTTACTAACTAATTTAAAATTGTTGCAGGAAAACTATTGATGGAGAGACACCCAAACATCTTTTGGACTCCATGTGCGGCTCATTGCATCGACCTCATGTTAGAGGATATTGGCAAGCTTGTATGGGTGAAATCATGTGTCACCAAGGCCAAAAATCTTTGTAAGTTCATCTATATCCATGCCTTGGTCCTCAGCACTATGAGGAAATACACGAAAGGAAAGGAGTTGGCTCGTTCTGGTATCATAAGATTTGCCTCTATCTTTATCACACTAAAATCCTTGCTGAGTTCAAGGTTAGAGTTGAGGTGAATGTTTGTTGGTCCAGAATGGAGTTCCTCCTCCTTTGCGAGCAGCCCTACAGGGATAGATGCAACAAAATGCATTTATGATGATGATGATTTTTGGGAGCCATGTTCGAAGATTGTGGAGGTGATTTAAAATTTAAATTTTAAATTTTAAAAGCTTAAGTCTTAAAATTTTATAAATTAATTTGTCTCATACATATTTTTGTTTTATTTTCATTGTGCAACTTTGCAAATTTTCATCATTCACTAAATTGTTTTTTTGTTTAATTGTTTTGTAGATCACCGAGCCCCTTGTAGCCCTCCTACGAGTTATTGATGGCGAGAAGCCCTTTATGGGCTGCATTTATGAGGGCATGGATAGGGTCAAGGAGACTATTAAGGCCAAATATGTAGGAGTTGAGGAAAACTATGGCCCTATTTGGGACATAATTGATAAAAGATGGCAAAATCAGCTTCATAAGCCCATCCACGCAGCAGCCTATTACCTCAATCCGACATACCGTTTCTGTGATGATTTCAAGGCAGATGAGGAGGTTCTTAGTGGCGTATACACAATGATATCGAAGATGTCCCCTAATCCCACAGATATATTGCTTGAGATGGATGCCTATAATAATGCATCAGGGCCCATTTTTTCAAGTCAAATTTGCAAATAAGGTCGTACAAAATTGCAGCCAGGTAAAGATTGCAGCTTAAGCCTTATACAATCTAGTTTCTAAATTTCTAGTTTTAAACTTAAAGTTCAAATTTTGAAATGAGACTAATATTTTTTTGTTTTTCTTTTTTCAAAATTCAAATAGATGGTGGCAAATGTTTGGGCCTTCAACAAATCACCATCCGCATTTTGAGCTAGCCAAGTAGCGCTTCTGGATGTGAGCACAACTGGAGCATCTTCAAGCACATCCACTCGAAGAGGCGTAACAAGTTGTCTGTGCAAAAAATGAATAGTCTAGTCTTTGTGCACTACAACCTGCGCATTAGGATTAGGGAGATTTTGGATAGTGACACCTCTCCGATTACTCTAGAGGAGGTTGATCCAAAATCTGATTGGATCACTGAGGCTACTGATCCTGTCTTTGATGATGAGGACCTACAATGGCTTGACCAGGCAGATAGAGAGGGCCAAGCTAAGGCTGTGGCTATGGCAGCAGAGGACCAAAGAGCTCCAGTTGTTCCTAGTGGCACCTCACAGACATTGGCAGAGCCAGAGGCAGAGAGTACAATTGATCCTAGAGGCACCTCACGAGCTGATGCTATGGCTACTGAGACATCCAAGACCTACCTTAGACGCCTTACTAAGAGGCATTTTATAGATTATACTGAGCCTGAGCCTGAGGTTGAGGCTGAGGTTGGGGATGAGGATGAGGATGACGATGATGATGATGATGAGGATGACGACGAGGATGAGGATGATGATGAGGACTCCAACTAGGAACCATAGCTATAGAATTATAGTCTTGTTTTAACTTTTTATTTAACAGTTTAACTTAATATATGATCAGCATTTGGAACATTTGAATTTGATGATGACTATTGAATCTTGATGTGTTGGATTTCATAATGCATAAATGATAATACATATACATTTTGATGGTTTGCATGGATTTATCTTAGTTTGACTTTAATTACTAGTAATATAGTATTTACTTTTAGCAATTTACCTTTGTAAGTTTGTAACTTTGTAGTATTATACTTATGTAATCGATGTTTGACTTTTAAGTTTTAAGTTTTTAACTTTAAGTATGTGGCATGTGCATTATGATCAAATTATCTTCTATTTAATGATGTTATTGTGTCTTTGCGCTTTATTCAATAATGGGTGCATGGAATGTTCTTTAAATCCTAAAAAATCTCAAAATTTTGAGGTTTTTTCACTTTGCCGAGTCACCGCCGAGCCGGGTCACGAGTCAAGTTACCCTTGCCGAGTCTGAGTCTCGTTACACTGGTTTTGAGTTACTTTATGTTTTATTCAAAACAGTCAAGTTAAATATTACTTTTTTTAAATGATATTTGCACATAATATATTAATTATATAGTGTAAATGTTACTTTTGACCCAATTAAGTGATATTCCCTCAAAAATCAATTGGACACATCCTTAATTTATCACTTACGTTGTGCATACACATATTTTTCAACCCATTTACATGTTTACATGCAATGGACCCCCAAGAGTGCATTTTGCACTAAAAATGCATGTAATGGACTTCCTAGAGTCCATTTTGCATAAAAAAACCTCCTTTACATGTAATTGCATTTAGAGTCCACGTTTTTGCCTTCCAAGGTCAAATTTGTCAAATGCATGTTACATGTTTGCATATTTTTAAAATATGTAATGAGGTTGGAGAGTGTGTTTTGCATTGTTTGCCCATATTGCATATTTTTAAAATATGTAATGAGGCTTGGAGAGTGCGTTTTTGCACAACTTGCATTGTTTTACAATTTTAAAACATGCAAATGCACTCCTAGAGTGCGATTTGCACTTCCAACCAATGGATTTTATATGTAATGTGTCTTGGAGAATCCAATTTTGCATTCAAAACTCATGTAATCACCCTCCAAGACCCCATTTTTGCACTCCAAAGCCAAATATGTCCAAACACATGGCATGTATTATATATTTTAAATATGTAATAAGCTCTTGAGAGTGCGATTTGCACTTCCAGCCATCATATGAATACATTTTTTACATGTAAATGCATCCATAGACCTTGATTTGGTATTTCAACACATGCAAATGCATTTGGAGACCACAATTTTGCATTCCCAAGCCAAAAACAGCTCAAATACATGTATTCTTATGGCACATTTTTCCTAAAAGCGCTCAGAAAATTGGGTTTTCATTCACATTTTTGCATTTTTCATTCATGTTTTTGCATTTGGATCCATGTATTCACATTTAAGGAAGATGCTTTTACATTCATAGGTCAAAAACAACCTATATATTTGCATTTGTGAGCCAGTTTTTTGCAAAAAGGACCCAGATTTTTACATGGAAAGGGCACGTTTTTGTTAAAAACACCCAAAAAATGGCATTTCCAGCCCATACATTTGGATCAATAGTGGTCATTTTTTAGTTTTAATGCGTGCTATAGCATTGCAAACATGTTCTAGTATAGTGGTACCCACAATACTTGCTTACATTCGTACGTATACATACATATATATATGCATGTATGTGTATATTCATATATGATGTACATGTATGCATACATAAAGTTAAAATATAATGTATACAAAAAATACATATATTTAGAGTAATACGTGTATATATGGATATGTATACATACGCACACAAATATATGTAACTATAATAGGCACTATTATAATAAAGCATAAAGAGTAAAGTTATTATTATTTCCAGCTTATGTCAATGTTATTTTTCCATCAGCCTTTCATATTTTTTCGAGCGGCCTAAATCATTATTCTTTTTCCATCAGCCAATTATTATTATGGACCTTTCATTATGGCTTTTGAATATTCAAGCCAAGAATGTCACTAATGTTTGCTACCTTTCGATCATCTTGCTTGTAACCCCATTCCGAGAGTATAACTTGTGAATGGAGCATTGCTTAAGGCACACAAGATTAGTTAGCCATTTGATATCTGTGAATTGCTTCCATATTTGCGATTTGTTTTCTTATCTATGATTGCTTCTATTGCCTGCGATTATCACTTTGCATGTGATTTATGTCCTTTTAAGCAAGAGTCGACCCTTGCAACTCTCTATTATTTTCTCTTCTACACCTGCAATATATACTTCTCAAAACTGCAGATCGTTCCAAGCCTCTTTTTCTTTATAACCAATGCTCGTAGCCACAACTATAAGTTCTGATTTATACAGTCAAGGAGTTGTGCCAGGCACTAGGAAGCTTCAACCAAGCAGCCGAGGGTGACATTACCTCTTATTTATAAGCCAAGTCATGCGCTTCTTTTGCACTTCTCTTTTCTCATTTATTATGAGTGAAGGCTCTGAGGTTCAAACTTGTAGTTTGAATGAATTTTAATAACATAAAAAGAGCCAGATGAACTAGGGTCCGAAATTGAACGATTTGTTTACATAGGTTTGATTGCTTAAGTATATGCAATTGGTTTGATTTATCTGTTGTATATTTTCACGATTTTTTTTTTAGAACTTAAAATAATTAAGGAAGAATACTAGCGTTGTGCAATACTTCTACAAGAGTATCATCCATATGCCTCTGAGATAAGAAAAGGCACCATTAGAGAGTTAACAATATTGTTTAGGAGATGTCATGAACCTTTTTATTATAATATCTGTTAAAGGCCCAACTTGGGCAGAGAATTTGACTGTTGTAACAAAGATTATCCAAGTTTTATAGACAGCCATGTCGTAATTCATCGAGCATGACCAGCAAGGTTGAGATGAAGGATGTGTATTGATAACAATTGAATTGTGGGTAATACCTACAAGACAAGAGACAGAATTCGATAACAAACTAAAAAGTAAATAAACATAAGAAAATATATTAAAAATGAGTCATCTCATTGTGGTTAATAGGTATAGGTCTTGTTTGTCAAGTTGAGCAGTGGGTGATTGGGTTTAAAATGCCCATGGAAATCTTTGGCCAAGGTAGGTTAGTGGCATGCTTGTTGCTATGATCGCTAAAGGTCAAGATAGCTTGCAATAGGATAGATGGGTTGATGGGAAGGACTTTGTAGCCTAGCTGGATGTATAGCTGACGCTCTAACACTAGGATGCTTAGGTGGTAGGACAAGTGGAGTCCAATGCCTAATCCCACACAGCGAGGGCCTTTCCCAGTTAAGATTGTGTGGGGATAAAGGGTCCACGGTTGTGAGGTTGTGCCTTTGACAATGCTTCTCCTCTCCACCAAATGTTTGGACTTGCACAAGTCAAAGTCAGGATTTGCTTCTTAAGCCTTCACAATTATCAGGTATTATTCTTTTATGTACTAAATCAAGTCTAGTTAATTGTTGCAAGCATTTCTTCATATTTAGATAGCATTGAATGATCTCTCTTTCCATCAAGTAATGGTTTGTTATGAATACTCTTTTATTTGTTAGTTAAAGTTAATTCAGTTATTTTGTTATAGCCGTTGATCCTCTTTCATATTAATATGTAAAATATCTGCTATAATTGTCCTTCATAAGTATATGGAAAGCAACATATTTTCAATGATAATATAATTGTTAATTATGGTTCGGAAAATAGCATGTTACACACAGTTTTAACCTCCTAGCTCAAAAATAGGCTTTGAAGTTGCAAATGCATGCATAACTTGGGTCATTTTTCCTGTTTTTTCTGGTCAGCCCTAAAAATAGGCTTTTCTTATACATTTAAATGTGTGAATAAGGTTGTTTATTGATAAAAATACCCAAAACAAGCTTTTAAGAAGTCATTACATGCCTTTTAAATGTATAACGGGCTCTTAGGAGTCATTTACATGCAACAAATTGGTATAATGCACCAATACAAGCTTCTAAGATGCAACTACAAGGAGTTTAAATAGATTTTTTTAACTAAGTTGCACAGGTACCTCCCCCTCGGGCTTGCAGAAGTTCAAACTGATTCAAAGTTCGGGTTCGGTTCAAACTTGGTTCAACCAGGGTTCTGATTTTTGCCTGTTGGTTACCAAGTTCGAACTCGAGTGAACCAAACCAAAAAAATTGAACAAAGTTCGAACCTAGTTAGAACCACACGCTTTTTGAGCCCCTCGGATGGCAAAAAAGTGTTTTTTTTGCAAAAATTATTAACTTGTTGGCATCCACAACCCTAAAAGGTTATTACGAAATTCTTTTGGTGGCCTCTCATTGTCATTTTTTTAAGAATTTGATGCCAACAGCTTTGTTGCTCTTGCTGATCCCATTAGTCTTAGCTCTATTGTTGAGTCAACTAATGCTAGAGAAGAAGAAAATAAAGAAGGAGAAGAAGATGAATATGAAGAAGAAGATAAAGATTGAAGAACTTAGAATATTAATAGATTTTTATTCCATTAGTTGAACAATGAATGTGAAACAATGATACTTGAACTTGATGCTACAATTTATTTTTAATGTTTTGAATCTTTGATGTTGAACTATATTATTGTATGAGAACTATGACTATATGATGGTAAGATCACTATGATTACAATTTTATGGTGTTTTTGTTATTTAAATGTGTTTATGCTACTATGCTACATTCTAATTCTAACTCATACTTCATAAATATGTATATATACATATATTTTTTATAATTTTTATATGTTTTGTACTAACGAACCCAAACCCCTTTCCAAAATTTTGACAAACTTGTGAACCAGTTCTCGAACTTCGAACTTGGAATCGAACCCGAATTTGAACATGCATTGAAAAAGATGTAGCTACAGGCGAACCATATGCACTCATGCCAACTGTAACAACAATAGGTGTAGAAACATCAAAATATATGGACACAGGAACAACACTAACTGCCACAATAGAAAACTAAACCGAATCTGTAGTTGATGAAAACTCATAATCATCAACATGTGCGCCATCATCAGAACACACATCAACAACTGCATGCATACTACTAAACTCCTCGTTGGATGATTCAATTGACACAAAAGTGGCTACTAATATGACAGTATCCTCGCATGCTCCTACTCCCATTATTGCTACATCACCATCAAATACATGATCCGGGGAACTCATGCCAACAAATGCATCATCTAACTTAACTGAACATGAATTCTCATCACCTTCCACCTCAATTGTGCCCAACTCATGAAGTATTATAAAGAGGAGAGCCAAAAGAGATTAGGAAGCGTTGCCATCAATGACAAAGGGGGAGATTGATGGAAGTATTGTCATTGATGTCAAAGGACCTCAAGAGAATGAACAAAACTACAAGTATCAGGATTATCAATGTCAAAGGAAAATTGAAGATAGCATTTGAACTCTTTGTGTTTATATAGATCTAGTTAAAGATATCGTTATTTAGAAATCGATATACTCAGCAGTTTCTGATTAAGGTAGCAATGCATGATAAAAGTAAGGTACAACCAGTTATAACAGTACAAAAGTTTACCATAGTCAACAGCAATAATGTGAAGCAACTCAAGAAGCCTGATAGAGAGTGATAACATAGCAAGTCAAAGTGTCATTATTACGGACGAAGAACGAATTTAAGCAGTGTCTGTCGGCAATACACAGAGGACAATGATGGGAATCTGAATGTAAGAGTGTGAAGGTCGATCATATCAGAATGTAATATATAGTAACAAATACAAAGGACGAACTCCACAGAATGTAGACATAATAATAGACACAATATTTGTATCTATATAGAATGCACCAAGCAGAAGTATATACAGCAGTAAATAACAACAGCAAAATGGATAAATACGTAAGACAAAATTAGAAAAGTCAAACAGCAGAAAATGACAAAATAAGGAAAAGACAAATTTTATTGTCTTATCCATAAACAAAGAATTCTGAATGTTTCCTTGAAAAGTTGTTTTCTTATAAAAAGTGCGATATGGTTCTGTTTGAGCTCTTTGTTAAAAGTGCAATCCTAGTGGAAGGGAAGATATGTCCAGGTGGCAATATGATATGTCAGTTCAGAAAAGTCAAACAAATATCAATAAGACAAATATATTTTATCATTAAAATATTAATAAATCAATCAGTAAGTTAATGTGATACACAGGAACAGGTTGGCAAGAAGACAAAGTATACAAGACAAAGAAAATATTTTATTCATGTGATTACACAGCAATCAAGAATATATGCAGTGACACATTCAAACAAAGGTATTATTGAAAGGATTTATTAGCGTTGGCATCTTGAGCAAGTGTATTTAATATATTTGTCTACAACAATAATCAATTCTTCAGGCAGTTAAGTGTTTGATTCTTATATAAGAGGAAGGCAGGAATATTTGACAGCGATCACATTTGACTAAAGCCATCACGATAGATATATATGCAGCGGAGGTATTAGAGATGGTGAGAATATGGAAGCGGTGAGGTTTTTGATATGAGCAATGGTCAGATAAAAGATGCTCTCCAGTAATATAATATTCCATGTCACAAAAGAAAGTAACAATATCGCACAAGAATGATAAGGACATCTTGTTGCATAAGCGTAGGAAGACTGATAAATATTCGAAAAGCAGAAATGAACAAATACTTTTGTATGTGGCACAACAATAATAATTGGTGAATACTAAGATAATCGGATTTGAAAATATGAAAATATTAAGTGAAAAAACTATATAATACCAAAAGAATATGGTATATTTAATAAAATGTTATTTTATTAAATAGTTTGTAAGAGACATGACTTATTGAAAAGTCAGATCCCCCTTACTAATAAAGATATATAATGAGAAGTTCAAGAAGTAAGAAAAAAATGAAAAACGAATATATAAAAATATAGAATATCAGAGAAAGGTAATAAAAAGAAAAAAGCATATATGCAGAGCAAGGCAGCAAATGAAGCAATGAGCAGTTGAGAGAAGATTTAAGAACAGATATATCAGTGGAAGAAAATCATTGTAAAGATATATTTTAAAAGATTGCATGTAGAGCAGATTGCTGAAGCAGAGACAGAAATATATATATTTGAGCAGAAAATAATGAAGGCATAAAAGAAGAACATACAGATGTAAATCAAAAAGGGAATATGCAGATTTGAAGCATTCATATAAACAACAAATATAAGTAGTGATTAAAGTATCCATCATCAGTTGAATCAAGCAACATAGTTAAGGTGGAAAAGGAGTTTTTGTGCAGTGGGTTGGTGCTCACGAAGACAAGTAGAGGGAGTTGGTGCTTCCTGTAGGTCGGAGCTTGCGAAGTGTGGGAGTTGGAGCTTCCAGTGATTCAGTGCTCATAAACATAGAGGCTGTAGCCTCTAGTAGGTTGAAGCCTACAAATCATTGTAAAAGAACAAAGTTTATATAAAAGCATTTATTGTTGTGGTTTTCTCCCGCATTGGGTTTCCACGTAAATCACTGTGTTAATGTGTTCATAATTGTTCATTTTAGCATTTGAAGTTATTGCTTGGATAAAAGTTCTAAATTGGTGAATTTTTTATTATACTAATTCACCCTCCCCCCCCCCCCTCAATATAATCGTGTGCTCTTCAAGTATCTCATAAGAAATGTCCTGCAAATATGGAGCCACAATTGTGTCATCACATTTCGCTCTTCAAAAAAGCGATATCATGCTCTGCTCAAATCTTGGATTCGAAATTAGTTGGGTCATCCGTTTGTGATTTCAATTCATCTCATTCACTAGCACATCCAACTATTTCACAATACCTTGTATCTTAGAATCTTCAACCCTTGGCGAAGAAGTACGCCTTTTGTAGGTATAATGAATACCAAACCTTCTGTCACCATCCATAATACTGAAAACCAAGTCCTCTAGCTATGGGTCAAAAGAAAAGTGATGAGCACTCCTCACAGTGTAATGCCAATAAAAACTCCCAATCGCTGTCAAATACTCATCATCATCAAATTGGGAATCAGAAGATGGCTCCAATCTCTAACTCTGAACTGTTGGTCGGGCAGGATCCTGGGCAACCCTCTCAACAAACCCAACCACAAAATCCCTATTGGGAAGCATTGTAGCCAAGGTCTCTAGAATCTTCCTCGCCAATCGTCGTATAGCACGAGAGCCTCAAATAAGAGTACCCTCAGATATACTGTATGAAACCTCCTGCAAACCCAAGCTCTACTCCATGAATGACTCAATACAGTAGAAATTATATGTGGAAGCATCAATCTGCTCCCTCACAATCCATAGTTGATCCCTCTGAAAATGTGACAATGCCAATTGTCCAATGCTACCAGCTGTATGAAAAGAAGAAATTGTTTCACTTCCAGTAGAAGGAAGCAAATCACCATGAGAGCCCATCTCCACTGATACTCTCACCTCCTTTGTACATACTACACTCATATCGTAGACGAATGTGTTCGCCACATCATCACGTTCCTCATCCTCAATCGTAGAAGCAAACTCACCACCAACTACAATATGTAACTAAACAGAGTCTGGGGCTGGTGTCAAGTATACCCATTCTAACTCCACGATAATGCCATCCAACTGTGGCTATGACTCCTAAAGAGACAACTGAGTATACTAAAGAGAGTCCATGGTCACCTCAAGCTCCCAGGTGAGCTCAGGCACCCCCTCCTCTTTTCCTAACAACATCTCATAGCAGTTGCTACCCCACTCCAGAAGGTAATCCCTATTAGCAACTAACTGAGAGTAACTATGCTTCAAGATCCTAACAGCCTCTCGAAGCGCATGAACCTCTGCTAGAGAAAGAGTACTATCACCATGTTCATCAAACATAGGAGCACCCCAACCAGATGTAGCTAACATCTGACGGATAGCATCATAATGCTCAAGAGCTAAAGAAATGTTACTATCACTCACCTTCAGCTATCAAGTCACATGATACCTCTATAATCCCTGACTCCTATGCAAGCTCTTTGTCTCGCTAACTACATTGAGATAGGAAACTGAATCAAAACTCTCCACCACAAGATCACTCATACGGGTGCTATCTTCCTCACACAATTTTGCATCTGACATACAACTACCATGTACCTCAACCAACTCCTCATCCGAAGAAATGGAAGCCCTTGCCATATCAATCTCCTCGCATGTCTCAACTTCCGCCTCAATAGTAAGATCCTATAACCATCCATCTTGGGACTCATCCAAAACCTCCTCAAAGTCATCACCCAATATCTGACAAGGGGTGTCATACCAAGTACATCTCATAGCATCATCAAATGGATCATCAGATGTATCCATACTATCTGCATCAACATCTCCTGACAAAGCCTCAAATATTGTCACCTAACTCTGCACACATGACTCTATGCTAGGTTGTGAATAAATAATACTAGAGCATGAACTCACATCTACTGTCTCCATTGAAACACCCACATCACCAATATCACAGCTGAGTGACTCTATGCGTGCCTCTGTCCCACCTAAGGAAGCAACTACCTCCTGCACTGTAGCAACACCATGAGATCTCACATACAAATCTCCAATAATAACCCTGTCCTCGAGAGAGCCAAAAGTATCATTGGTAACAATTGCATCAACTGTCTTTGCACTAACTGTAGCAACAACTCTGGGAGCCTCACCCTGTTGAAGCTCAGTATCGCTAAGTCCATCATCAACTCTGCAAATAGGACTAGCTAGTGTTGTACTAAATATAGGTACATTTGCATCAGGGACTCTTGTTGGGGAAAACTCAAGCTTCCTTCCCTGCAACCTCAATGTTGGCCTTCTAAAGGTGGAAACCATATATCTCACTGCCCTTTCAATTATCTCTAGATCCGACAAGCTCTTCGTTAATCTCTGTTGATGAAGCTTAAGTCCCTCCATACTCTCCTGCAAAGCATTCATTTTCGCACTAACTTCGTCATTACTCCACTGACTTCTTGAACTGTCAATCCTCCTATGTCTGTCCATGGCTAAAAAATGTTGGAGTGCTAGTCACTCCAAATGCAACAGAAAATTTGACAATAATATAAATTTCCTACCCCACAAGATGGAAGGAAACCACTCTGATACCACTGTAATAACCCCAACCGGTTATAACTTTGTGAAACACCAAATCCTTCTCAAATTCAATTGTTCGACATTTTGTCAAACACTTTGCAAGCAAACTCTGATACCAATCTAATAACCCCAACTAGTTATAACTCCATCAAACACCAAATTGTTCTCAAATTCAATTGTTTGACATTTTGTCAAACACTTTGCAATTAAGCTCTGATACCACTATAATATCCCTTGTCAATTTGAACCTCAACTTATTGATTTGTAGGTTAAGAAAAATTATCAAACACTTCCAATACAATCTCTATGCTTGTTTTTGAGTTTCAGACTGATTATGATTGCTTGAAATGATATCAAAGGGAATCTAAAAGTCTGCAATTGATTACTACCATATCTAAGAAAAGAACTAAAACCATATGCAATTCTCTTTTGGCTTTTCAAATGCATATAGATGAATTCTAAATGAAAAATGTGCACTTACAACCAACTGGTATTTTGTCAAACACTTGCCATGCATACTATTATGTCAATCATGGAAGATATAAATATGCACATTACATCAAATATATAGACCTGCAACTTATCACTCCTTTAGTGAGATATTTTCTAATTCAATGCTTAACATAATATTCCAAGGCTCTTGGCTTTGCAACCCCAAAAAAAACTGAGTAGAAATGACATTATAAATCTGATATAAAACATGCATCTACAGCTACTTATGACAGCCACCTTTACAATGCCAAATGACCAATTTAAATAATGCAAAGACTGTAGAACCTGATATACAAATCACCCAATGAAGGAGATGACATCACAATCATAATCAAGCCAAGTACTGTAGCACGAGTACTATTCATGTCACTGATCACAGCATTGTAACAACTAGCAATAAATGTATTCTCCAATTTAAGCACAAATAGAACTCCAAAATGAAGCTCTCATGAATGCCAAATTCAATGGATATTTCACCACCTCAAATGGTTACAACACTGAAGAATTGACCCTCTCCAATAGCTAACTAAAATCAGAAACCCTTAGTTTCTTCTCCCAAGTTTATATCAAATGCAATTAACAATAATCGGATACCTAACAATGAAGCTCTCGCCTCTATTTATTCTTTTCCTTAACCCTTCTAGAAGGAAATAAAATATTATTTAATTGCGCTCTCTAGAAGCTTCCCCTTTTCCAATACAATAATTAGTTGTGTTTCTATAATATGCACTCTCTAGAAGCTTCCCCCTTTCCAATACACTAATTAGTTGTGCTTCTAGAAACTTAAATCAATTAAATATAAAGTCACCTTTAGATTTATTTATTTATTGACTTTAATTTAATTTATTTCTACTTATTTCTCCACTTGGCCTTCGGAGAATGAAAAGCTAAGAACTCCATTGAGGGCCCAAAAGATAACATTAAATAGGCAATCAAGCAGTATTTGTATTTTGCCAGATTCCTCACACAGAAGCAGGAGCACTATAGAGTGAATCTTGCACCTTAGAGACAGAGACCTCAATAGACTAATTTACATGAGGTGGCTAATAAGATGACATTGGAGCACTTAAATGGTAGTGGTAGAGTGACAGCTCAAGCTCAAGTCCATAAGTTCGACACATATTTGGCATCTTGTTTGATGACTAAGGGGGACGATATCAAATTTGGGGTGTTGCATCTTGATGGAGTTGCTCGCGATTGGTGGTATCACAAATTGGTTTCACTTCATCATGATCAAATCACTTCCTATCACAAGTTCCTGGATCAATGACGAGAGATTTGATAACAAGGATCCTGAGGTGTATTTTAAAGAGTTGACTCAAGGTGAGGCTATCTGGGGGCTTAAAGGATACGTTAGTGAGTTAGAGGCTCACAGTGATGGTCTATGATATATCAAAGCATAGACTAGTGATGTTGTTTATGGAGGGACTAGTTGAGCTTCTCTGTGGATGGGTTAAGTAATTGGACCCCTCTACTTTGTTGGAGATGATAAGGAAAGTTAGGGATCTAGAGTCATCTTCTCAAGGTAAATTTGATTCGAAGTATTATGTACCTCCGCTTGTTGATAAGGAGTCCTTGCCAATTACTGAGGACAAGGGGAAGGCGGTTGGGAGGATTGATGATGCTTCACGAGAGAACCTAAGGAGGAGACAACTTTTCTTTTCGTGCAAGGGGGCTTTCTCTAAAGGTCACACTTACACATTGAAGTCAAAGAGGGGCAGCAAATCATGTCATGTGGGTTTATATTGATGAGGTTGAGGCAGAGTCATCTTGGCAGCTTGAGGATTTTGATGGAGATGACCAGAGTGGCAACAGAGTGTATACAGTGATGAATGTTTACAGTCTCATACTTGATCCACATGTGCAGGATTTACATCCAATGTAGATTTTCTCTATGCCTAAGTTCACTTGTTGGAAGGATATTTGAGTGGATACAGTGAAGGAGAGTATGTTGACATCTCCTATGGAGTTGTCCTCTGGTGGTGCTTTAACTTATACATCTTCAGCGTAGGTTTTGGGTGCTATGCTATACGTTATGTTATTGGCTTTGATGATACTATTGGTATACAGTTGGTTCAATGATGACAAAGATATCACGTGCTTCTTCATATGGGATCCAAGTGGAGGTTAGCATTCAATATGTTGTCAAATTGCTTGAGGACGGGCTATCTTGGGGAGGGATGATTCTAATGTCCCCATTTTTGGTGAGTCTTTACAGTAAGCCATATCAGCTCATCATCACGACCCTTGTGAACTGACAGTGAGAGTTGAGAGTCTCAGTTAAGGACATTCTATTTTTAGTGAGTCTATTTTGGGACGTTGCCATATTTGGCAGTGCAGTTGATGGCGCTGGCAGTTGGTCGTCGTCTACATTGGATGGGGTTATTTAATAGATGAGTTCATATTTATTAATTAAGTATTGAGGGCTTTTTACCATAAAGGCACTTTATGATATTTAATGTTATAAAATGGAGTTGTGTAGATGAAGCTTCTTAAGTGAAAAGTGTGAAGAAGAATCCGAATGCCATAATCTGTTATAAATGAGTCCATTTGGAGAGAAAACCATCTGATTGTCTATTTTCTTTTTATTGTATTTTGTGAGGGTTCTCAGTCTGGGGATTTCAATTCCTTACTTGAGGTATAAGGGTTTAATCTGAGGTTGCTGAAGACTGAGTTTTGCATTTAATCTACTACTCTGAGGTATTGTAGATTAAGACTGAGCCTGTTGAATCTAAATTATTGTGTCTTCTTTTTGTTCAAGTTATTGCTAAGACGACATTATTATTAATTGAGCAGTGATTGCAATTGTTTTACGAATTTGAAGACACTGAATTGTGGAGATATCATTCATTGCATCTGCAATTGGGAATTCTTTTCACCAAATTGCATTTGTAGTGTTTCACTGTTGAGCATCTGGTTGTAAGTGGGAATCTTTGAGCAGTTTAACCCTGTTTACACCTGCAAGTTCTGGCGCCTGTATATCCTGTTATTGGGCACTGTATGTGTTGTGCGATCTTGGGTTGCATTTGCAGATTTTTGGGATGCTATCTATCCAACTTTGGGCAACTATTTCCTGAGCTGCAATTACACCTTGGGTGACAAAATTCTCTGCAAGAGGGCCTGCATACTGGCCACCTACCTCCTTCCATACGGACCTGCTATTGATAGCCCAATCTGAGCGTGATTCTGCATCTGCCATTGTTCATACTCCACGGGCATGTCGTGGAATTTCCTTTGCTGCTGGCAGCTTACTGTTGAAGGTGCCAGACTGACATTACAAGCAGGACGTAACTCCCAGCGTTATTGGTCTGTGCTACATTCAGAGAGATTTGTTCGCACATGCCTTTGTGGCTATCTTGCAATACCATTTCCCATAGGTTCCTCTACTGCTTAATTGTAACTTGTCTGAAATTTAGCATTGAATTTCAACAATGAATGATGAATATCTTCGGTAATTGAATTTCAGGGTTGAGTTCTATTTATAGATAACTAGTTTCATTATCCATTTTCAGTATCTCTTGCTATGTGAAAAATCTGAAAAAATACAAAAACTATAAATGTCAATAGAAGAAGCTGAAAACAGAAAATTAGATCACCAGTTGTTAGCAAATTCAAATATGATCCACATTGGGGTCATACAGACATCAGTTCTATAACATATATAATAACCATGCTTTATCCATGTTTTCATATGAAATTTAAAATTTCCTTATGTATTTTACAATTTCCCAGTTTTTTATACAGTCATCCCCACTATCATCCCCTGCTCCACTGAAGGAAAAAACACCTGTCCCGGAAACCCATTTCCCCATCCCCCTGTTCTACAAAACCCACAAAAACACAAGAAAATTCTAAAGTAATTCTATTATTGGAACAGGAAAGCAAATAAATGTTAAATATAACATAGGATAGAATGTTAATTTATTTAACATATATCTAGATAGGAAAATTATTAAAAATGATAGATTCTACAGAGCTGTCCAATTTTACTCTCATGAGTCAACTACCAACAACCTAAACCAACAGATATGGCATTCAAACAAACATTATATTAACACAATATATGCTTTTATTTAAAATATCACAAATGCCAAAAAAACATCAATCCAAATGGGGTAAATTTATATAATAGAATATTTGTGAATTTGGTCAACCACCCAATTTATCACTATTTAACTCAATACCCTATCTCCTGGAACAAATCAACTTGTGTCAGCATCTATGAATCATCTCAGTACCTAACTTTTTGCTTCGCAATAGCGACCCCTACGAAACTTGTGCATCCTAAACCCTATTGATGCAATCATGTAGAAAGTGCATCATTCAACAAGCCTTTGACAATTGCCACGAACTAGGCAAGATAACTAACATCCCTAGTGGATTATCTTAATCACAAATTAAGATAATACAAAGTCAAGAGATCACTACTTGTACATTGATCCTAAGGACCTACCTTCCCACTATCAATCAAAAGGTAGGAAACAATGTGACTTCACCTCTTTCTAAAATACTACTCTACATCAAAACCCAAAGAGCTGGAAACCAAAAACAGGAAAACAATGCAGTAGAACATCAAAGTAGAGTGAGAAACCTAATTTTTTGACAACATGCACTACAGAAAATGGAAATGCAACAGCACACTGCTAGCAAAATAATATTCAAACCATATTACCCAATCTCTAAACAAATAGCTAACTCAAGATGTGATTCAACTTCCATGCATTGGTGGGTCCTCCAACCTCCACAATTAACCCCCAAAACCCTATCCATCAATACAAGTAGTAATGGTTCTACCATGATAGGCAATGTGAATGTGTTTCCATGCCTATAAAAGATGGCATTAATTTCAATAGATAATGCACCTTTTACAATGCCTTTATCATCTAGCAAAATTAGCATACGCTCTTTAAGCAAAATTGAATATTGGGCAACAAAAAACTTTTCCCTATAAAATCTGATTGAGAAGACTCTAAATCTTAGAGATAATACTGCTAATGTATTCATACTATCCCCTAAAACCCTCAAGAAACTACCGCTCACTTTAAAAATCTTGACAAGACTTTAGTTTACTAGCTCACTTATGTCTAGTATTATAAACTATTACATTAAAAACTAAGAAGTTCAAAATTGTGAGAATAACTCCAAAAGCTTAAATCTACTAGCATTCTGACTCTGGAATCATCACTAGCTTCCCTAGTAATGTTGCCTTACATGAAAACTTCTTCTATATTCTTGGACATTTTGGTGAGCCATTACTATTACTTTCTTCCTTTTCAGCAGGTTTTAGGAGCTACTAAAATCTATAGACAATTCTCTCACCAAAAACACTACAAATCACGGAGCAATGTGACAAAACTATACAAAGATATAAAAAGGAGTTGTAATTCTGTGTAAAGACCAACCATAAGCCAGTCTATCACAAACACGAAATTGCCTCTTTTACAAGTTCCATCATTTATGAGTTCATCAATCAACAAACAAATTAAGCATATTTAAACATAATATCGAGTTCAGAAAAAATCAATGCCCACAAAAAAAATCAAAAAAATTGGCTAAAATAATAGGCTATGGTGTGCCATTTTTAATATTTGTGTGGATTCTCACACCAAATAAGCATCCATTGAGAGGGCTCTCTCTTAACATCTACTTGATGGAAACTCATTATAACATGCTTATGAACATAATTTATGGACAAGGTTACTCATAATCAAATGTACCGTGACCTTATAAAGTTGTATTTGGTGAGAGAATTGTGTGTAGATTTTAGTGGCTGCCAAAACTCTACAAATCCATAAAGTCAAAATTTGAAGATTATATGTATTTCACACTGCTTCCATTCAAAAGATCATTTGCACACATTCATCCATACAAATTTTAAACCACCTTCCATTCTCCTTTTCCTCTCATCACAAATGTAGGATTGAGGAGAACAAGAAATTACGAAGCTACAAAATAATATACAGTATTGGGACTCAATCTTATGATCTCAATTTTGACTTGAGTCTCTTCTCTTATTGAGTGTCTTGACCTAATTGTCACTCATTTATAACCAGTTTAAAAAGTCTTTGTTGGACTAACCATCAACATTCCCCTTCAGGATTCATGACATGGCTTAACCGCCTCCTTTCTTCTATAGGTCTAGTAGTTGTATTAGACATTAACAGGTCGATCTTTTGGTGCAACGACAACCCTAGCTTGTAACAAGTAGGATTAGAGCTTGGTTACAGTATTGAATCTCCTCAGATAATGCTAGGGGGGGATTGTTGGACTAACAACCAGCGTTCCTCTTCGAGATTCGTGGCATCACTTAACCGCCTCATGTGTTCTATAAGTCTAGCAATTGTATCGGGCATTAGCAGGCTGATCTTTTGGTGCAACAGCAACCCTAGCTTGTAACAGTCTTAAGTGAGTCTACCTTGATCGAAATTGCTTAGGAGCGATCCACTGTTATTCCCCATGAGCCTGTAATATGTTGCAGTTGTCAAAATCTCCAAATATGTTGATTATGTAGTATGTAGGTTAAAATATATAAATCCATGTAAAGAGCCAATGTAGTCAAGTTTCCCTACCAAGCATGCTATTCCACCTACCCTAACTTCCCATTGTTCATTACTAAGAATGATAGATTCCTCATCATAGAATGCCATTCATCCAACCCTCACTTTCATTCCACTTTTCCATTTTATTTGTCAAAAATGTCAAGACTTCCCTCTTCTTGGGTACCTACCATGAGGTAGTCCCAAACCCCATGCCCTAACATTTTCCACCATACTTTCCTCGGAATTATACCCCCCCCCCCCCCCCCCCCCCCGCCCAAGTTCCTTCTTCCCAAGTCTTAATGGTATAACTTCCTCCTCACCCTAAACCTCAACATGGTATGAAGCACAAATCATCACTATTGGTAGGAAAGCATTATGCGTTTTGTGAAGATGATACACATGAAATGTTTAAATGTGACAAAGTACAACAACATTTTCAAAATATGGGAGCACAGTGATGACATGGGAGGGCATAGAGTAAGGGGAATAAGATGAGTTCAACCGCAATGGGTCGCAGCATGTTAATGAATGGATTGATGGTCATTGGATACATCAAATGAGAAGAATAGGAGAGAAACAACAAATGCTGACCACAAAAAAGAAGCCCGACACCAAAAGAACAAAGCCACAGTCCTCACTCAGCAAGGAATTAATATTGCCAGGAATAAGCAGAAAGAATTGAAGGAGTTAGTGAGGAATTCAAACTGGAAGAAGAAGATTATAATTATTAATGGTATAACTTCCTCCTCACCCCAAACCTCAACATGGTATGAAGCACAAATCATCACTATTGGTAGGAAAGCATTATGCGTTTTGTGAAGATGATACACACGAAATGTTTAAATGTGAAAAAGTACAACAACATTTTCAAAATATGGGAGCACAGTGATGACATAGAGGGGCATAGAGTAAGGGAAATAAGAAGAGTTCAACTGCAATGGGTCACAGCCTTAGTTGCCGATTCGTGACACGAATCTGATTCGGGCACGTGAATCGGATCCGTGGATTCGGGATTTTTTTTTTTTCCCAATTATGATTCGTGGAGGATTCGTGCATATATATATATATATATTTATATATGTATGTATATATATATATATATGTATGTATATATATATATATATATATATATACATACATACATACATATATATATATATATATATGTATGTATATATATATATATATGCATTATATATACTAAAAAATAAGAGAAATATACATAATTCTAAAACTAAATCATTTCATAGTATGAATCTAGTATACTTGATCAATGACATTGATAATTAATCTATTTTCATGATTATAAAGAAAATCAACACATTCACATTGAATTACTGAAAGTGAAAGCTTGTAACATTCAAAATATAGATCATTAAACTTAAAGTTTATAACATGATTTACTCATAAAAGAGTCAAGAGTCAAAA
The DNA here is from genome assembly GCA_028749045.1 of Cupressus sempervirens. Lineage (NCBI taxonomy): Eukaryota > Viridiplantae > Streptophyta > Pinopsida > Cupressales > Cupressaceae > Cupressus > Cupressus sempervirens. The sequence goes on from CM053790.1 coordinate 487,668,919, forward strand.
CTAAAGTTTTTTATTTAATCATCAAATGGATTTTCAAGAAAATCCGCATCAGAGGGGTACTGGTGAGCTGCAAGTGCTGCATCTGTATTAGTAGAGGAACCCAAACCACTAGTAGTAGAGGGGATTGTTAACTCATAATCCTCCTCCTCATCATCCACATCAATCAAAGTGGATCTAGCAAGATCTCGGATGGTCATATCTAAATCAGGAGTCTCGGGTGCTACATCCCAAAGCTTTTCGGGCCCCTTCTTGTACTTAGGATCCTTCCGTGACAAGTAGCACAAATTGTTGTGAATGAACACAAGGTCTTCTGATTTTTTTGGAGCCAACCAGTTGCGTTTGATTGAGTGGATAAAGGAGTAAGTACTCCAAGTCCGCTCAGCGGCAAAAGAGCTGGCAACCTAAAGAGAAATTAAAAATTATCAATACAACAATCAAGATAAATAAATTAAATAATAAATTCAAGGAATTGAGAATGTTAACCTTAAGCTTAATTTTACAAACTTACTTGGGATAGGACCTTTATGGCAAGAGGTTGGAGGTACGTGAAGGCTTGCCCATGAAGGTACCACCATTTGATGGCACCCATCCTGCTTTGGTCTGCTATGGCAATAGGGTCGAAATCCTCACTTGAGTTGAAAGCAACAAATTCACTCCTCACAATTGCCCCAATCTCTGGATCTTGGAATATCTTAGCTAGTACCCTCTTATACCCATCTGCAACCTCTGCATCTCTAAATGGTGGCACTCTACCTGGAAGGCGAAGTACATCTACACTATAGTACCTGGGGATAACAAAAGACAATTGAACACTATCAAATATCAATAGCACAAACATTGGATACAATAAGCACAAACATTTGATAAGAACTACAGTACCTCGGGGATAGAGTATATGCAAGGAGGTGCAAAGGTGTGGTCATCTTGTTCCATCGATGATGAACAATTTTTTCCACCTTCTTGTAAAGGGTGTCCTCAGGATCATTCTCCCTCCTCTGTATGACCTAAGATATGAAATATGAATAATAATTATAATTAGTGAATATGTCAATTTAAACTTTAGAATCTAGATATCTCTCAAATAAAAAATTATTGTAAAAGAGTGTAAAACTTACCATTTTAATTTTTTCCAGCATACTATCCATGGAATCATAAATATCCCCAAGGCATGGCTCATCACTATCTGCGAAGCGAAGCATTGCCATTATTGGATCGGTGATTTCCAACCCATAACTCACAAGACCCCACCAATCCTCATCTAGTATCATTCTTCTCACATTTAAAGCCCTTGTTGTATTGGAATTCTTCCAAATGCCCCATTGGGGGCTAATGACCATATGCTTCAATGCTTCTTTTACCTTCACAAGTCGTCTCAAGACGATTGTGTGAGAGGCAAAGCGGGTTTCAGCAACCTAAGAACATGTTAAACTCAAGTTAGTAAAACATTTAAAAATTAAAACATGTTAATGTAAACAACAACAAAAATTAATAATTGTGGAATCCAATAATATTCAATTATATATTAAATATAAAAATTTACCTTCAATAACTCCAGGTCCGAGAAACTCCTAAAAATTGCTTGTGACATGTGGTGATTTGTCACAAACATTTGAATCTCTTCAGCTTCCTCATATATCCTTTTCACCCAATCTATTTCAGTGCCAATTGCTTTCATCACTAAATTGAGAGAGTGAGCGGTGCGTGGTGTCCAAAAGATATGATCATATCTAGACTCTACAATTATCCCTGCAGCCCTACAAACTTTTGCATTGTCCGTGACCACTTGAACAACATTATCAGGACCCACTGACTCTATGGCATCAATGAGAATGCGTGAAATAAATTATGCATCTTTCACTTGCCCTTCACAATCAACTGCCTTCAAGAACATTGCCCCCTTAGGGCATACAGCAATAACATTGATCAATGGACGGTTTCTACAATCTTTCCAACCATCCGAAATAATAGACACACCCGATTGAACCCAAAAATCTCTTATTGGTTGAAGTTGAGCCTCTACATTTTTCCTCTCATCATGTAATATGGTAGTGCGCAACTTCTCATAACCAGGCGGTTTGTAACCATGGGGTGCATCATTTATTGCTTCCACCATCTCCCTAAAATAAGGTGATCTAGCAAAATTAAATGAAACACCATTTGCAATTAAACAACGTCCAATTTTGTGATCAGCAATGTCTCTCTTTTCAATTTGGAATGCCCTATCTAGTGGGCCTCTCTTGCGGGTGAGTGGAGATGGGTCTTCATCTTCATCATTTGTAGTTGGCATAGGCAAAAAAGGATGTGTTCTTGTGTTTGTTTGATCAAATGATGGTGTTGGTATATTTGTTTTTTGGGAAGCACCACATTTTGCTTTTGCAACTGCTCTATCAGCATCATCTTGCTCTTTTGCTAATGCTACTATTTGTGCAGCTGGTAATCCCTTCTTATCACTACCTTGACACATGTGAATTCCTTCACCCGCAGGGCCCAAAAAATGTAGTTTCACTCGGGAATAGGAGCTTCTATGTTGTATGTTGCAAAAATTACATTTCCATATGTATGCCCCACCCCCAGGACATTGTGCAACTCTTGTTGTGTGTCTCCATAAAGGAGACCCCTTATCAATTTTGAAGCTTGGTGATGCAGCCCCACCCCCACCCACTAAGCCTTGACTACTCATTGTTCTATTCTTGCAATCTAGAAAAAGTGAAAGAAAACCATGCTTCACACTTGCACAAAAACTTGAAAATTTGGAAAACTAAAAATAAATCAATAATCTATGAAAGAATTCAAGAATATGGTTGAAATGCATACCTTAAACACTTTTTGCAAGGTATTTGAAGCTCCATAACCGATCTCCTTCGAATCCAAGCACTTCACTTCAAACTAGCAAGTATGAGAGAGCAAAATAGAGAGCAAATGAACTTGCATTGTGATTTAGAGGGTCGTTTTTAGGGTTTAGGGCCTTTAGGGCAAAAAAAAAACATTAAAAAATGATAATGGGCCCACGTTTTTGCATACTCCTCCTGTCATTGCCGCGGATTCACGCGGATCCGCGCGTGGATCCTCGAGGATCCGGGCAGGATTCGTAATCCTGCCTGTGGATCCGTAAGGATCCGAGGATCCGGGCAGGATTCGTAATCCTGCCTGTGGATCTGTCGCGGATCCTTACGGATCCACAGGCAAGATTACAAATCCTGCCCGGATCTTCACGGATCCATACGTGGATCCGGATCCGAATCGGACCCGAGCCCGGATCCGGCCTTTTCCAGGCGAATCCGGTAACTAAGGTCACAGCATGTCAATGAATGGATTGATGGTCATTGGATACATCAAATGAGGAAATAGAAGAGGAACAACAGATGCTGACCACAAAAAAGAAGCCCGACACCAAAAGAACAAAGCCACAGTCCTCGCTCAGCAAGGAACTAATATTGCCAGGAATAAGCAGAATGAAATTGAAGCAGTTAGTGACGAATTCAAACTGGAAGAAGAAGATTATAATTATTAGTTATATCAGGTCAAGCAAGCAACAACATAAGAGGCTTGTAGAAAAAGAAAAACAATAAACTGTACAGCAACAAAATGATGATGTAGCCTGTTTTCCAGAAGTAAAAATATTTAGAGTTTGGCATCTTTAACCCAACTGAAAGACCTAATAGCGAAATTCAAACAATTCGGAAAGTATTGGAACAAACAAAGCTGGAAGCATGAACCTCTTTTAATCACTGCACACCTCAATGATGCTAAAATAAGCATGTAATGGAATATTTGGGTTTGGAGCTTAACATTATTCTGACAACCACTTGAGAAAGACTAGGCCATCCCAAGTTGTTCGAAACACCACAGAACATAAGTATGACAAATGGATATGGCAAGGAAACTTTGGGCTCCTACCACAGGAAGAAGAAGATCCAAACAGCTCCATTGACATTGAATTGGAGACTGACAATGACAGCATAGACAGTGAAGAAGTACTTGACGCATGGATGTAGGGTGAACGAGAATTTACTTCTCAGAAAGTTTATGGATTCCAGAGAGAAAGTTTATAAACCTACATGTGCTCAGAAAACATGATCCATGTGTGAAAGAGAGAACAAGACCAACAGGATAGATGATAATAGATCTTGATTTCCTGGCCTGCTTGATAACTAAATTCAATCTTATCATGTTTCATGAAGAAAAATAGTTCTACTGCAAAATGATTACTTTCTGTAACAACTGTCTAAACATTAATGAATAATTGCTCTCAAGCTAGCATTTAGAGTATATGCTCCCAAAAATTTAAAAAAACAACACCAAAAGGGGTAAAATTATATTACAGTCCATGAAAGATCAATGAATGTCAATGGAAGCCAAATCAACTTACAATACTTACTAAGCATGTTAAAAGTAATTCCAACAATCAAATTGCAAAAATAGAATATCTAAATTTAATCCTATGCAATAGCATGAATAAATGAGAGACAGTCCTAATCAAAACAAGCCACTAATAGTGCCAAGGGAAGGGATTCAATGGATGAACATGACTCTAGTCAGCATAAGCAACAGAAAAAGAGCTAGCATCAAAAGTTCAGATTATGAATCTAAAGACCTCTAAATATGGTAAAGTTCTCCCCCTAAAGAAGCAGAAGGAAGTGGAAGTTACAAATTAATAATAACAATGATTAAAAACACTATAGAGGTAACTACACTTGTACTGAAAATACGAAATACACTACAGTAAACAATTACATAATGGTACACTATCACAAACCAAAAAGAAAAGTAAAATTCAAAATAAACAAGAACCAACTGCCATAAAATGATCAAGTTTGCTATTTCAATGCAGATTAGACAAAATGAACCAAAAACTTTCCAATGTTGATTTTGCAGGCATCCCCAGCTAGGTTTAAATTCTATTATAACGGACTTCAACAAAATAATGATAGTGAGATTTGGATAACATGTCACGAGTGTTCATTCATTTCCAACAAATAAAGCCTCTTTAATTTTGTATCACCAACCTCCTCGTGGCCTGTATAACCTATCATGCAATCCATTGTTGATAACTGCCATTTGTATACTATACCCCTCACTCTTGGGCCAGTTCCTGCTGAGAAGACTGTACATTCATCATCTTCAACAGCCACAGCCCTCAAAACTCCTGGGTGTGCACGCACAGAATGTAGAACTGATGCTTTTAATCTCCATGGGTGCTCATCCTTCATGCCACCAAGTCTGCCTAGAAAATCTGGTCCTTCCCAGGTGTCAACAGCAGTAGGTAACCACGACCAAGGTTCATATTTGCCACAAGACACTGCCACTTCATTATTAACACTTTCTCGGTCATCTGGAGCCTTCCTGGTTATTGAAGACTTGCTTATTTTGCTTGCCTGGGACTGGGGTATTGACCAGCCTACACCATTGAGCAGCAAGCTGGCTGGATTGAAGGAAGTTTGTGGGTTCTTATTGGTACTTATCCCATGAGTGATATCTCCAATCTGAGACATCTCCCCTACACATTTCCACTGCAGTTCAAGATATTAGGAAGATATATAAGTCCTAAGAATCGGATAAGACTATCTAAGCATAGCGTGTGATTGAACTGGTTAAGAAATTAAGAACACCTATGGCCAAACATCCATTCATCATAATCATAGAGGAATTCAGACTACTAATTGCAGCCACATTGTGCAAAAGCTTCTTCCTGGTACTACAGTACAAACAAGAGTAAGATTGCTCTAAGTCCATATGAACCAACTAATTCATCCATACCTTCCACTTGTATCGCTTACATAGAACTTGCTCCAGAAGCAACCATGTGGTAAAACACTGACGGAGCTTCTCAATTCCAAGAAGTAACGCAAGGGAAGGATATAGCAAAAATCTGTATCATAAAAAAAATTTAATCCATCTTTTATGAAGAATTCAAGACACTACTTTAGAACAGCATTTTCAGCTTGAAAACATTATTGATGATTTTACAGTATCATTTGTATTTCCACATGGTTATAAGAAGCAGAATATTTCAACCTGTAGCAGTGGACACTTACACAAGGTCCATCTTTTTGTTAGCACAGGCATCTTCACGAACTTCAGAATGTCCATTAGTATTTATTCTTTGCATTCTGGATGAAGTATCATAATTCCCCATTTCATTGTCTTCAGAATCAACTTCCTGGGAAAAAGCAAGTTCATCCAAAACTGGCTTAATCTTTGGTAGCATAAATGCTGCAGTAGAATCTGGTCCAATGTGGTGACAGATTGCAAGTAATGCCTTTGCAGCAGGCTGTGTAAAATTCATACAAAAGATATCCACACATTAAATTAGAAATGACAAGAAAAAAATTGTGTATTTAATAATTTCATTAGAAGTGGTGCTTAAGTCTCTTCAATAGTCAATATCAGTATATAAAGAACTTTGACTAGCAGAACTGACAATAAAGAGGGAATATGATAATTATACCTGTACCAAATTTGGATTTAGATTGTTTTGCATGAGTAACTTTGCATGGACACTGTTTTGCTCCTGGAAAACAGCATCAAAATCACCGTGATCTTTTCATTTCTAGATATTGATATACCGTTATAAGATATTAGGGACAACTAGTAGTATCAAACCTGCACTAGCTCAGTAAGGACAACTGAACTTGGAAGAATTCTAACTAGTCCATCAAGAACTGTGAGTGCATCTATTACAGCTAGAGTATGCCAGCTGTGAAAAGGCTCCTGTTTATCTACGTTGGAGAAATCTGTGCCAGATAATATAATGTTGCGTAAAGGTGGCAACATTTGCCTTATAATAACTTTATCCCCAAGATGCCCCCCTATCAAACATCAACAAAAACACAAGAAGATAAGTTACTGACTAAGAAATCTTATATGTACCAAAGAAAAAGTTAGAAAAGCAAAAAGAAAAGGAAACTTCAAACTCTGTGCTCAAATCTGTCAAGGATTACCAATTCTAACTAAGGTTTCAATTCCCTCAACAGTGATTCCTCGTCCAAAGCACTGCATTAAGGGCAGAATAGTCTGCAGCAAGCAATAGATATTGACTGACTTATATACCAAATTCAAAGCAGAATTAATAATTTATAAAAACAAAGATACTTGAGATCAAAAGAATACTAGACATAAGCCAAGGATTAGGTGAGCCTTCTTAACCTGATGTATTGTGATAGGTGTACCAATTTCTTCACAAGAGCCGACAAGCAAAACTGATGCTGCCGCTGCTGAGTTCTTATCATATGAGATGTATAAATTTATTATAACCAATGGATGAATGTATTCTAAATATGCCTGTAACCCCACTGACTTCCATAAATCTCTTATGAACGAAATCTGAAGAAGGGTCACCTTGAGGTGTGATGATTCTGCACTCTGTCATAAATATCTGTTTATGTATCAATGAGTCCTGAAGTTTCTTTAGAATTTCAATGTAGACTATTCCACATGTCAAAGTAAAACTAGAAACATATCCATGAAATTATAGGTCATAAAAACATATAAATACAGAACTATGAAATTGAAATAGAAGTCACTTCATGGAAAACTTCAAAGTCACTTAAGTGAAAACTGCAACTGACTTGTAAAATTTTCTGAATTGAAGGCAGCAACATTGATTTTGCTGCTTGAGGTTTCAAAGATCGTATAAATTCCCTTAGCAAATGCACAGAAGCTTCAACTTCAAAATCTGAAGGAGGAGCCAAGATAAGTGGTAAACAAGATGGGAGGCACATTTCTGCAGCAAACGAGCCCATCGAAAGTAGAGCTCCTTCTCTCGCTAATTTTGCTGCATATTGTAGGCGTGAACTTTTGCTCCCCATAATGTGAACAGGTGCAAGAAACCAATAAGCTGATCTTACTGTCGAAGGAAAATATGGCATTTCTAGTAGAGCTTCTGCTGAAGGCCTCCTGAATAAATAAAGTTAAACACAAGCATTTGAAATGTTATGTCTGTCTAGCACTTTGGCTATATATGGAATGCGGAACTATATGCATAAAAACTATAAGAATTTTCCTCAGTGCCAATAAAATCCAACAGAATTCGCAATCAGAAGACATAGCAAGCAACAAAGCATTTCGATGAAATTTTGGGCTTAACAATCTTTTCAGGAACTGAGAGCATAAATGAACCATCTTTTAAAAAATGCAGTCAGTAGAATGATACCACATGAATATGATAAGTGAGATAAACCCAACTATCACAATTAAGTAGCTATGCAAATATGAGTGCATGGATGTCAAGGATTACATATTGTGTTCAAATTTTAACAAATATGCCAATTGACTATAAACAAAATTGTCCATTTTATTTATTTTAATGTATTAAAAAATGTTTTATCAGCACCTTGGAAGCTCTAACTCTGGCCTGAGTCAAGTGAGGCCACAGATGGGGACCTCATTTCCAATATGGATGCATTAACATTAATGGAAACAATGCACACCCACAAATGTAGTAGACCAACAAGGGTACAAAGCCTGCAAGAACACTAGTTCAGCAAGGGTTTGGAATACAAGGTTGCTTGATATGATACCAACACAACATCAACACAAATGTGCAAATTTGCAAGCACAATGAATGAGGAAGGGCACAATGCACATGATTACAATGGTGCAATGAGGGTTTGAACCTTGGTGGCAACACTAAAAAAGCCACAATTTGACTGTCACACTATGCCCCGAATGGCATTAACATAATATTGTTTTATGTTTTCAAATTGTGATGTCCCCACTAGGAGACTGACATATTTCAATGTTTAACATACTTTAATTCGATTTACAGAAACAATGGATGATTCATAATACATTTAATAATTAACATATCTAAGCCCCATTCCTTACTATAGAATGGATATTAATACAAAACAATGCAACATAAATTCAATAGTACAAATAGAACATTTATTACTAATACCAAAAATGGCAAGGAATGATTATTACTTTATTGATACTAAAAACATGAGTACATCATACATATTCCAAAGTTCTTATATAAAGGTTGGTTGGTTGGGAAAACCAACCGATGCATCTCCTCACTTCCTAACTACCCAAACCCAACAAAGCTTAACTAGTTCTAATTACAATATTACTTTATTATGTACTACATTTATCCCCCCAAGAAAAGAAGTCGTCTTCCAAATGACTACCCAACAAAACTAGAAAGAAAATCAGACTGCAAGGAGATTGTAAAGTCATCCCTAGACTCGAGGCTGGTCTGCAAAGGCGTAGGAGATCCTGTTCAGCAGCCTTTTGTATGGCACAGACTCCTTGTAGAACATGCAAGGCATCCATCTTCTTTGCCTACATTGTTGCGAATTTTTCCTCCTAGGCAGCTTTCTCTGTCTTCCCCTTTTCCTTCAAGGCATCCTTCTCCACCTGCCACTGTTCTTCTAGAGTAGTCTTTTTTATTGCCCAATCCTGTCAATCGGCCTATCACTTCCTTTTCCTGTTGAAGTTCCAAGTACATCCCTCTAAATGCAATTTCCATCTCTGCAAGCACCCATATGAGAGGTGAGTGTGCGTTCCCGAGGGATATGGTGTATCTAGCTATCCATTCTCTGACTATTTCCTCCTGCTTATACTCACCCTATTGTAGTAACTTCCAATCTGTATGACAGTCCTTCCTCATGAATGCTACGAAGGATTTTTATTCCACCTCTCCCTACCCAAAACCAAACTATCCTCCTAAAGGGCTATAGCAATGGATTAAGGACTAAGTTATATATATTAATATCTCATGTATTACCACTATATGTACAAATGTATAAAACATAATTAACATATATATAATTTCTGATTTCATTATTATTAATATATAGATAAACCTCTTAATATATATTACTATTCATCTCCATTATATATCTATTTATTATACACATATCCATTAAAGCATTGAGCTAAAAACTTCATTAAATAGAAGCCAAAATCCTCTAAGTCTCAGATGCCAATCTTCAATACTAGTATTCAGACTCATTCGTAATAGCTTCTAAATCACAGCCCAAACTTTGAGTGAACTCTGAGTGAATCCACAGTGGAAGGAATAGATTTTTGTACAAAACCTTCTTGTCCATGGGTTTCGTCCTTGGAAAATTTAGTCACTGATTTTCAGCAACAATGGAGAAATAGTTTCAATATTACATGCTTATAACACCCCCCAAATGAAAGGATAGGCTTGCTTATATAGCTTCTTTACTCGGTGCATGCTAGTACTTTTTGCAATGTGGGATAAAACATTCTTTACTGCAATGTCCCCATGTCAATATCTTTGGATCAAGGGACAACTAACTTAAATTCTTCATATACCATTTTTTTTAAATCCACATTATGTAATTGAAAATACATGATAGTGATATTATGTGAGGATGTTACCTCTCATAGGATATCATTATGCGAAAAAATTAAGATATTGTCACCTTTCCTAACTTTGTTTTCTTCTAGGATGAGTAAGCCTTGAGAGATATAGAGTCTCTGTCTTAAATCTCTAAGAACCACAAAATTCATTTAGAATGTCCTCTTAGTTTCAACACTCACCAAGAATGCTCTTGATCCAATCTTAACAGAACGTCTTCAACCTCAACTCTCACTAAGAATGTTCATTATGCTTGATACTCCTTAACAATGTCCTTGATTCTTGGCACTCACTAAAAACATATACTAGGATATATGAAAACACAAAACATGCTCAAAATATATATACATTAGTGTGTGAAGGCACGATGCAAACACAAAGTATGCACATTAATGCATGGAGACATGTTGTAGACACGATACAGACACATGTTTGAAGGTTTGGTATATTCCTTCCCCTAAATACAATTTTCATGTTATTGAAATTGGTGGTGACTACCTTCTTGATAGAGAGACCTACATCATACATCAATATCCAAAAACCATGATGAAAATGTTATTTAATCTTGTAAGTCATTAAAATATAAGATCCTAATTCCCAATTTAAACCTTTCTTAAGGAGAGGTCGTGATCAGATGCTTAGCTCCTGGGGGAGTGCTTCCTGGGGCTCTAATTAATAGAACAACTCTCCACTAAGCACCATCTTTTCACATACTTCACTCTTTAAGACCTTATGGATAATCAATCTTTGATATATCCATCCTTCCTAGGAGGGAGCTCTTCCTCATCCTAGGCCTTATGGATACCCACTCTGGGTGTATCCATCCTTACATATGCATATGATTTCCCTTAACAGTATTTACTATCCTTCAGAGGATATTTGACTCTCTGCCTCACTTCCTTAAGAATATTCAATTATAGAATATCTCGTGAAGTCCTTCAGAGATGTTAGCTCTTTGCCTCAATTCCATACTAGTAATTATAACATTCATTTTGAAATGTCCTTGCTTTAATCTTTATTTCCAATTTGGTGCAAATAAGGAATCCTTTACTTAGTCAATCATAACCAAGTCCAATGTGATCTGATATTTGCTATTGTCCATATCTTGCTCGATCCTTAATAGATGGTATATCTGTATAGATATCTCACTATTCCCAAGGTGTTATTCAGGCAGCTCTGATATGTATTATACTTCTGTCTATTATAGTTTGAAGAGTCTTCAATCTTTATGTGTTCTCAATGGAGGAGGTTGTTTATCGTATAGGGTAAAAAAAAGCTGACGGGTAGATTAGCATGTTGTCGGCAAAGTTATAAAATAGCCGACGAGTAGATTAGTATCTGAATGGGCGCCACGGTTGAGTCACCCTTTCGAAATGGTATATGTACACCTTCCAGAATAGACTTTGGATCATTGTGGTAATCATCATTGGAAGCACTATGTAATCTGTTTGGCATATATGTGAATAATAAAAGGAGTATTGTTGTGTTACATGTTCTTGTCTATTGTCTGTATGCATTAAACTATTTACCCCATACGATGATGTTGTCGATAAAATTATAAAATAGCCGACGGGTATATTAGCATGTTGTTGGTAAATGTATAAAATAGCCGATAGGGTAGATTAGTATCCAAATGGGCGCGACAGTTGAGTCACCCCTTCGGAATGGTATATGTACACCCTCTAGAATGGACTTTGGATCATTGTGGTAATCATCATTGGAAGCACTATGTAATCTCTTCAGCATATATGCGAATAATAAAAGTATTGTTGTGTTACATTTTCTTGTCTATTGTCTATATGCATTAAACTATTTACCCCATACGATAAACATTTGGCGTCATTGCCCCATGGACCTACAACAAAGGCAGAGGAATGAAGACTAATGCCGAATCAGCTGAACAAAAATAAGAATAAGCTAAAGGAAAAAGATGATATACGCACCGCATAAGGGAATTTAATTTTGGCACAACAGGCCGAACGCAGATGGAGGTTTCAACAGATTGCCTATTGACACAGAAGCACCGAGGAATTGTTGAAAGAGACTCGACAGTGGTTACATTTGGTGGAAGAAACAAGGGAGGAATTTCTTAACCTGTATATGCCGAGGGAAGAGAATCTAGATTCTAGACGGAAGGGAATTAACTCGCACGGCTCAAAATGCAGAGGGAGCACAAGCGTAGAGTGAAATCTTCGTCTATGATACATTTTCGAAACGAACAACTTCGCTTAACGAAGACCCTTTTTCACCAAATAGCACAACTGTGGGAAATAAGATGACTGCCAAAAACAGTGTGGGTGTTTAGAACAACGCAGGTGTTCAAAATAGTGTGGGTGCAAAGCAACGTGGGTGTGCAGAACAGCGCGGGTACACAACAAGTACCTCCAACTCAAATAGTAATGGTTGGACCAAAGGAAAAATTGCCAAAGTCTGATGGTGATGAAACAGCCGATCCAATCAAACACTGTAAGACATGTGAAACAATTTGGACGGCAAATGGCGTAACTAACACAAATGAATGGGTCCAACAATTTCTAGCAACCCTAAGGGGTGTAGCAATTGATTGGTTTGTCGACGTTGATCCCCAAAAATTAACTTCTTGGGTAGCAATTAAAAAGGAGTTTATCGCCAAGTTTCAATTGCTGCGAGAAGATAGTGAGATCGTAGCAGAAATCTACAACACAAAGCAAGGGAAAAATGAAACAGTCCGTGTATATGCTAGAAAGCTAAAAGAATTAATAAATAAAATGGAAAGTAAGCCGGCAGATGGGCTGAAAAAGAGATGGTTCATTGAAGGACTACGCTCGGAGTTGAGGAAGAAAATGAAGATTGTGCCGCCATCATCATACACTGAAGCATACAATCGGGCGATGGACAAAGAGAGTGAACAGAAAACGAAAAAGAAGAAAAGCAGCTCATTTGACTCAGATGACTTGTATTTGGAAGAAGATAGCAGTGGTGACGAAAAGGACAGTAAGAAGGTCCGAGCTCTCCAAAAAGATATGATGAGAATGATGAAGGAATTTAAGAATATGCAGAAAAAGACGAAGGGAAACGAGCTATGGTGCACAGAATGCAAGACACAAGGTCAAACGAAGGGGTCTTGTCCGAAAAACCAATTATGTGATATTTGTCAAATTATGGGACATTCCACAAAAGAATGCCCCTTCAATATGAAAACAAGAGGGCATCAACAAGTGCTCCTGACACAGGAGGCTTCCGTGTCAGGAGGAAGCGGAAACACCAGCAATGATGGTGCCACTTTGGGTGGGTACAAAAATAATAGAGGGCAAAACAACAATACCAACAATAATAATGGGGGCCGCAATCGAATTCAGTACGATGTGTACAGTCGCCCAATAGTTCAATGTCGAGCATGAAATTTGTGGGGACACTTTGCACGGAACAGTACATCAACAAATGCACAAAAGTTGTTATGTAGATGGTGCAGTCTTGGAGATCATGAAGCTACCCAGTGCCCAAAATCAAGAGTGAATTTGATCAGCATCGGCGCGGAAAAGAAGAGATTGGAAGAAGTGCAGGCGAAAATTGAGAAAGCAATGCAGGCAGAGAAATCACAATTGAAGGACACTACCGATGCCTCAACGAGGAACTGTGCAGAACAAAACATCATAAGCCAGATATTACAAACTGAAATACCAGTCAAGTCAAATGATCTGATCCTCACAATGCCTCAACTACAGACAACACTCACAAACATAGCCCCGACTACTAAATTACCAGGAGAACACGGAAGGGAGAAGGGAAGTGGAGTAGTGCAGCGGACCCAATGTTGCTAGCCTCACATTCGGACGATATCTGGCGGTTGCAGAGATGGGTATATTAGGAACGGTCTTTTTAGATACAATTGTGGACGGAGGTTCAATGGTAAACGTCCTACCAAAAGATACCTGGAAGAAGTTAGGATAGCAGACATTGTGGCCACCTACGTTCCAATTACTAACGGTAGACCAACACAGGATTAAACCTCTCGGGGTCCTAATGGCACAACTAGTGACTATTGGAACAGTCGTTCCTACTTGACTTCGTCATCATCCTGCTGAAGAGGAGAGGATATGACACCATTTTGGGCCGAGGATGGCTTGTACAAGCAAGGGTTAAGCATGACTGGAAGAAGAATACACTATCAATGGAAAGCAGGAGACGATGATTCATTATTGATTTACACACACAAATGGTGGGCAAAGAAGCCATATCATCTGATTCCGAAGAAGAGGATGAAGGAAAGCAACAATTGGAACCCAATGAGGAAGGAGTCCTACGGTTGGAAGGTGGATCGACGGACGATGATTTGGATTCAGTGAATGGCCTTTTCCACTAGCAAATGGAGGATTACAAGCTCTTTCCGACCTGTAATATGTTAAGGGTCGACAACGGTGAGAAAGAAGATGGAAATGAATGTCCGAAGGAATACAGAGAAGCGGAAGAAGGAAAGGCAATTACGACAAAAGCTGAAGGGAAGAACATAAAGTACGAACCCAGAAAAATGAAAGATTCCACTATACGGTACACAATAAACGGACCGTGTAAAAAGAAAATGTTATGTCGAACCACGGATATAGTAGAAAGGTGCTGGCAACAAGGAAAACACATCATACGGTCTGCACAAGAAACAAAGAGAAAGGGTTTAATAAAAACTTCAGCAGTACGGAGTAAAGGTTCTAAAATCAAGAATACAGTTATTAACGGCAAGGAGTGGCAGCCGACGGAATTCATGGTACTGAGTTTCAACAACAAACTGGGCGATATGGAAAACCTAAGGGAGAGATTGTGTAACTTAAATAAACTCGATGAGCAACGATTGCAGGCGCAATGGGCCACAGAGGTGACATAAAACAAGCGCAAAGCGTGGCATGATAAACACCTAAAGCTAAACAAGTTTCAACTGGGACAGCCAGTGTTGAAGTATAGCAGACGAAACGAAATCAAACCAGGGAAGTTTGAAGTGAAATGGGTCAGACCATACCAAATCCTGGAAGTGGGTGATAACAGAGCAATAAAGCTATGGACATTGGACGGAAGAGAAATTCTAGAAGCGGTGAACAGTTCCAAATTAAAAATATATCATGTGAGAAACGTTCCCCTGTTGACGAATAATGAGGAGCAGCAGTTAAAAAAAAATTGAAAAAAAAAAATTATAAAAGCACCATATGATGACTGTACGACATCACAGTGCATTCTAAGACACCGTACGGTTCTTCCCAAAATTCTACGGCATCTTCACCATGTTCTAAGGCACCGTACAACAACTTTCCATACACAAACACCATACGGTATAGCAGGCAGAGGTGTATGGACATCTTAAGATAGTGTACGAGCATTGTGAAAACTGTATGGAGAGTATTTATAAAACAAACCGTACGGGAGTTTTAAAAACTTTAATGCATACAGACAATAGACAAGAACATGTAACACAGCAGTATTTTTATTATTCACATATATGCCGAAGAGATTACATAATGCTTTCAATGATGATTACCACAATGATCCAAAGTCCATTCTGGACAGTGAACATATACCATTCCGAAGGGGTGACTCAACTGTCACGTGTCCTTTCGGATGCTAATCTACCCATCAGCTATTTTATAACTTTACCGACAACGTGCTAATCTACCTGTCGGCTATTTTATAATTTTACCGACAACATCATCCCCCCCAAAATGAAAAGTTGTCTCTAGACGACATTTACAAAATATCTAAGGCAAATTAACAAAACAGGATACATTAACTGACTGACTACAACAAGATAGATATGTTTCTGTCACACCACTTTCACATTCGTTCTGTGCCTCTACCAAACTGGTCTCCAAAACACGTTGCATCTGTAGCCTTTGCTAACAATACTATCTCCTTAGCCAAGCTGACCGTGATAGCCACCTGTGTCGCCTTCTCTGCTTCCAACTCTTGGGTACACTGAGCCAAGTGTCGCTCTTACTGCCTCCAACTGGATGATCAGCTCCTCCCGATCTCTCTATGCATCCACCAAGACAGCCTCACGTCCAACACCTACTCCAAGTGCCTCAAAGCATATCACCCCTCTCGAAAGGCTTGCTCTAGTGCTCTCTCTACCTCTGATACACAGACACTGCATGCCTACAGCAACTCCAAGTCTCATCAACTGGTCATACTTCCCATGACTGATAACTGAAGCAACTGGGGGTCTAGGGGGCAACGCCCCCAGCAGCAGCGGGGTCAAGGGGCCACACAAAATTCCATGGAATACACCATTTTTGTGATTTTCTTTCAACCCCACACTCTTCCTGGCAACTACTTATGTTTTACTACCTGTTTATGTCTTTCCCTTCCCTTGGGCATCATGCATTATTCATTCTGAAGATTTTTTATTTGTGGTCGTTTTTTTAATTTTTGGCTCCTCTTCTGACTGCTTCCTTCTGCTAATCTGTGATAGTATTATTTGCAGAGGCCACACAGATAATACTTGTGGGTGCCTACTCCCTCCTCTTCGGTCACTTGGAAGATGCCTCCCAAACCAAAATAGCTCTCCCAAGACGACAACCTCTACCTATGCACACCCATATAGTGGTAGTGCCTTCATCTCTTGTTTTGTGTGACCGTACGACGGCAATGTCTTTTATTCACTATGTTTTGCATGACCATATGATGAATGTCTGTGAAGAGATTTGACCACCGTACGGTTGAAGATCTCCTGATATCAACTGTCTGTACGGTATGGATGCCAAAGACTACGATTGTCGAACGGTCATAGCCTACATGATTAATCTACTGCCTGTACGGTTATGTGGATGTACGTACGGTTTTCCTAATTGTCCGTACAGCTTTGCAATTACTCCCTGTATATGATCTGTTTTATAAACACTCTCCGTACAGTTTTCACAGTGCTTGTACACTATCGTAAGATGTCTGTACACCTCTACCTGTCGTACCGTACGATGTCTGTATATGGTAAGTTGCCAAACGGTGCCTTAAAACATGGTGAAGATGCCGTACAATTTTGGGAAGAACTGTACGGTGTCTTGGAATGCATTGGGATGCCGTACGGTCACCGTACAATGCTTTGATAACTTCTTTTTTTCTTTTTTTTTCAATTTTTCTTTTTTTTAACTGCTGCTCCTCATTATTCATCTACAGGGGAATGGTTCTCACATGATATATTTTTAATTTCGAACCGTTCACCACTTCTGAAATTTCTTTCTCATCCAATGTCCATAGCTTTATTGCTCCATTATCGCCCACTTCCAGGATTTGGTATGGTCCGACCCATTTCACTTTAAACTTCCCTAGTTTGATTTCGTTCCGTTCGCTATACTTCAACACCATCTGTCCCGGTTGAAACTTGTTTAGTTTTAGGTGTTTATCATGCCACGCTTTGTGCCTGTTCTGTGTCACCTCCGTGGCCCATTGTGCCTACAATCTTCGCTTATCAAGTTTATTTAAGTTACACAATTTCTCCCTCAGGTTTTCCATATCACCCAGTTTGTTCTCAAAACTCGATACCATGAATTTCGTCGGCTGCCACTCCTTGTCATCAATAACTGTATTCTTGATTTTAGAACCTTCACTCCGTACTGTTGAAGTTTTTATTAAACCCTTCCTCTTTGTTTCCTGTGTAGACCATATGATGTGTTTTCCTTGTTGCCAGCACCTTTCTACTATATTCGTGGTTCGACATAACATTTTCTTTCTGGACAGTTCGTTTATTGTGTACCGTACGGTGGAATCTTTCCTTTTTCTAGGTTCATACTGTATGTTCTTCCCTTCAGCTTTTGTCGTAACCACCTTTCCTTCTTCTGCTTCTCTGTATTCCTTCGGACATTCATTTCCCTCTTCTTTCTCACCTTCGTCGACGCTTAACATATTACAGGTCAGAAAGAGCTCATAATCCTCCATCTACTAGTGGAAAAGGTCGTTCACCAAATCCAAATCATTGTCTGTCGATCCACCTTCCAACCGTAGGACTCCTTCCTCATTGGGTTCCAATCACTGCTTTCGTTCGTCCTCTTCTTCAAAATCAGATGATATGGCTTCTTCGCCCACCATTTGTGTGTGTAAATCAATAATGAATCGCTGTCCCTTGATTTCTATTGATAGTCTATTCTTCTTCCAGTCATGCTTAACCCTTGCTTGTACAAGCCATCCCCAGTGCAAAATGGCGTCATATCCTCTCCTCTTCAGCGGGATGATGACAAAGTCAAGTAGGAACAGTTGTAATCCAATAGTCACTGGTTGTGCCATCAGGACCCTAAGAGATTTAATGTCCTGTTGGTCCGCCATTAGTAATTAGAACGTAGGTGGCCACAACGTTAGTTGTCCCAACATCTTCCAGGTATCTTCTAGTAGGACGTTTACCCCTAAACCTCTATCCACAATTGTGTCTAAAAGGACCGTTCCTAATATACCCATCTCCACGACCATCGGATGCCGTCCAGATGTGAGGGTCAGCAGCATTGGGTCTGCTGCACTTGCTCCGCTTTCCTTTTCCCTTCCATGTTCTCCTGGTAGTTTAATAGTCGGAGCTATGTTCGTGAGTGTTTTCTGTAGTTGAGGCATTGTGAGGATCAGATCATTTAACTTGACAGGCATTTCAATTTGTAATATCTGCCTTATGATGTTTTGTTCTGGGCAATTCCTCGTTGAGGTACTAGTTGTGTCCTTCAATTGTAATTTCTCTGCCTACGTTGCTCTCTCAATTTTCGCCCGCACTTCTTCCAATATATTCTTTTCTTCTGTCGGGTCAGGGTACAATTTTGCTTGTTTACAGGTGATTGTCAAGACTTCTTCGTCCGTGCTGATGCTGATCAAATTCACTCCTGATTTCGGGGCACTTGGCATCTCCGTGCTGATTAGTAACTAGAACGTAGGTGGCCACAACGTCAGTTGTCCCAACATCTTCCAGGTATCTTCTAGTAGGACGTTTACCCCTAAACCTCTATCCACAATTGTGTCTAAAAGGACCGTTCCTAATATACCCATCTCTATGACCGTCGCATGCCGTCCAGATGTGAGGGCCAGCAGCATTGGGTCTGCTGCACTTGCTCCGCTTTCCTTTTCCCTTCCATGTTCTCCTGGTAGTTTAATAGTCGGAGCTATGTTCGTGAGTGTTTTCTGTAGTTGAGGCATTGTGAGGATCAGATCATTTAACTTGACTGGTATTTCAATTTGTAATATCTGCCTTATGATGTTTTGTTCTGCGCAATTCCTCGTTGAGGTACTAGTTGTGTCCTTCAATTGTAATTTCTCTGGCTGCGTTGCTCTCTCAATTTTCGCCCGCACTTCTTCCAATATATTCTTTTCTTCCGTCGGGTCAGGGTACAATTTTGCTTGTTTACAGGTGATTGTCAAGACTTCTTCGTCCGTGTTGATGCTGATCAAATTCACTCCTGATTTCGGGGCACTTGGCATCTCCATGATCTCCAGGACCGCACCATCTATATAACAACTTTGGTGTGTTTGCTGATGTATAGTTCCATGCAAAGTGGCCCCACAAATTGCATGCCCGACATTTAACCATCGGGCGACCGTTTGCATCATACTGAATTCGATTACGGCTCCCATTGTTATTGTTGGTATTGTTGTTTTGCCGTCTTCTATTATTTCTGTACCCACCAGAAGTGGCAAAATCATTACTTGTGTTTCTGCTCCCTCCTAAGGCAGAAGCCTCCTGTATCAAGAGTACTTGTTGATGCCTTCTTGTTTTCATATTGAAGGGGCATTCTTTTGTGGAATGTCCCATAATCTGACAGATATCATAGAATTGGTTTTTTAGACAGGATCCCTTCATGTGACCTTGTGTCTTGCATTCTGTGCACCACAGCTCGTTTCCCTTCGTCTCTTTCTGCATATTCTTAAATTCCTTCATCATTCTGATCATATCCTTCTGGAGAGCTGAGACCTTCTTACTGTCCTTTTCGTCAACACTGATATCTTCTTCTGAAGACGAGTCATCTAAGTTAGATGAGCTTCTTTTCTTCTTCTTTTTCGTTTTAGGTTCACTCTCTATGTCCATCGCCCAATTGTATGCTTCGATGTATGATGATGGCGGCACAATCTTTATTTTCTTCCTTAACTTCGGGCGCAGTCCTTCAATGAACCATCTCCTTTTCAGCCCATCTGCCAACTTACTTTCCATTTTATTTATTAATTCTTTTAGTTTTTTGGCATATACATGGACTGTTTCATTTTTCCCTTGCTTTGTGGTGTAGATTTTTGCTACTATCTTATTGTCATCTCGCAACAATTGAAACTCGGTGATAAATTCCTTTTTAACTGCTGCCCAAGAAGTTAATTTTTGGGGATCGACGTCGGCAAACCAATCAATTGCTACACCCCTTAGGGTTGTTGGAAATTGTCAGACCCATTCATTTGTGTCGGTTACGCCATTCGCTTTCCAAATTGTTTTGCATGTCTTACAGTGTCTGATTGGATCGACCATTCCATCACCATCAAACTTTGGCAATTTTCCCTTTGGTCCAGCCATTACTATTCGAGTTGGAGGTACTTCTTGTGTACCCGCACTATTTTGCATTCCCGTGTTGTTTTGTACACCCGCCCTGTTTTGAACACCCGCGTTGTTTCGGACAGTCATCTTATTTCCCATAGTCGTGCTATTTGGTGAAAAAGGGTCTTCATTAAGCGAAGTTGTCCGTTCCGGAAGTGTATCGTGGACGAAGAGTTCACTCCATGCTCGTGCTCCCTCGGCACTCCGAGCCATGCGAATTAATTCCCTTCTGTCTAGATTCTCTTCCCTTAGCGTATACAGGTTAAGATATTCCTCCCTTGTTTCTTTCACCAAATCCAACCGCTGTTGAGTCTCTTCCAACAATTCCTCGGTGCTTCTGTGTCTGTCGGGAATCTGCTTAAACCTCCGTCTGCGCTCGGCCTGTTGTGCCAAAATTAAATTCCCTTGCACGGTGCGTATTTCATCTTTTTCCTTTAGCTTATTCTTATTTTTGTTAAGCTGATTCAGCATTAATCTCCATTCCTCTGCCTTCGTTCTAGGCCCATGGGGCAACGGCGCCAAATGTTTACTATATGGAGTAAATAGTTTAATGCATACAGACAATAGACAAGTACATGTAACACAATAGTACTCCTTTTATTATTCGCATATATGCCAAAGAGATTACATAGTGTTTCTAATGATGATTACCACAATGATCCAAAGTCCATTCCGAACGGTGTACATATACCATTCCAAAGGCGTGACTCAACCGTCACGCGTCCTTTCGGACGGTAATCTACCCGTCGGCTATTTTATAACTTTACCAACAACATGCTAATCTACCTGTTGGCTATTTTATAATTTTACCGACCACAGAGGTCTCTTCTCATTTTCCAAATATATGAATTTGTTGTCAATCTAAATGATGATAATCCGCACCCATGTCACTAACGCTTTCCATTGCTTTTAGTTTTTTACTTCATATATTTGTCATCTAAAATAACTAGTTTCCCTTATTATTGCTTACTATTTGGTCTATCTATTCAACACTGTTGTATATTCTTCCTCTTGTTCGTTGACTGTACATATCTTCTTTCATCCTTCTTCCACATATCTTTGATCACAATATTTGTTCTTAAATGCTGATCATTGTATAAGATTCGCCCTACAGGATGGCAAGATCATGCTCTGATACCACTGTAATGTCCCCATGTCAATATCTTTTGATCAAGGGTCAACTAACTTGAATTGTTCATATACTATTTTTTAAAATCCACATTATGTAATTGAAAATACATGATACTGATATTATGCGAGGATGTTACTTCTCATAGGATATCATTAAGTGAAAAAATTAAGATATAGTTACCTTGATATATTGCTTAGATTATATGCAGGGATGGTTTGGTCCTGATTTGAGCAGTTTGATTTATGCAATCGATACTGATGACTCTCTGATATGGCTCTTAAGTTGATGCTATCAATTGGAAATTATGCTTCATAAACAAATAATCTTTACCCCGCCAAATGCTTTATGACTATGATGGATCTGAAGGTATGCGAGGTCTTCTATATCATGCTTATTTATTAAATTATCTGCGGACAACATCTGATCTGAGATCTAATGTCAACTCCTATATATAAGGTATTACTTAACTGTATTGATCCAATATAGAGGATGTATTAATTCGTAAGTGATGTTGAATAGGGATATTCAAATATTGAGATATGTATGATATGTCTGATTTTTCAATAAGTGTCCATTCATTAAAAGAATTCAAATAATGGTTTTAGAAGACTGGTATGGATATGTTGAGTGTCTCCTCTGTGCTTTCCACCCAATATATCTCTCCTTTATTATCTTATTCCTCTCGATCTGCAACTTCGGATATGGATAAAAATAAGTCCAGATATATTCACTTATCTGAATGTTTATAGAGCCTTCTCATTCGCTAACTCTGATATGGAGTCCTTACTGATTCTGTTCTTGTCTCTGTAACTACTGTAAACACTTCATATTTCCTCCGTAAATCTTTTACGTTCTTCCTCCATCATACTTAATCTGGCTTCAATGAATATTTGGTATCTGTAAACCTTTACTGACTTGGTCACGTGGAGTATTGATTTGGAAGCTTGGATGGTGGGTTAACTACGTAGAAGTTTGGAACAGCAATTTGTTTGGATGACTTGCTCGCCTTTCTCATATACTCCGGTTAGTCATTCAGACGTAGATGCCCTTCCTCAATCTCTGACTATGATGGCATACTCGTCCCTGCTCTGCCTATCGGAATTAGTTAGGTATCCTTTATTTCCTCTAATTCTAATCATGTAGAGTGGTTGTGCTTCTATATCAATTTGGAGTCTATGCTACGATGATTGGTTTTGTTGCCCCTTCCTTCAATCGTATTCGTTCTTGCTACTGTTGAATCAGATATATGTGCGACTGCCACATGAGAGGCTCTTTCTGTTCTCACTGATCATATAAGACTTTCTGTTCTCTCACCATCTCTCTCCCCTTCTGATTCGATACATATTATGGGATGCAACCTTTATCTTAATGCTTTCCTTTGTCTCACCTCATCTTTGTATTCTGGTGTAGGATTGAGATTAACTTATTCGCTGACTGTGGTTTCCGAGCAATCACTTCCACTGGCCTCTTTTGTCTTCTTCCTGACTATCCATATCCCCCGTGTTTTTTACTTAATGCCATATCCATATGAGCAATTCATGGCAGATTAAAAATATCAGATATCACTGCTGCATACATCCTCTAGGTAGCATCGTGCGGTACTAGAGATGTTTAGAGATGTGGAGAAATCAAGGATCCATATGGGTGTCTTCAGAATCTGATATTCATTTCTTATGGGTGTCTTCAGAATCTGATTTATTTTTTCTATAGCCCGGATTCAAGTCTGGTTCTTAAACAATATGAATTGGATATATGGTTCGTCTCTGATTCCATTGTCTTTGACTTGCTGGAGTTGACGTTGGTTACCCTGTCCCTCCTGTATTAAATTTCTCGTCTTTTCTTATCTCCCCCCCGTATTTCATTCCATATTCTTCTTACATATGAACATTGCTAAAAGATTCTGACCTTTCATTTTGTTGGTTTAATGATAATAAAAACATTTGATTAATATATATTTATATTTTAAATTTTATAGTATATAAAATATTTGTATTATTATATTTAATTTTCATTAAATTAATGCTATATTATATTATAATAGTAATAGATTTAATATATTTGTTTATATTTTAATTATAATGTATTAATTCAACATTATAATTAATTTTATTTTTACCATCATTATATATTTAATAACTTTTATTGTAGGAAAATAGGGGACATGACATTTACCTTTTAATTCCTCCTCATGAAGTAGGTTCTTGAACAAGCTAGAGAGCTTTAATAACTAAAGTGACTTAAAAATCCATCATTAATATGCATTTTATAATTAAATATTATTAAAGTATTACTAATAATTACAATATTTTAAGTCCAATAATCATCTTAAATCAATATTGACTTCACCAAATGGTAGCCACTGTTTTCTGTTAATCGGGGTGCCTTACTAAGAGTAGTAAGGCTACATCTCTATCAAACCTTCATTCACTATAAATAGTAAATCCTTGAATACTCGATTAAAACAAACGTGCCAAGGGTCATCATGTTGGAGAGTTCGAACAACTGAGAGGCAGCATGAACCAGTTATTCCACAACCCTTTCTAAAACTTTTATGTTGTCGCTAAACTCACAAGTAATAACAATATCAACTTCAGGTCTATTGATAATTATCTTAAAAAAACATTAATAATAGATGTAAACATGAAAGCAGAGAAAAACCAACACAAAGAACACCAGAATTTACATGGAAATTCAAATTGTGAAAAACCATGGAGAAGCTAAGTCTAATGAAATGAACACTGCTTAAGGTGTTTTTAATAAAGGTTCACTACCGGTTTGTTCACTGCAAGGTGACTCAATGTCGATTGGGTTAACTACCCTTAGAAAAGAATTTGACTAACTACCAATACAAATAGGCACACTACTAAAAACATATGGAAAAAGATTGAATCCCCTGCTGAGACTATTGTCACTGAGTCTCTGCAATATCGAATGATATATCAGTACACTATTGATTCATCCACACACAAGTCTCTCATTATCAGCATCATGCAAGCCACTTGCAAACAACTGAAATCCTCGCTCTTTTTATACTGCTTGATGCCATCAACCATGCTAGCCAAAACAAATACACCAAAAACATTCCCGTCGTGGTAAGAAATGAAATGTCAACCAGCTTGATCAGTATAACATGCCAACACACAACACCATCTCCAAATCTTTCGGTACCAACGGATATGATGAACACGTTGAATTGTTATTGCTGGGACAAAACATAAATGAGTACATTCCAAATAGGATTGAACCCGAACAATCGATCCACTATATATTGCACACTAGATAGAACCACCATCAAAAAGGATAAGGATAATCAATTAAGGCACATCCTTCAATGAACATCTCTAGTGATCGCCAACATCAACCGATACAATCAAAACATAAATATGCATAGGATATGTTAACATCAATGACAACCATCTATGATAAAAACATGAACAACATCAACTTCACATGCTAACAATCTCTCCATTTTTCATTGATGGAAACATTCATCAATAACAAAGCATCCTTGTCCTCCATTTTTCTCCCCATTTGACAACAATGGAAAAGGACCAAAAGCTTTCCCTTACAAACTCACTCCACTCCCCTAAGAGGAACCTTGCAAGCATTGATCCAAAATAGAATAAGCATGCAATTCACAAGATCAATGCACATACCTAGTGAACACTAAGAAGGGACAGAACGCCCAACTTTCCCCTGAGATATGCAAAAGTAACCTTGCATAAAGGTTTTGTAAATATGTCTTCTATCTACTCTAGAGGTCTGGAATGTTGCATTGGATTCTTGGACATACTTAACAGCATTGATATTATTACACATGATTGACATCAAAAGTGATTTCTATATCCTTCAAAGTCTTATATATCCACAATAGTTGAGCACAACATTATTAATGTTGCAATATACTCTGATTCAGCAATTAATAAAGTTACAATATAGTACTTCTTGCTTGATCAAGCAACTAACAGGAAGCCAAGAAAATAAGCTCCTCTACTGGCGCTTCTCTAATTACCCAAGCAGCCTACCCAATCTACACTTGTGTAAGCTGTCAGCACAAAATGTGATCGGTTTGGATACTATAACCCAAGTTCTTCAGTTCCTTTCAAGTATCTGAAAATCCTCTTTACTGACATAACATGTGATTCTTTTGGTTCTTGCTGAAATCTGGCTGCTAAACACGCTGCATACCTGATATTTGGTCTAATAAAGTCAGGTACAATAATCCTCCAATCATTCATCTATATTTTCTTGCATTTTCTTTCAGTAAATCATTCTCCTTAGTCAACTCATAGCAAATAACAATTGGAGTACATATTAGTATAGAGTTTTCCAAGCCAAACTTTTTTAATAATTCCTTAACATACTTGGACAGTGAAATGAAAACACCTTTACTGCTCTGACTTACTTGCAATGCAAGAAAGAAATTGGACTCATTAATAATAGAGATTTCAAACTCTTTCTGCATTTCCTCTGCAAATCTTTCGCATGAATCATTTTTTCGTCCAAAGTTAATGTCATCAACATACACAACAACATTCACGAACTAATCTGAATAAATCTTGTAATATAAGTTGGTGTCTACAAAACTTTTTTGAAACCCTTGTCTAACCAAATATATGTCTAATATGCCATACTAGGCTCCCAGTGCCTGCTTCAAACCATAGAATGTGTTCTTCGGTCTTCATACTACTCCTAGTTTCCCCACTGATCTGACTCCTCATGGTTGCTCAATATAAACTACTTTCAATTCTCCATTCAAAAATGTTGTCTTCACATCCATCTGATAAACTTTGAAATCCATATTTGTATTGCTTCCATCCAAGCAACAGGGGAATAAGTCTCATCAAAGCCAACTGCTTCAATCTGAGCGTAAGCCTTGCAGACTAACCTGGGCTTGTTCCTTATTACCTTACCATTGCCATCCAACTTATTTCAGTAAACCCATTATGTACCAATTACATTCTTATCAACCGGATTGGGCACATGTTGTCAGGACTAATTCTTCTTGATTTGATCAAGTTCAAGTTCTTCCTGTATTGCTATTAACCCAATTCTAGTTATTACATGCTTCTACAAATTTTGGATTAATTTCCAAAAGCAAACAAAATATAGCTTATTCTCATATTGCTCTGGTAATAACTTTGCTTTTATCACCAGTAATCTAATTCTCAAAGTCATTTTTTTGTACATACCTTGGTGTCCTGTCCTAGATGTCAGAACCTGCACTCTCTCCTTCCTCTATGTCTTCCTTTGCTTTATCTTCTGTATCTGACTCATACTCAATGTGCTTATCAGATTTCTTTTGGAAAAAATCATTAACCTTCACATGCACACTTTTAAATATCTTGTTCAGTCTCTTGTTGTAACACCGGTAAGCTTTGCTCCTTGTAGAATATCTCACAAATATTCATTCATCGTCTTTGCTGTCAAATTTTCCAAGATTGTCTTCATCTTTCCAAGGACCAAATGTAATATTTGCTTCCAAAAAAATTTAAGTATTTCAGAGTTAAGTGCTCGTCCATGCCACAATTCATATGATCTCTTGCCATACTTCTTTCGGTACAGAACTATATTCAGTTTGTACACAAAAATGCATGTTGCCAATCTCCAATAAACTTCAGGTAAACATGCTTCTTTCATCATTGTCCTTATTGCTTCTTGAATTCTCCAATTCAATTTTTCCACTACATTTTGTTGTGGTGCTCTAGCCGCTGAAAATTGTCTCTTAATACCATGTTTCTCACAAAAAAATTCAAACACATCAGAAGTAAATTCTCCTCCTTTGTCAAATCTCAATCATTTAATCTTTCTACCACATTAATTTTCAACTCTAGCCTTGAAAATCTTTGATTTCTCAAATGCTTCTGATTTTTCTCTTAATAATGCAGCACAAGTCAATCCTGAATAATCATCAATGAAAACTATAAAATATCTCTCACCTTGTAAACTTCTTGTTCTGGAAGGACCACAAAGGTCAATGGCACTAACTCCAATAAATCAATAGATGAATAGTCCTTTGCGTTGAATGATTATCTTCTTTGTTCTCCTTTCTAACATCCCTTATAGATCATATTGTCTAGTTTGCACAATCTAGGTAAGTCTCTTACTGCATGGGACGAATATTTTCTCACCACATTGTCAAAATTGATGTGGCACATCCTCTAGTGCCAAAGCCAACTGTCAACAACCTGAGATGGTAAACATCCTTTTGGAGCTCCTTCAAGTTGGTCCATGTTTCTTCTAGTCCTTTTGCCAACTATAATCACTACTTCAGTTCTCTTCCGAATTTTACATCCTTCATTCTTGAATACATCATCATAAGTAATTCTCACATATTTGTCCAACACTTACAAGATTGTGACACAAATCCTTCACATAATAGATGTTGTCAAAGTTATCCTTTCGATCAAAAGTAGTAGTCTTTTCCAACAATATATGTTGCCTTATCATAAACAAATCTAGGACCACCATCATATTTGTCAAATGATACAAACTTACTTTTATCTATAGGCATATGATGAGACCAACCACTATTAATCAGCCATCAATTTTTGTTCCTTCTAACATACAAAGCAATTTCAACATTTTCATCAAATTCAGCGCAAATATACAAATATCAATTACTCGTTTTTCATCTTCTTCTTCAGCATAGAACAAACACTCTTCTACTTTTGACTTATAAACCGAAGTAGTAGCATCTTCATCAACATAGCAAGCTTTCTTATTGAACTTCTGAAACTTTTGTCAAGGACCTTTCTTTGGGCATCTAGAAGCCAAATGACCAATCTCACCACATCTAAAACATTTTAGGGTAGCATACCTTTGTAATTGTTACTTTTCTTCGGTCTTCTTGCAAAACTTGCTTCAAATTCATTTCAACCATCATCACCGTCAAGCTATTCCAATTTTCTTGCCCTGAATGTTATTTCAAATCTGTTCTTCTCTCTTCCAAACTGTTGTGAGGTTCTGACACCATTGCCCCAAAACTTTGGGGACCCCCTTTTTTTCGGTCGCCTTGGCAAAACTTTTTGAAGTTGTCCAAAAAAAATTTTGATTTGATTTTTTTGAAAACTTTAAGTCTTGGACACCTTCAGGCCAGAAGGGAGAGGGCTAGGTTTATTTTCACCCGGTTTCAACTTGATTTTCCAGAACGACCAATTTCATCCTTAGGCTGGACAAATTCCAAAGAGCAACACTTGGTAGGATAAAATTGTAAATTTTGTACTTAGATGATTTGTTTGAAAATTTGGATGTAATTGTATAAATTTGAATAATTTTCAAAAAATGAAATTATGTTAAATTTAAGTTTTTTGGAAAATCTTGAATTTTTTTTTTTGCTGAGAAAATTAATTTTGTGATGATGAAATCAAATTGCAAAATCGATTTTAGACTCTCGAGAAATGATTTTTTTTGTCAAAGAAATTAAAATTGTGTAGCAAAATCGATTTGGATTAAACTGCAAAAACTAGCTTTAAATAGATTAAATTTGCCTCGAAATTTCTAAGTCTTTAATGAAATTAGTAATTTAATATTGAAGGAATGGCTTTTGGCTTGCCAAATCCGATTTTTAATGATATGCTAATTACTAAATCATCATTAAATGAAAACATTTAGCATCTCCAAGGCATTATTTATTTTATTTTTGCAATCTTGGTCTAATTGGCAATTTAAAAAAGTAAATTTCATCTTGGCAAAATTAATTTTGGGCTAAGCATTTAATTGGGGGCTAGTTTTGTGTTCTAATTAATATTTTTTTTGCTCCCAGGGTCCCAGTCGGCCAGCTAGGAAGGATAAGCAAGTGGGGTATAAGAGGAAGCTCTTTCCCTTTTTCTCTTGATTCCTCACTCCTCTTTGGTGCTTAGGCGATTTTGACTAAGAGGAGATTTCTTCTCCCTTGAGCGATTTTACAAAGAGCAGATTTCTTCTTCCTTGGGCGTCTTTTTTTGAAAGGGCAGTTTGGCATTGTGTTTGGCAATTTCTGGAGCAGCTCTATGTGCTTTGGCAAATCCTCTTGGAAGAGCAGATTTTCATTGCTCAGCGATTTTGCTTGCAATTGTGGACATTTTCGGGCCTTGGTGATTTTTTTTGTGGAGGCAGATTTTTGCATTGTTGGGCCATTTTTCTCCTTCTATTAGGGCTGCGATTTATGCCCTAGGTGACTTGAGGGGGACAGATCTGAAACTTCTCATTGCTAGGCAATTTTTTTGCAAAGTCTGATTTTTTCTAAGGAGCCGCGATTTCTGCCCTAATTTGGGCGATTTTATTTGGAGGAGGTTATTGTAATCAAAGGTCTGCTTTTTTTGGGCAAATGGTGGACAGTTTCAAGGGATTAAAATTCTGATTTTTCTGGCTAGGGCATCAAGATTTGCAAGGGATTTGAAATTCTTAAGTCTAATCCTAAATTCCAAAAAGAAACCCAGCCATTGGTAAAGGTCAAGTTCAATTCATTTAGATTTGAAAGCGTTCCTTAAGTGGATTTCTCTCTTTTGCTCTTGTCTAGTTTTGTTTCCCTTGGTTCTTCTTACATTCATCATCCACCACTTCATCATCCCATCCTAGGTTGAAGATTGGAGATTGATAAGGGTAGAATCCATGATAGAACATTTGAAGAGGCAAAAATAAGCTAGACCACCCTCGGTTGAAGTTGGGAGATATAAGTGTAGTCCATCCTAAGGTAACGGCAAGACAGAAATAAGTGGTAGTCCCACCCCTAAGTTGAAGATTGGAGATTGATAAGTGTAGTGATAGAACTTGGCGAGGCAGAAATAAGTATAGAATCCATCAATAAAAAGAAGATTGGAGATCGATAAGGGTAGTCCATATCATTTAGAACGAAGGGGCAGAAATAAGTGTTTAGGATGGTAGATGTTAGTGCAAGCAAAAACCCTAAGGGAACAAACACTAAGAAAAACAAAGAGGATATGATGCCCAAAACAACTTTCTTCTTGAAAATGAGGCGAATAACCGATACTGATGTCGGTACAGTAAATATGATATAGGTAAAGGACAGACTAAAGGAAGGACAATCCCCCTTGGCAAAGAACATATACAGGAGCGGAATTGTACACGCAGCAGCCTTTCCTCCTACCATGCCTTGTCCAAAGTTAGTTATGGAGTGCGCATCCAGGTTTGATTTGATCAATAAATCCATCATTTTTATGAAGAAAAGAGGGTGTTGGCCAATATTAGGGGACAAGCGATCGAAAAAGCATTTAGCATTCCCCAGTACAAGAGCATGACAGTGGTGATGATGGATCAGGCAACCAAATCTTTTCAAGATAACTAGGAAGCTTATTTTACACATCTAAAACAGGATTGGCTACACGAGGGAAAGAAAGGAGTAACCAGATCATTGAGGCTCACAGTGGCGGATTTCAAATCAGAGTATGGCAATCTCATTGTGCTTCTCAGCCGGATCATGGGCCTAGCTCAAGGTATGCAATTTGAAAACTGGATGTACTCCTTTATTGATGAAATTGAAAAAGGAAAAAGAAGATTTGATTGGGCTAGGATCATAAGCGAGAACCTAGAGTTGCAACTTAGAACCGTACAAAACCAAAAGCAATTCTACATGGGATCCTATCTGTTTTACCTAATTGCTAGATTGTATAAGAGTCCAGGACATAAGGCCTTGGGAGAGGTTGGCAATGGGCCAGGGCAATATTTGGTGCATGAATGCTATCCACAGCTTCACTTGCACAACAACAAGGACTACAAAATGTTTTGTGATGCCTTTACCATGAAGACAATAAGGATATTACAAGGGACACCTGCTAAGAGACTCTCATCGGAAGCAAAAGCAAAGATAAAGAAATATGGAAGTTGGTTCATCCAATTTCCGCAATTCACCTACATTAGAGTAGCAGGAAGCATAGTTTGTCCCAAGAGGCTTCCAAAATACCCACCTGACAAGGTAGTTTTGATGGAATTGGCTAGGCAACCTAAGCATTATGATAGAATAATGAGACTCGAAGGTAAGACGGGAATTACCTTCTCATTCGGAATTGGCAATGATAGTTGCCCCAATCGGGTCGCCTTTACAGCTACGGAGAAGGAATTGAAATGGTATCATCTAGGATGGTACAGAGCAAGGCAAGGATTCGATCCTAATGGTCTTATCAAGGTATCTCATGGAAATGCGTTTAAACATGTTCCCACTATAGAAGACTTTTGGGGGCCAATGCCAAGGATGACTTTCATGTGAAAAGCTAGCTTTCTCAAGGTTGTCGGTGAACATGATGAGAGATATCAAATGGAGAGGCCTTGATATTCCCGATCAACTAGAAGATGATGGAAATGTGTTGAGAGAAGATTTTGATACAGTAGAAGGAACGAAGTTGAATCTAGTAGATTGGGATGATCATTAAGATCCTTCCTTGGAGGCAGTTACAAGAGCAGTTGATTTGCATACCAACCCGTGGTACAATGAAAGATTAAGGAAGCTACAAAGTCAACGGATTCCCCTTACTTATGAGAAGATGAGTCCAAAAAAGGTCCAACACAATCAGTCGAACAAAAGGGTGAAGGAAGTAGCTAGCAACAGGAAACAGTTAGAAGCAAGAAAAGAGCCTTGGAGGTTGAGAAGAGCAAAGAACGTCTGGAACCTCCAGCCAAGAGATAGCATACAACACTGTCAAGGGAAAGCATAATTGAGGCTAGAAGCCAAGAGGTCAATTGAAGTGATAAAGGGGTCGTGGTAGAGGTGAGCTCTGATTCATAATCAAGTGGTTACAGTGAGAGCACCGAGTACTCTCCTCTCTTAGAAAACCAACAAGGAGATGATATGGCAGTAACTAGTGGAGAAGAAGATGGACCGATTGACATTGAGGCAATAAATCAGGCACTCGAGGCCGTTGGTGATGCTCTGTTAGTCAAACCGAATCCAGATTTGGGGAGATGCACCGCACCACTATGGTTAAAGTAAATGCTTATGCCAAGAGGTGAGGTAGTAACTGCCCGAGCAGTTGAAGACATACAAGGACTAATAGAAAAGGATGATAGCGAGAACCAAAAACAAATGGCAAAAACGGTGGCAAAGGTAATCAAGAGCGACAATAATGGTCACCGAAATGTTCAGATTGCTATACCAACAGTCAATAAGGCAGTGGATGAGATTGCGGCCCAGGAATATGAGATAGTGGAACACAACTTGGGAAGAAACACAGATGATATGTAATGTGATGAGATCCAGGAGGGTATAGCTTCAATCAGAGAAAGGTTGAGAAAGGCAAATGAAAGGATAATAAAGTTGGAGGCCGAGAAAAAATATTGGAGAGACTGTCAGCCTATCCAACAGCTGCACCAGGCAGCCCTTCCTCAAGATAGCGGGAGCAACCTAGAAGAAATATCAGCTTAGCTACATGAAGTTAGGGATTGGATCCATGATACAATCCAAGATGGGCGAAATTTCTTGCCTTCATCTCGACGTTCTGGTCATTAGTGACTTTTAGATACAAGTTCAGAATATTTGAAGAGGAGTGGAAGGATTTCCTTCTAGTCAAAGATCTAGCTATTCCCAGGCTACAGACATTCATTGGGCTACCAGAGGCATATTTGGAAAGGGCCAAGTTGGTTGATGAAAGAGGATTGAGTACGGTTGAGTCTTGGTTTGTCGCCTTGACTACCAGATTGAGAACGCTCGATGAGATATAGAATGCAGTTGCACAGCACAGCCCAAGCGTCGACACTTCCATTTCAACCATGATGAGCAACGTTGGAGTGGCACTTGATTTTGAAGACATCAGAGAAGAGGACATCAATGAGACAAGGCTTGGATCAAGATTGGATGAGTTAGGAAAAGTTGCTATCAAGAAGAAGCATTTTGTAATGAACCCGATTTGGGGGTCCATCGTTTATTTCTAACTTAATCTCTTATTTGTATCCTTTGCATTGTATTTTCTCCGATGATGATCAACATAAGAAAGGATTGCCATCTTATATATCTCTTGCTGAGCAAGACAGGTCGTGTGGAAGAGACGCACCTGTTCTAAGAGATTAGTTAGAGTCTTCCAACCCTAACAAATTGTCTGAGTCGATAATCAATGTGGAATAGTTGATGATTGGATAGTTGCTAAACTCACTTCTCCATTAAATCTACAGCTCCTTTTTGTCTTTCCTTTCATCAACAAAATGAATGTTCATTACTTTGAACAGGAGCCGTTTAACACTTTGATTGGGTGTGACATCCAGTGGTCTCTTGCCTGGGCTATTCTTGAGCCGCAAATATTCTATGGTTAATATGCATTATATTGCGATGGATTGTATTTTCAATTATATTTTAATGATGTTTACTACTGAATATATTTTATAATAGATTCAGTATTATTAGAATATTTATTATTTAATTTATTCATTACTTATAATATTTAATAATTCAATAATGGTATTATCACTTAGAAAATATATCTTTACATTTGTATCACAATGATATAATATAATATTATTTTCATAATATATGTTATAAAATTATTTTTGTTATTTGATATTATTTATAACTAATATATTTATTTGTTAATTATTATATGTTTCATAGATTATATATATTATCTTTACATATATATATTATATTAAATGTACCAAAATATATGTATTAAATGATCTTATATTTATCCATTATTATTATTTAACTCATAAAATCTTTTCTATAACTGGGGACATCACACATTTGGGCACCCTTTCCTCCCTCAATGCCTTTATTGGATTTGCAAAAGAGTATGAGAAGGACCATGAGAAGACACTACGGGCAGCAAACAACATGGTGAAATCGGCTGAGCTCAAGATAACGCATACACCTTGCCATCCCATGGAGGAAGTCAACGAAAGGCTAGCTAGGTTTATTGCCTTGGCTAAAAGAATGAAAGAAAAAGGGAGATTTATAATAGATCATTTGATGTAAGCCCAAGTGGCAATTTCTCTTTCTTCTAGGGTAGGACATGTGTCTAATTCTGATTGGCCACCATTTTGGTGCCTTCTCATTGGTTGCTACTTTTCCACTTTTTTCATTGGTCCATTGACAAGGTGGCGTCTTCTCATTGGCCGATGGGGTGGCAACCCTAATTAGGGTTTCTAAGATTCCATCTGGATCATTGGTTTTGCCTTTTTATCTCTACCATGAGTTGTACATTTTGGCCTCTATATAAGGCCATTTGCTCTCATTTGTAATGGTCGGAGAAAATTGTTGCAAAGATAATGCCAAAATTCGCTATTTCTTTCTCATTGTTGTGACTTGCATGGTGATTAAGAGCTTTTGGTATTGTTGCATGGTTTCTACTTCCAATAGTTAGAACTAGATTTCATTTTGAGGTTGTTAAAGTAAATTTCATTTCAAGTTGCTAAGTAAGAGTAAAATAGATGGATAGTTGCACGGTAGCATTAGTGGATGTTTGATAGGGATTAATAACTAGACCACTAGCATCCTAGCGGCTTGTTGGGGAGCCTTGTGTGGTAAACTAGTTCATTTTCCTTTGAATCATTGCATCTATGGAGGTGGAGCCGTTGGTTAACTCTCATTAGATTCGATCCCCGTCCATTTGCTAATCTTCCATTGATAGAAGTAAGGGTAGAGTAGCAAGTAGTTAGGAGTTAGAATTTTGAAGAAAAAAGTTAGAAAGACACAAATCATAAGACCATTCACCCTCCATCACCATCAGCTTCTCCATCAACATCATCTAGCATTCACACCGAATCACCATCAACATCGTTCCACCAAAATCCAAGTCATCCTCAAACAAACAGCGTAAGGCCGCCTACATGATTACCAGCAAATCACATCGATATACTGAGTTAGTATCCACAAGTGTAAGGAACATTGGATTTATTGCTTATGTCTTCGTAAGTATTAACTTTTCAAGAGAGGAATTGTGTGTTTAATACTCCGTATCAAGTATTCAATTGCTAATATGTTATGTAGTGGTACAAAAATTGACATCAACACAAACTTACTTAGCTCAAATGTCACAAAGGTACGAAACAAGTGTTCTTCAATAAACTTCTTCGGATTGAATACATCCTCTATATAAGAGATCTTGTCACTACAATTATCTGATAATATCATTAAGATCTTTTCCATGAAATGCTCATTGATAATAGTGCCTCCTTTGTTCTTGAATTCATTTACTACATTCTCAACTCTCTGAAAATAATTTCTAATGTCTTCACTATCTTCCATTCTTGGATTTCCATAGTGTCATTTAGTTGCTAGCTTCTTAGATAACATAACCCTGTCATTTCCTTCATAAATCTCTTCCAAATTTTCTCAAGCTTTATAAGCAATTTTTAAAGAAATGACTTTAGCTAATTTTGTTTTTGATAAAGCACTACTAATAGCAAACCTTTCTTTCTCATTCTCCTCATGGGCTATGATTTTATTCTAAGGAAGTAAATACTTGGTCTCCACATACTTCCAGGTATTGTAACCAATTGAAACCAATTATCCTTTCATCTGATCTTTCCATGTATCATACTCTGATCCATCAAACATAGGAATGTAGTTTGTTCCGATCTTCCTCGAGCAGTATAGCTCTATACCAAGGAGCCAAGCTCTAGTACCAATTGTTAAACAAGTCAAATAACTTATAGGGGGTTGAATCAGTTATTCCACAACCCTTTCTAAAACTTTTACTTTGTCGGCAAACTCACAAACAATAACAGTATCAACTTTTGATCTATCAGTAATTACTTTAAACATTTATAACAGATGTAAACATGAAAGCACAGAAACACCAAGACAAAGAACACCATAATTTACATGGAAATCTAAACTGGGAAAAACTACAAAAAAGCTAATTCTCATGAAATGAACACTGCAAGTTAGCTCATTGTCAATTGGGCCATCTACACTTAGAAAAGAATGTGGCTCACTCCCAATACAAATAGGCTGACTGCGTCAGAGGAAACTTTCCAATATATGAACATTTCAATTTATCTTGCAAATCTTATAAGGCAAGCATCAACATTATAGATAAAATATAAATATTATTGTTCAAAGTCACCACAGTTACTGAGGGATTATTGGCACGATAACTATAAATCAACCATAATCAACCAAAGCTATTAGCCTAGTTAATTATTAGGTCAAGTCTCTTCAAATCCAACATATAGACAACTATTTATAGGTAGTGATAAGGGGGAAATGAATGGCAGAAGATACAGAATTCATGAGGAATCAAATTTTTATATTTTCATTTATTTGAACCTTGGCAGCTAAGATAAAGTAAGATAAGATAAGATAATGATATTAATGTCCAACTAAAGACCAACAAAAGGTCTATGGGACTAGAGGATTACAACAATGAGGCCGACAGCAATAGGATCACACAAAGGTGTCCGAAAATAAATACAAACAACAACAAGAGAAAGCAAACAAAGAACCAGAAAGGAGGCCAATAGAGAGAAATTAGGAGTCCTTTCTAGGCGAAAAGAAATTAGTCACTGAATAATATGTACGTCGATGAGTAAAGGCCCCGCTCTGTCTATGGCCACTCATAGAGGAGTGTCGCCGATGCAAAATAGCCGATCCAAGACCTGACGCATCTGGAATGCCTAGTACAACTAGTGGAACTAGAAGGCCTTTTCACCCACGCAAAGGAGATAATGGTGTGAAAAAGGCAGTAATAAACTGAATAGACGAGAGAGAAGCAACAAGAAGTCAATGGAGATCACAGAGGGAAAAAAACATACAGTCCATTGACAACGTGAAATTATGTCGTCCACGCAACAATAATGAAAAGGGAAAAAAATGAGCATCATGAAGTACACAATACAAAAATGACAGTCATTGAAGTTTAAGGGGATGTTTTTGATTTGGAACCAGTAGAATGTTACGCAGAAAGAGGATTTTTACAATCTAAGAGGATGGGCCATAAGGGGTCATATTTGAGAACTATGTTGCGCGAATAATGATTATGGAACTATTCTCTATTAAAGCCTCAAATAATTGTTAAAGATGTAGCTTTCAGTCAGATTGAAGCATATAGTAAAATCATGATTAAATTGATATATATATATATATATATATATAACAAATATATGTGTGTGCTTGAATGTAAATTATATATATATATATATATTCATATTTGTGTTTACATACATATATATAATATATATGAAATGGTCTAACTTATTAAATGATTTACTATTCTATTATCTGCTTACAGCAAATCACACTTCACCTTGTTTATATTTTTGTGCATATATCTTATGCCTCAATTGGGCTCTGTATTATATGATTGATGAAGATATTGATCGTGCCCTTGTTTTCATAACAGTCAAGCCTTTCTAATAGAACGGATGAGTCACTATTTTGATCAGACCATTGTTTTGGTCAAACAATTAACAAACATGATTAGCGAACAATCATGACCATGTAGGGTCATGTCCCTACGCGACATAAGCCACATAGAGTCATGCCCCTACATGAGCATGACTATTCACATATGTATATATGTGCTATTTCCACTGCAGAGATGATATCAATCACAACGACATATTATTATCTGTAGTATAATTAAAGGATATACTTATCACAGCGTTGTTTATATATACAACAACATTTCCAATATATATAATTGTAGTCATATATTATTGAAGTTAGCTTTTCTTAGAAGATTCTTCTATTACATTCCTTCCATAATTCGCACAAAATAATTGAGGGAGCAATTATCCATAATCCGAAATAGATGCTACTCTTTTTTAGGAAGGACCGACTTTTTCGAAATTCTAAAATGGAGTTGGCAAAGGCAGAAGACCATCCTACCTAAGAGCTAAGCAATTTCCAACAGTGATCTGCATATAAACATTGGAGATAGATATGATCTATAGTTTCCGCTGCATTTTCATAGAGAGGGCATTTACTAGGTCCTTGATAGCCCATCCTCTAAGTTTTTCCGTTGTTAAAACTTTCTTATTGAGAACAAGCCATGAGAAAATACTAGCCTTGGGTAAACAAAGTTTATGCCAACAAATTTTAAGTGGGAGGTGAGACTTAGGGTAGAAATGCTAGTTAGACAATAGAGAGTATCCGTCCTTAGCTGAGTATTCCCTACAGCTATTACCGTCCCAAACTAATTTGTCATATTCTAAATTCAAAGGAATCTTCCTAGATTTTAGGGATTCCTCAAGAGAAACTTTTTCTAAGTATCACTCACTCCAAATCTGTAAGACATTACATCAATCTTTCCAGGCAGCGACACTCTTCTAGTAGTTCTCAAAGATGATCCAAGACTCGTGATCATCTGCAATTATACCCTTTTGTGATCGTTTTATTTTTGCCAAGGAAGGACCCCTAGCTCTTGCCTTGGCTTTTCTGTTCTTTCTTTTTTGCTTCTTGTCGGACACCATTTGGGCTCCCACTTTTGTCAACTCTCTTATTTGTATTGCTTAATCCCATAGACCCATTGTGGTCTTTCGTTGGACACTAATATTATTATCTTATCTTATCTATCTAAGGGAGGAATGTCAATATCTTCCAACTTCTTCCATCTCCACTTGTTACATCAAGCATCCCATTCTACGTAGTCCTTAACTTTAGAACCACATTCAACTTCCAGAATTGCTAGTGTTTTTCCACTTTTGCTCATTTTCCAAAATTCTATACCCTCCCCACGAGTCAGACCAAAATAGAGCTTCATCCCCATTCCCGATGTTCCAAGTCAGCTTATCCATAATAATGCTACGACATTGCAACATAAAGTTCCAAATTCTAGAGCCCTTAGGACGAGTTTTTTCTCTAAAAATATTAATAGGGTTCTCATTGCTAAGGTACTTCTAAATAACGATCCTAGCCAATTTAAGATATGATTGTCGATACATTCTCCAAACCAATTCGGTTCCCACATCTTTCCCTTGGTCCTTGATATATTTTATGCCTGCACCCATCTTTTTTAAGCC
Organism: Cupressus sempervirens; assembly: GCA_028749045.1. NCBI lineage: Eukaryota > Viridiplantae > Streptophyta > Pinopsida > Cupressales > Cupressaceae > Cupressus > Cupressus sempervirens. The sequence continues at coordinate 487,708,768 of CM053790.1, forward strand.
TGCAAACTTTATCCCACGCCATAAGAGACATTTTTTCTTCGTACTTCCACCTTTCCAAAAGAAAGAACATAGACAATTGTTAAGTTCTATCCTTTTATTGGTTCGGAGATTGAAACACTATAGCTAGAAGATGGGATCCGCTGGAAAAATGTTCCTAACCATAGTGGCTCTATTTTTAGCCGAGAGCTATTTCCCTTTCCAAAACTCAATATTTTTCCTTATCTTCTCTATTGTTAGGTCCCAAATCTTACTTGATCTACACCTTGAGTCTAATGGTAGACCAAGATACTTACATGGTAGGCTGCCCTTTCTAAAACTAAGGATGTTGCAAATACAATTCTCTAAATCCAGGGAAGTGTTGAAAAAGAGAATTTCTGACTTGGCTAGATTGATCTCCTAACCCAATGCTCTAGTATAAGTGCTTAATGTCTCCTTAAAAACTTTTGCTTACTCAACTGTGCTCTGTCCATACAGCATGGTATCATCCACAAATTGTTGATGAGTCGTAAGGTCCATGTTGCACGTAATACTTATACCTTGGAGTTTCCCCTCCTCTCTACCGTTGGTTATTGATCTCCCCAGGTCCTTTGCCATGATGATGAATAAAAAGGGAGAGATTGGGTCCCCCGATCTTAATCCTGTCAAAATCCCCAAAGAATCATTCAAAGAACCATTAACAAGGATTGACATTCTAGGAGCAATGATACATTCATAAATTAAGCGTATCCATTGCTTAGAGAATCCAAAAGCTTCCATACATATGCACAGAAATCTCCAATCCACTCTATCATAAGCTTTCCTGATATCTAATTTTATAAGCATTGATGGCATAAGGTTTTTCTTAACCAAGTGAATTGCTTCTTGTGCTATAATTACTCAATCGTAAATCGATCTACCAAGGACAAACCCTGTTTGTTCTTCGATAATAAGTGAAGGTAAAAGATTTTGGAATCTACTAGGTAAGGTCTTAGTAAAGAGCTTATACAAGGTATTACAAAAAGCTATGGGTCTAAAATCATCAAAACATTCCATGCCCAACTTTTTTAAAATTAATGCAATAAGCATGTTGTCAACTTCCCTCAGCAGATTTCCAGAATTTCTTACACCTTTCAAAGCATTAGTAATTTCCATACCCATGAAGTCCTTGCACTTTTGGAAGAAGCAAGCAAGGAAACCATCTGGGTCAAGGGCTTTAGCCGGGTTCATTTCCATTAGTACAGATTCCACTTCTTGAACAAAAAAGACTTTAAGAGACCTTCATTTTGCTCCTCCGTGATTGATTTTGGTATATGTTTCAATACTAACAATTGTTCTTTTAAAAGGGAGCCCTCCCAATTATTGAATATTTCTTCAAAGTATTTGACCGCATTAGACTCAATTTGTTCTGGATCCTCCAGGAAATTTCCACTATTATCCTTTAATCAAGTGATTTTGTTAACCATCCTTCTTTGTTTTGTACTATTGTGATAATATTTTGAGTTTTTGTCCCCTTCTATCAACCAGACCTCCCTAGATTTTTGCCTCCAAAAGATTTCTTCCTTTGCTAGAAAATCCTCGTAATTATTTAAGAGGTTATTTTATTGTGATGTCCCCTCTTTCAGGATAAGGAATAAATGCTGGAACCTGCAACATGTCATTAGTACATGATAGGATATATGTGTGTGTGTGTGTGTGTGTGTGTGTGTGTGTGTGCGCGTATAATTTGTATTAAAAAATATTGAACTCATAGTATAAAGACTACCCCGACTAACCCATCCTAATCCTTCAAAAGAAACTCCTTTCAAATCACCTAACGCTCTAGTGAGAATTGCTTGCTGATTAGGTGATCGTCATATAAAAAGCATCTTCCTAAGGCCTCTTTCAAGATCTCAAATTAATCACTTGGTAGAGATCCCACCTCTACCAAGTCTCTCATCTCTAACATATGCATATGTTTGACCACTACAATATATATTGCCTCTAATGGATCCTCTATAGATCCCTCTTTCGATTCCAATTTGGAAATTTGGCATTCGGTTTAGAATGCCCTCTAGAGCTTGACTCCCTTTTCAAGGGAACTCGAGATCCATAATGGATGCTCTCTAATAATTGGATTTCTATCAATCTCTTCTAAACTAAATACATTAAACCTCTGGATGTCTCTGAGTTTGTTCTAAATTCTACAATATCTTTGTGTCTCTGTGTTTATTATGTTCAGAGATTCTATTGTTATTTTTGTCTATTATCATAGCATGTGATTTGTTACAGTTTATTGGAACTATCTTCTAGCTCTGCTCACTGTAACACCTACTTATTATTCCCCTGTCTGATTGGTCACTTCTCCTTCTATAGTTTGCAGATGTTCTTCGTTTCTTTGTCGTTTTCAAGTTTGATAGTCTACAAACTCCGACTCTCTATAGTATTGCCTTTGTGTCTAGTAACATGCCTATTGTATCTCGTGCTTTCTCTGATGATGGTCAATCTTTGGTCTGTGTTAATCTTGCTTGTTATCGTTCGCTGCTTCTTCCTTCCATGTTGGTAATGAAGGTTTGTTGATTATCTTGCTTGGACAGTGAGAACTTTGTATAACTGTCCCGCTCGTAATGTTGGCCCAAATGCCACGTTCTAGCAATCTCCTTTTAAAAATACTTATGTAATCTATGTTTTCCTTTGTAGTCATCTTTGTGGTGTCTTAAAAAAAATTATGAGATCTGAATAAATGTTTTATTGCTTTCTTCTGCCCAATGATCTCGTTCAATCCTCCACTAACCATCTTGGCTTTATTCAATGAGTTGTTCTTTTCTGAATATACTCTCCCGATAATTGTAATGCTTAATATAAATATATTTATATTGATTGAAATCCTTACTCGATGGGTTGAGCATTGTCTAACATCTGTGTTCTGATTGCTACCTCCTTCTATCTCCTCTCTCCCTTGTCAGTCTTCTTCCCTCATATTCACACTTTATTGGATTTAAATCTCCTCTTACAAAGGTTGCGACTTTTCACAATAGGAAAAATAACTAATGATTATTTTATGATTTAAATTTCTTTTATAAATTTTATTATTCATTCCTAGATCATATATATTATAATCCAATATCATGAACTTATTATTTATTTATTCTAGTATTACTACTCTTTTAATATCTTATGATATTAATAACTTCTTTCATTATTATAATGACTCAGATAATTATATATTGATTAAATTATTTATTTAATTTAAGCAATATAATTATAATAATCATAATTCTGTTTTTTTTATTTTTTTTCTTAAAGTATATTTAAACTCTATTATTATTAAAATCTATCTTTAAAAAAATGGGGACATTACAGTCCGCCCTTCCCCAAAATTGCTTGCCCTCAAGCAATTCAAATCCTTCAGTGCAAGTAATGTTTGCTATGCCATTGATATCCACTCAGACGATCCTAAACTGGTAGATTCAACTTGAGGTTAGAATTGTAAACTTATCAACTTGAAAATATTCCATCATATTATTCACATGATGTATTATCTCAAAACATATACTCAAAATCCCTCTTTGGTATGGATTATACAATGAGGCACTCAATATTCTTTCTATTATCTATAAAATTTCTGCAAATTCTATGACTGAATATAGACTAAATTCGAACTTCTTTTCTCTCCTTGAGACTTGTTGTATGTTTAATAGCATCTAAAGGATTGGTTGGTTCTGCTTTGGACAAATCATTCATGTTTGTTGTATAACTAGAAAATCTTTTAGGTTTTTTGCTTTCTTTGACTATTCCAAAAGGTGCAGCAAAGTCTTGTGCTTTCTCGACTATTTTAATGGCCCAAAGTGGTCTTTTCTTTGAATTTTGGGTTTCTCCAAGATTTAGATTTTGAATTTCATCTTCAATTTCTTCTATGTTCTCCCTCTGAGACTCAGACTTAGTATTTCTTTCAGAACTAGGTAAAGGAGAAGCTTCTTCAGAACTTAGGGCTCTTTTGAATGCTAGATCTTCTTCAAAAATTACATCCCTACTAAGTTCAATATTTTTCTTTCCACGTATGAAAATTCTATATGCCTCAGATGTTTCACTATACCCTACAAAAATACCTTTCCTCCCAAAGGGTTCTAATTTGGTTCTCTTTTCTTTTGGAAGATGGATATATACAAGGCACCCAAAAATCCTAAGATGACTTATATTGGGTTTAACCTTAGTAAAGACTTGTAAGGTAAGAGTGAGGGCTTCGATCTTGAATATAAACAGCAGTACAAGAGGCTTCTGCCCAAAGATAATATTCTAGGTTTTGATCAAATATCATAGCTCTAGCAGCTTCTATAATTGTTCTATTATTTCTTTCTGCTACCCTGTTTTGTTCTGGATTATAAGGAATGGTGTACTCCCTCCTAATTCATGTTTTTTTACAAAGCCTTTTAAACAAACCTGAGGTGTATTCTCCTCCATTATCAGTTCTAAGAGTTTTAAATTTATGTCCTGATAAGTTTTCAGTTAATGTTTTGAATTCTTTAAATCTCTTTAAAATTTCTTCTGATTCTTTGCACCTTAAGAAGTAAATCCATGTTTTCCTAGAGAAGTCATCTATGAACAAAATATAGTACCAAAATCCTCCAAGAGAAGGAACAGACATAGGTCCACATAAATCTAAATGAATTAATTGCAAAACATTATTTGTTTTTCTAGTACTATCATGAAATGGATTTCTGGTGTTCTTACCCAGTGCACACCCTTTGCATATGCTTGAGTGGTCTTTATTTAGTTTAGGTAGACCAGTAACCATCTTCTCCATAGTTGAAAAGGTTTTGAAATTTAGATGCCCTAATCTTCTATGCCATATTTCATTTATGCCTGCAGCTTCATGAATTAAGGCTTGAATAGGTTGACTAGATTCTGAATTCAATTCATACAAATATCCTTTTCTCTGACCAATCAACTTTGCTTTCTTGATTGAGGAGTTCTTTGCCCAAGTTATTACTTTCCCGTTCACGAATGCAACATTATGCCCATCATCTTCAAGAGTTGTAATTGAGATTAAATTTCTTTTCATTCCTAGTATATAGAGTACACCTTTGAGAAGAAGAGAAATTGTTGATTTTAGTTTCAAGGTGCAGTTTCTAATTCCTTCGATGAAATGTGTTGAATTATCACCAATGGTAACTTCGCCATTAACCTTTTCTAATATAGAGTCCAGTGCTTCTTTGTATCCCATTATATGTCTTAGAAGATCCACTATCAATTACCCATGCTTTACTTGAGATTTCATTTGATAGTGACGAATACAATACACGATTCTCGGGATCACAGTTATCTTCTTCCTTAGTAACATTTGTACAGTTTGCTTGTTGTTTAAAATTCTCAAGACAATTAGATCTGTAGTGTCCAAACTTTTCACATCTGAAACATTTTATCTTGGATAGATCTTTCTTGGGTTTCCCATTCTTTTGATTTTCTTTTTTCCTCTTGAAATGCTTCTTCTTGCCCTTATAGGAGTTTGTATTAAGAACATGAAGTTCTTCATCTTCTATTTTCAATTTCCTTCCTTTCTTTAATTTTCTGGATTCTTCGTGAAGACAACCCCCCTTAAGTCTGTTGAAGTCAGGGAGTTTATCTCTAGCACTTATTCCTTGAGCAAAAGTTTCCCACAAATCTGGCAATCCATCTATAGCCATTAGTGTTAGTTCTGTGTCACTAATAATGGTTCCTATACTTGACAATTCATCTCTAGTGCCAGCAACTCTTAGGAAGTAAGAATTCATTGATTCTCCTTTCTTTATTTGTATGTTATTTAATTGCCTTTCCAGTGCAAGAACTCTAGTTGCATTGTTGACCTCATATGCATTTAGTAATGCATTCATCATATCAAATGTTGTTTGATGTTTTATTAAACATGAGTACGATATCACTTTTTACTCCATCTAATATGATTTGAATGGCTTTCCTATTTCCTTGGCTCCAGATAGATTTATGAGGTTCAACTAGAGGTTGTTTAGATGGTTTATCAACAAATTGTTTTACATCATTTTCTTCAAGAATCATCACGATTCTGAATTTCCAAGCATCAAAGTGTTCTTTCCCATCAAACCTATCCTCAGGTCTGATTGTGTATGCCATTGAAGATAAGAGATAGTTGCTAGATATACATAAAGTCTAATTACTGAATTTTGCAGACTCTAGGTTCGACTACCAGAGCTCTGAGACCATGTAAAATTTCTGCAAATTTTATGACTGAATATAGACTAAATTCAAACTTATTTTCTCTCCTTGAGACTTGCTATGAATAACTTCAAAGTATTGCCTTCAACTCAATTAGAAATATAATTCTGAAATATGTCTTTACTTCTGCAAATCGTATATGGGTAGTATTGACTAAGGAGCAAACTATTTTGTATTTTGTGTGCTCTTAGACTTCAACCATACCCATTATAAATAGAGAGACCTAGGGACATGTCCCTTCCAAAACAATCTTTAACCAATCTAGAAGCCCGCAAATTTTCCAAGGAATAATAAGTTCTAAAAATTAACTTAACACAAACTGAATTTAGTTAACTCCAAACTAATCCTAAGTGAAGACGCCGATATCTATAAGAGGAGGGTGTAAAGATATTTGGATTACTCTAAGTCATGTAAGAACAGATCAGACTGATCTGTAATCAGATCAGTGAGATTATAAGTTACAGATTTAACATTATCTAATAATAGAGTTTGCATGTACGCTTGATGTAGTATTGATATTTGAGCGTTTGTGTATATTCATACAATTGAATTGTCTTCGTATGATAAGAGATGTTAGTCTCATCTTCATTTTCTTTTGTCTATGTTAAATGATCATAGCTTCATAATATGGTATGATCCTAAAATGGATAGATTGCCCATCAATCGTATATGATATAAGTTTTTGATAATCAAGTTGACTATAATTGATCATTGAAAATATCATCTCACTATTATTAAATACTATAATTAGGGTTTCATATAAGGGATATGACATTCCTTCCCTCCTCAAACTACTTGCCCTCAAGCAATTATAATTCTACACAAATCGTGTAATTTGTGTAGCTATTAATTGGCAGTTTTAATATTAAGTGTTTAGCTGATTTTTTCTGAAGGCAATATTATAATGGTTCCTATAAAATATGTTGAGCTCATTTCCTTCAATTCATTCTATTATTCTAGATTTCTCAAAATTAGAAACCTACTTATAAAATTTGTATTGTTTTTTATAAAGATGAACAAGGTATGCATGACAGTTTCTTGTAATTGAATTATTCACTATTTCATCTTTTACCCTTCAAGATGGCAAGATCATGCTTTGATACCACTGTGATGTCCCCTCCTCCGGTATGAGGAATAAATGTTGGAACCTCCAACATGTCGTTAGTACATGATAGAAAATATATATATAATTTGTATTGAAAAATATTGAACTAATAGTATAAAGACTACCCCAACTAACCCTTCCTAATCCTTTGGAAGAAACTTCTTTCAAATCACCTAACCCTCTAGTGAGAATTGCTTCCCGATTAGGTGATCGTCATATAAAGAACATCTTCCTAAGGCCTTTTTCGGGATCTCTGATTAATTCCTTGGTAGAGATCCGACCTCTACCAAGTCTCTCATCTCTGACATATGCATATGTTTGACCACTACAATATATATTGCCTCTAATGGATCCTCTATAGATCCCTCTTTGGATTCCAATTTGGAAATCCGACATTCGGTTTAGAATGCCCTCTAGACCTTGACTCCCCTTTCAAGGGAACTCGACATCCATAATGGATGCTCTCTAATAATTGTATCTCTATCAATCTCTTCTAAAATAAATACATTATACCTCTAGATGTCTCTAAGTTTGTTCTAAATTCTACAATATCATTATGTCTCTGTGTTTATTATGTTCAAAGATTCTATTGTTATTTCTATTTATTATCATAGCCTGTGATTTGTTACAATTTATTGGAACTATCTTCTGGCTCTGCTCACCATAACACCTGCTTATTATTCCCCTGTCTGATTGGTCACTCCTACTATCGTTTGCAGATGTTCTTCGTTTCTTTGCCCTTATCAAGTTCAATAGTCTATGAACTCCGACTCTATTATGTTGCCTTCATGTCTAGTAACATGTCTATTGTATCTCATGCTTTGTCTGATGATGGTCGGTCTTTGGACTGCGTTAATCTTGTTTGTTATTGTTCACTGCTTCTTCCTTCCATGTTGGTAACAAAGGTTTGTTGGTTATCTTGCTTGGACTGTGATTAGTAATGTTCAGGACTTTGTATAATTGTCTCTCTCGTGATGTTGGCCCAGATGCCACGTTCTACAATCTCCTTTTAATAATACTTATGTAATCTATGTTTTCCTTTGTAGTCATCTCTGTGGTGCCTTAAAAAAAATTCAGATCTGATTAAATGTTTTATTGTTTTCTTCTGCCCAATGATCCTGTTCAATCCTCCACTATCCATCTTGGCTTTATTCGATGAGTTTGTTCTTTTTTGAATATACTCTCCCAATAATTGTAATGCTGAATATATATATTTATATTGATTGGAATCCTTACTCGATGGGTTGAGCATTGTCTGGCATTTGTGTTCTGATTGCTGCCTCCTCCTATCTCCCCTCTCCCTTGTCGGTCTTCTTCCCTCCTTATATTCACTCTTTATTGGATTTAAATCTCCTCTTACAAACATCATGACTTTTCACAGCGGGCAACATAACTAATGATTATAATATGAATTAAATTTATTTTATAAATTTTATTGTTCATTCCTAGATCATATATATTATAGGCCAATATCATGAACTTATTATTTATTTATTCGAAAATTACTACTCCTTTAATATCTTATGATATTAATAACTTCTTTCATTATTATAAATATATTGATTAAATTATTTATTTAATTTAATCAATATAATTATAATAATCATAATTCTATTTTATTTATTTATTTTCTTAAAGTATATTTAAACTATATTATTATTAAAATCTATCTTAAAAAATGGAGACATTACAATCTGCCCTTCCCAAAAATTGCTTGCCCTCAAGAAATTCAAATCCTTTGGTGTGAGCAATGTTTGATATGTCATTGATATCCACTCAAACGATCCTAAACTGTTAGATTCAACTTGAGGTTAGAATTATAAAGTTATCAACTTGAAAATATTCCATCATATTATTCACATAATGTATTATCTCAAAACATATACTCAAAATCCCTCTTTGGTATGGATTATACAATGAGGCACTCAATAGTCTTTCTATTATCTAATGATAGAGTTTGCATGTACGCTTGATGTAGTATTGATATTTGAGTGTTTGTGCATATTCTCACAATTGAATTGTCTTCGTATGATAAGAGATGTTAGTCTCATCTTCATTCTCTTTTGTCTATGTTAAATGATCATAGCTTCATAATATTGTATGATCCTAAAATGGATAGATTGCCCATCAATCGTATATGATATAAGATTTTGATAATTAAGTTGAATATAATTGATCATTGAAAATATCATCTCACTATTATTAAATACTATAATTAGGGTTTCATATAAGGGATATGACATTTATTTCTAGTGTAAAGATTCATCCATACCTCTTAACATTACTTCATTATTAATTTCCTCCAAGTTGGCTTCTAAGGTTTCTTTAATCTCAAATATGTTACCAAAAGTATTATGTTCTTGTTCCATTCCTTCAAATTTTTTTGGTCACCTTTAGTTTATTTACAACCACAAAAATTTTAGAACATGTAAAATTTGCTTCTTGCTACCATTGTTTGATAAGACTGGGGCAATTTTTGTCCCTTAGCCACATTTTTTCAAACTTAAATGGGCATTTGTTTGGACACGAGTCAAAAACCAGCTTAAGTTCCAAGGAAATGATTTGAACCTGAGATTGGCTTTACTTCACAAGCCATGGAGAAGGAATAGTCAACTAAACTACCCCTTATGAAGAACCTATCTAATTTCTCTACTATATTAGTAAAACATTTTCATCTATCATTCCATGTAAAAGGTCTATTTGAGGTTTCAATTTCTAAGAGGTTATTTCTTCAGACCTAATTGCCAAATCTTTCATTGCTTTTGAGAGCTTAATTATACCACCCCATGTTTCAAAAGGTTTAATGATCACATTAAAATCTCCCCCAATAATACATAATTCATTGCTAAAGGTTGAGAAAAATGCTTCAATGTCATCCCAAACGAGGATTTTGTCCATATTTTGAGCTGGCCCATAAACTTTGACGATTCTAAAAGAGGTTCTTAGCTTAGGGCAAGAGACCAGACCACTAATCCAGTTTTTATGAGATTCCAAGGAAGATATAGTTAGATTCCTGGGATCCCATATTATTGCCAATCCACTAGAAGCTCCCAAAGTAGAGGGCTCCCATATTTCCTTAAATCCTAATTTTCATTTAAGACCTTGAATTTTTTGTGTGTCAAATTTCATTTCTTGGATCATTATAATGTCATTCTTAGTTTTAGAGATGTAGTGTTTTAGTAGTTGTTGCTTGTTAGGGATATTAAGGCCCCAAACATTCCATGTTAGGATGTTCAATGCTGATTGAAAAGAAACTTCCCCTTCCCTACATTCAGGACGTCTGTAAGTTTAGACTGGCCATTTGCCTCCTCATCTCTAGTTCTAAGTTCAAGATTTGATTTCCTCCCTCTTCTTTTTAAAGGTTTTGCACAATCAAGTACTAGCTTGCTTTGATTTGTAGTAACTAACCCAAGGGTTTCATGGTTCTCCTATTCTAAAAGGCGTAAATTTGTCAACAATTCCCCTAAATCATTAATCCTACCGGCATTATCCATCCTTTTTATATTTTCAATTAGGAGTTCCTTTAGACTTTAAAAATGTTCCTCATCACATATTTTGTTTATAGAAGTGTCCACAAGTTCATTTACCACTAGGTCACTAAGGTCCTCAAAAATTATGTTTACCTCTATTTCTACTTGTTGCAATGCATCCTTCATCTTAGTTGCATTAGTATTCCCTAGCAAGCCATCTTCTTCTGCCAAATAGCCACCCTCCTTAGAAAAAATGTTGACAATATTAGGTCCTATTGGAAGGGTTGTTTCTAATTTGGGGCATTATCCATTTCAAGATTTAAAGGTGTCATCTCAAGGTTGTTAGGAACAAAAATAGGGCACCTAATCTCTGCTTCAAGGACATTACCTAGGACTTCTTGAGGACAAATCACCCTCTCCCTAATTTCTCCTTCTTCTAGGGTTTCAATGTTTTATAGAAAATCCCCCCGCAACTATATCCAAAACCACTTGAATAATCGTAAGCAAGATTGGTAGGTTTATTCACATTTCTCTTTATTTTGGAGTTATCCATTCCCTTAGGTTGCCTTTGTAAAATTTAGGTTCTATGATTATAGACTTGTTATTAACCTCGATTTCAATTTTTGGTAGGGATTTGATTAATTATATATTTATTTTATATATTTATTTTAATCAGATATTAGATTTTTATCATTTTAGCAATATATCATATTGTTATAACCAATAATATAATTTTTATTTGTTTATATAATTATTTATTTTTAATTGTTTACTATTCAACCTTATTTAGAACAGGGGACATTATAGTTGGAATCTTGAAAAAACAGTAATAATAGTCAAATCGGATAATCAAGAACCTGAAATACAATTATGAACTTTGTTGTGAATTCACCACAGCTAATGTTCAACCGGGTTTGCATCTGATCCACCACATGAACCTTAAGTTTTTTGTCCTTGTGATCCATTAATGAAGTTGAAGCTTCCCAAAATCTCACTAAGAGATATCTAAATCAAATCCCAAATCCAAGCATAGTTGCAAATGAGCTCCTCTCCTTCCTTTAAGCCTAACCTAGTGACTCTTCACATTCCTCCTTTTGTCCTTCGCCTTCATCACTTTCGTCACCTTTTTAATATTAAAGTGGCTTTAGATAATTTTCCTTAAACTCCATTTAAGTTACTTTCTAATATCTTACGCATTTGTCTTAATTTTTGCAATGTCCCAAAATGGGGACATTACAATCCTCCCTCCTTGAGATTGCTTGCCTCAAGAAATCATGAGTCTGTAAACCAATACCAAGGGTCCATATTCATCTGCAAGTTGCTCCATAGCTCATGCTAGTAACTATGTAATCAGGATGTGTCGTACTATCAAGCCAAAAATAAGGAAGCAGCTCATCCAACAGTAAGATCCCTAGACCCCATGTCAATCTATGAAACACCATTGCAATTGTATGTTGCAATGCTCTGATCATAATTACATCAAATCTCAAATTGTGAAGTAACTCAACATAATCCACAAGGAGAAAAGCATCTATCCCGTCAAAACCTGAATCCCAAATCAGCCTATCGACTAAATCTTGGGAGCAAAAAAAGTAGTTTGTCCATCCACTAATCTCTTGTATCAGCCAATTGCACAATTATAACACTCAACCCATGCCAAGAATACCTCTAGTATGCATGAAGATCAGCCCATTAAGCCACCATATGTTGCTGCTATAGGATATCATCATCATGTAAAATTTCAAGACTAGAACCACTTGATTTATCCTTATCCTTATGCAGAAACGTTGTTAACTTATAATAATGTGAAGGCTTACAGCCGCTATTGTAAAAATCAAAATTCTTGAATCCATCTTTTTGCTGGTCCTCTTGATCATTAATAGGCTAATATGACTCGTTTGAATAGGAAGAGGTGGGAATCATATGCCTTCATCTTCACAAATGGTGTCGATTCCTTCAACCATTTGTATGATCTGCTTGGTTTTTGAATTAAGATCATCATCTTTGTAAGTGGCTGCCATAGAAGTCTGATTTTCAGTGTGGTATAATGAGTAATGTGCCATACTTAGTTGAAGCCAAAGTCCATCTACCTCAATTTCCTTGTCTTCTTCAAATTTGATAGCTAGTTCCCTATCCACTAAGAGCTGCAAGTAATCTGATTTCATTCTTTCAAATGCTTCTCTGATTGTTTGTAGTTGTGCACTAGTAACTCCACATCAAAAACCATGTTGTATTTCAGCACTTTGAGTTTCCCGCACAAGTTCTTCAATAAAGTTGTGAGTCATATATCCTTGTTAACACTTGTACAAGTTTTTCTTCCATAATTAATAACCAGCCCATCAAATCTTGCAGCGATAAAGATTTGTGTTCACATTCACCTAAGGAGTGAGGGTTGTCACGCATCAAATTTTCTGATTTGGCCTCAACTACTGGAGCAATTTCATCATCACAATTAAGTTCTTCTATAGCTTGTATCATGCACTCATCATAAAGTGATATCATGCATCCATCGTGAAGTGATAATGGAAAAGTATAATGTTCATAAATGGATTCATCATCAGAGTTTTCCTATTCACTAGTTTTGTCAATAGTAATCAAAAATTCACTAATTAAGAGCTTAGAATACCTCTGATTAGTAGCAATGGGTTTTTCCATAATATCGTCCTCAGCTGGTTAGAAGTCAACATCTGGTTTTCTTTTGGGTGCATTTTTCAGCTGTCCCTCATGAATCAAGTCTTCACTTATATATGCTTCCAACAAATATTTGGCTGCATTAGTTCTTCTTTATTGACTTTGCAATGATGATCATGTGTCCAAGACTCACGACATGTAAAGAAAATGTTCTATCTTCTCATTTGGTTCTTGCTCATTTTCAGAGATCCTACAACTTGTACGCCTACTAACATTAGCTCATTTTCAGTCATATTTTCCTTTAACCTGTCAAGCTTATGTTCAATCAATTCCTCCACAAGCTAATAAAACATGGACGAGATTCTATACTCCTTCCACCATATAGCCAACAAATTTGACTGTAATAGTTTACATATGTCATCATCCTCATCTACTGTTAATGACATGATTTTTTTATGCAAGATCTCACAATCTCCGGATGATCTTTGCTCAATTCTCCTAACAAGCATTAAAACAATTGTCAAATCATCTTTTCACAACCAAAATCAAACATGAGAATAAATAACCTCGTTTTTGCCAATGAGTCCTAAGATCTTCACCTTTTTAACAAAAGTCCCTTGACATTGTGCAGCCCACATAGGCTGTCCACAATAAGTTGTAAGACTCCTTTTAATATGTTCTCATTGTAAGGTGTAACTGGTGCCGAAATTCTGATAATTTTCTTGAGGCAAGCAGCAGCTATAAATCTCACATTTTCACATGGGTGCTCCATCATCCGGTGCTAGACTAAGGTAACCATTGAGGGATGCAAAGCTCAATTCAATAATCTCCAATAGGACTGATCCACTTTGGGTAGATATGAATCCAACACTTCCAAATTCGAAACTATACCATCCAAAGATTTCATGGAACCCAGTTGCAATCCAATTATATAGAGCCCATTTCCAACTTCTTTTCTTTCTGCAAGACTCTTAATTGTTCATCACTAAAGGTCTCATTATATTCTTTTGAAAAAACACTTCTTTTCAAATTCTCCATTGTATTTCTTTAAAAACTGAATGTCTTCAAATGATGCACTATTAGATGTTATCCCTCTGTATGACTAGATTTTGCACCAATTTTAATATGTTGCTTATGTGTTTATCAAGAGAGATGAATAGAGTGCTTCAGATAATGTTTCAATTCTATTGTAATTTGCACTACAGTCCTCCATATTAATATTTGTTTAAACAATTTGATTGTGTCCCAATGGCCCAACTCACTCCTATCGGAACATTTGAATATGAATTTCTTTTCTCTGCAAATTCCAACAAAAAATGACTCCAACCTTAATGTCTTGAATTCTCTATTAAATATTTCAGAAAAAACAATCAAAAGTTTGGCAAGATTGCTTGTGAAATTGTTACTCTGAGTTATAACGACATCTTGACCTAGACCCGACTCCTATAAGCATATTCAAAAAATCAACCTCTTTATTCCTCTGTGCTTAAAGATACATTTCTTGCCTCAATAGAAATTGCTTGCACACGGAATAAAATTGTCTTTTGTACTTGGAAAAAATGAGTCCTTCAATTTCTTCTTCACTTTTGCACTAACTGAAGGTTGTCATTTCTCGCACCAAACATGATATGAGTAGTAGTTGTTGTCAACAAGAACCCCACAAGTGCATATGTGTTACTTCCTAATGTTTTATCCTCAAAATATATTAGAATTTTTGCAAACATACTCAAAATCATATAACACTCATTCTCATAAGTCCATTCAAAACCACGTAACACTAAGTCTAGTAGTTTCATTCTCCACATTATCAATAATAATTATTCTTCTAGGGAGCACTACAAACTCATGTAAATGAATAAAAAACCAATTGTCATCTCAAAATGGCTCATCAAGATTTAATCAATTTAAGCTTTCTTCCGCTATTACTCCACTTGTGAATTCTCTTTCACCTACAAGACCCATTGGAAATAATCACATGCTCACAGGTCATGGTGGTGTTTCAAGGATTAACTTGCAGTTTGGTCTCGTTTGTATCCGCTAGGCACTCTCCCAACATCATCTACTTCATTCTCTGTTGTTGATTTCCTAAAAGTCAAGCGTCGAAAAGTAGTCTCTGCAAACATCATTTCCTGAGAAACATAAAATATTTGCATCAAACTTTAATAACCAATCCATATTTGCCTTTGTCTAAAGTCTCCCAACATATATCATGCGTGTGTCAAATTGGAAATGATAGAAACTGCCCAAATATTTTGTCTTCCAAAATAGGTGAAGTCTAAAGATTTAATCAAACTTAATACAAAGTTCCCTCTAACCAAGTTGAGTGTGATATTTAGTTCCATGATACTATATTAATCAATCTTCGCTATTCACATCCATTGTATATTACAGTGGTCAAGGTCCACCACTATCCTTAATCGTATTCCCATAGCCACAATATATTAAAATTGAATCCTTTGCGAACTAAAATTTATGTGACGCAAATATTTGCCTATAAAATATTTAGAATAAACAACATATCTTCTCAGCCAAAATACCTCGGACACACTAAATCCTTCTTCAAATGTTTATTTCTTAAGCAACTAAAAATCCTTACAAATATCTCTAACTTCAATTAAAATATCAATCTACACATATGTTGCTTCAGGTATCTCTGATTAAGACAATCTTTGAAATTAACTCCCTTAAAGCTTAACAAGCTGACAAGAAACCATCATTGACACCACTATAATATCCCGCTTGAGTTTTCTCCCCAAAATTTGCTCAATAAATTTACAGAAATATTAACAGATAATTTCATGCATAGTTTTCAGCAAATACCACAATAACACCCAAATAAAATATACTCAGAAAAAGTTATTGTATTAAGATATTTTGAAATACAATAACTTCAAAAATGTTCCAATCTTAATAAGTAGTAACAACACTCCAATCGAATAAACAAGAACCAAAAATACAATTGTGAACTTTGTTGCGAATTCACCACAGTTGATGTTGAGTCGGGTTTGTGTCTAATCCACCAAATAGAACCTAAAGGTTTCCATCTTCAACATCCAAAAATGAAGTTGAAGCTTGCCGAATTCTCACCAATAGATACCTGAAGCAAATCCCAAATCCAAGCATAGTTGCAAATGAGCTCCTCTCCTTCCTTTAAGCTCAACCCAGTAACTCTTCACATTCCTCCTTTTGTCATCCACCTTCTTCCCCTTTCATCACCTTTTGATCACCTTTTTAATATTAAATAGACTTTGAATAATTTGCTTTAACCTCCTCTTAAGTCACTTTAAATATTTTATCCATTTGGCTTAATTTCTCTAATGTCCTAGGACATAACATAATGGAGCTCTAATTAGCATGAGAAGGCATAATACAAAATACTGACACCTATCCTTGAAAGGTGAACACCTAACATTTGTATTCGAATAATAATATTTACTTTCAATTGGAAATTCACATATCAAAGAGGTCACAATGAATTGGCCTATATTGAAATAGAGGAATCAAAACAATACAATATGGGAAACTATAATGTCCCCTAAATAACCATTCAATAAATAATAATGTTACTTATTTATATTAGTTCTCATAACATAAACTAATATTAAATAATTGATTATTAGAGTCCTCAATAGATAATATTCATGTTCCTGTACCAAAATGCATCATACCCAACAAATTAAACTACCATATCCAATCCTATACCAAAGCCAACTACTTAGAATGAAAGCAATATGGAAGATTTTAATCCAAATGTTTTTAGTAATCACACAATCATGACTATTGTTCCTTTAAATAGTGATTAACTAAACTTATTAAGTCAAATTAATACATCCTTGAGCTTTCACAATGAATTTTTAGGATTTTGCCTTAATTACTAGCCTAAGCCAAAATAGGAAATGACAAGGTATTACATAGTATTTGCATAATATATAGCATAGCTACAATGGGGCTACCCATATCTCTACAAGACATTCACCAATTAAAGTTTGTGAGAAGTTTAGACCTATGGAACTACAAAATATTTGTTTTTCATTTCAATTCCATATACATCCTATGAACAAGAGAAAGATAAGTACTTTTTCTTTTGTGCAGAATTTGGCCAAGCTTGCCACTAAAATTGAAACATTCTTCAACTAACTTGTCCTATTTTACACATACAGAATGGTTTGTATTGTGTAAAGATGCAAGTCACAATTTAATTATTTCTCATTCATAAATTAAACCTAAATCTTTAGTTCTAGTAGTTGTCAAAGTTGTCATTCTCAATAGTTAACACCTTTTCCATATACATCCTATGAATAAGAGAAAGACAAATGATTTTTCTTTTGTACAGAAATTGGCCAAGCTTGCTGCTAAACTTTAAACATTCTTCAACTAACTCATGCATATTTTAGACATAATGAATGGTTTGTATTGTGTAAAGATGCAAGTCATAATTTAAGTATTTCTCATTCATAAATCAAACCTGTCTTTATTTCTAGTAGTTGTCAATGCTGTCATCTTCAATAGCTAGCACCTTTTCAAGGCATACAAAAGAAGGATTTCAAGCATGTCAAGCAAGGGTGGAAACCCAATGGGAAAAATCCACAAAGAGTAATGCAGCTAGGATCTGCTGTCCTAATCCAGCCTCACAAATTGAAAATTGTACAGCTGTTTTGAGGGCATCAATCCAAGAAGTCACCAAACACCTCTCTTCTAAAGAGCATCAACTCTTTCGCCACATTAGCACCAACTTATACAATCTAAGTATCTACTCAACTATTCTTAAGCATCAACTTTCGTATACATAAATAATCAAACTGAGAATTGACTCGGATTATTCAAGAGTAATAGATATAATACATCTAATTTGCCTTTCTACAAAATTGAATGAATAGGAACTTCATCTTAATAATAGTTCTTATTGAGGAAGAAGGATTAGTATAATTGTAATGGCACTGCCTACAATTCTGTGTTTTCCAAATGCAAGGATCTCTCTTGCATTTATATTGAAGACGAGGCAAGGAGAGATATGCCTTCATGGCACATGTCTATTCATTAGTATGGGATTGATATAATGACAATTGATTATGTAACTCCATACACACACACATATATATCTTTAGTTTAATTTCATGAGATTGATCCGACAAAAGCTACAAAACATCAACACTCTCTCTTAGCTAGGGAGGATAAACACTGGATATGATATTACCTCAACGTAATATCAAGAATGGCATGTTTAAGAATATCCTTGATCAAAAGATATTCACCATTAGATATCATCTCATGATATCAAAAGCAATGGCCTCAGAATATGAAGTCGCATGATATTCACCAAATACTCAAAATGTCCATAAGGTATGTGCACACGTATCCTCAATGACATTTACCATAGGAACATTATATTCATGGTATGTTAAGGAAATTAATCCACCATGCAAGATATAATCTATCATGATCTACTTAGACATCGTAAGATATCCATCCTAGTAGAAGTTTGGACTATTGTAAGATCGTCACCTTACTATAGTAACCACAAGGTCATCTAGTAACTCGCATGACATCCACCATGCCTCAACACATGGGGTGGATCCACCATACCTACTTGCAGAGGGTGGAACAAGGGATTTCAACTTCAACTTCTCTCACAGATAAGAACTCATTAACAAATATCAATATGCTGATCTTTTCGTCCAAGATTGCTTATGATAAATTGTCAGACTCCCTCTGAATCTAATTCAATCTTTTGAGGTCCTCATCCAAAGTTAACTCTAATGAGGTGTCAAACTCCCTCTAAATCTGATATTAATCTTCTTTTCCTGCAAAAACATCGTTGAAGAGAAAGGGAAAGAACAAGGCAAAGAGCTCTTATGGTACATACATGGATACAAAAAAGAGATTAACTACAAAAAATATAAATAAAGGTAGTTATCAAGATATAATAATCAGAAAATACTTATCTCTTGTAGTCAAAGGATGATGCCAGAACGATGAATCCCGTTAGGATTTGGGACTGATTTTCTTTTAAGCTCAAGTGTAAGAAAGTTCCTCCTCATCAATACTCTACTTCACATACTAGATTACAAAACTATATATAGATTTGCTAAATATATTTTCATATTCTATTAGGTAAATGTAAAGTTTTCAAAATTTAATCTCTCTATCCTCTTATACATTCCTTAAAACTTTATTTATTTATTGCCCCCGTCACCCTTAAAGCTTGGTTTAATCCAATTTTTCTGCACACATATATTCTTTTATATATTGAACTGATAATGCACCACTCTAGGGTGGGGACAATTAATCTACAATCTTTAAGGTTATCAACTACCTTGTCCTATCTCACATCCTCCTTTTCGTTGCTTATAGTTTATTTTATTCCTTGCTGAGGTCTTATTTCTTAGGATGTTATTTGCTATTCTATTAAATTTCCCCTAATATTGCTATAGCTCTTACTCCTTTTTCAATATTCATTATATGTCTTCCAATGCCTTTTATCATTTTTGAAGGCTCTCTATACTTCCATTTGATCTATTCGTTAGCAGTGGGATTCTTTATAACTATTTCTCAGTTTTTGCATTCCCTTTGCATTTCCTTGTTAGATCTGTCGATCACACTTGAGGAATATTTCCTTTTTTATATTTACAAATCGCACTGTAAGCACAATAATGTGTGCGCCCAATGACTTTTCAATATAATTTCTGTCCTATATAACTGGCCTTATTATCTCGTCCTCCGCATCATTTTGTTTCCATTCAATGGACTCTCCATCCTCTCCTATTATATGTTCTGCAATCATATTAATTGCAGGCTTCATTATAAACTGCGATCTGATATAGATACGTTAACTCTTCAACATGGACTGCAATCTCTTTCCAATTTCGGCTCCAAGCTCTGTAATTTCTCCCTCCTATTCATCTCTTATTCTGCCATAATCTCCTGCAACGTGTATGTTGTCCTCTAACATCGATCTCTAAATCGTTTTTACTTTACACTGCTGATTAGGATTTCTGTTCAATGCATAAAATGGTTGGCATATTAATATCTCTCATTGTCCCTTACGCTCTTACTTTGTTGTTTTTTTCTTTCCTCCAGCTAATATATTACGAAACACTCAATGCCAATTTTAGATTCACTCCCTATAATATATTCAACTTAAATGTAAAGTCATTTGTGTATTTGGTTTGGTCAAACATTTCTATTCTGAATGAAAACCTAATAGAGGAAAATGCCCAATTATGTTCCTGTGTATCTGCGTCTGTGATATATTATTCCTTTTGAATCATTAATCCATCTAAAATATAAATATATTGTTTTCTATGATATATTATACTCTGCCTTAATAATATTCTCTACTTAGTATCTTACTAATTCCTCCACAAACAAGTATATGCATTCCACATTATCATTCTCTCCGATTTTCTTACATTTGCAGCCTAGCTCTGATACCAAGTTGAGGAAGAAGGATCGCTGCAAATGTAATGGCACTGCCTGTAATTCTGTGCTTTCCAAATGCAACAATCTCTCTTGCATTTATATTGAGGATGAGGCAAGGAGAGACATGTCCCTTCAATTCTGTGCTTTCCAAATGCAACAATCTCTCTTGCATTTATATTGAGGATGAGGCAAGGAGAAACATGTCCCTTCATGGGACATTTATATTCATTATTAAGTAATTAATTATAATATAATGACCAATGATTATGTATATATATATTGAGGATGAGGCAAGGAGAGACATGTCCCTTCATGGGACATTTATATTCATTATTAAGTGATTAATTATAATATAATGACCAATGATTATGTATGTATATATATATATTCAGTTTGGTTCCATGGGATTTATCCGACTGAATCTACAAAACATCAACAGTTCTAATTATGCCTCTATGAATTCCCCCAGACTGAATTTCAAAGAAGACAACTTTGTATATCAATGAAACAAATTAACCACAATTACTTTGTAAACAGACTGAAGAGTGATCTGCTCATCTATCCTAAAGAATCTCTGTTCTATAGTTTGAAACTGAACTGAAAGAATCTATGCAATCATGAACTAATACTCTGAATACAGTAATACTAGCATTTCCACCAAAAGCAGGTGCAATGGTTATGCCAATAGTAGAATATACTTTGAGTTTGTAGACAATTTGTCTTACCTTTTAACGCCTTTCAAATCTCAATAGAATATCTATATATGCTTAGAACACATGCTTGTACTTAATTAAACACACACTAAAATTTCAAAAATACATTTTTTTCTCAACTTCAGTTTTTCTATTTGCATGAACTCTTTTTCAACTTCCATTTTTCTCCCTATTATCCACCCCCTCCTAAATCAAACAAATATTAGCATTGCATACAAATACACCATTACCATAAAATCATATTATTAAATAAAAGGGTTCCCCATTTCCCCATATTTAATGGGTCATGTTATAGATAGATTTCTCAGCATTGGAAAATTGTTAAAATGACACCTAAAACGACACAAAATAAATTTTATATGTTGTGGTTCCTCTGGTTAATTTTTCACATATTCAAATTTTCGTGGTTTCAAAAGCTGTTTTCTGTATACTTTAATAGCTTCATGCTGCTTGCTTAATTTCTATTTGCACAAGATCATGCTCTTCCTCTTCATGGAAAATTTGGCATTGTTGGTATATGAATATCTTCCTACAAACTTCATGTTTGCATAAAATCATGTTCTTCCCCTTCATTAAAATTTTGGTATCGTTATTTTATCAAGTGACACATTGCGAATATCAAAGATGAAGAGTTACGTGTTCAACACATTGTACTATAACATGGCTGTAATGCTGCTATAAGTGAAGAGCAGCATGTCAGTAGTATAAAATGCAAGGTATAAATTGGGAGTTAAAATATCTTCAAGATACCATCAACAATGCAGGGCAAAACAAACACATATATTTTTCAATAGAACAGTAACTTGGTATATGTTATCAATACATCCTGCCTGTTGTTCATGCTGTGAAGTACCCTATTTGGACATAATGCAAGGCATAAATTGGGAGTTAAAATATCTTCAAGATACCATCAAAAATGCAGGGCAAAACAAAAACATATATTTTTCAATAGAACAGGAACTTGGTACATGTTATCAATACATCCTGCCTGTTGCTCATACTGTAAAGTACCCTGTTTGGACATACTATCATATTCTCCAATGAGTCCTAAATATCATCTTGATATATTTTTGCCTTCTTATACACACATTCAATCATTCAACCCCCATCCTATCACACAAATTACTAATGTCATTATATTTGTAGATTTATTGTTTCTTGGTTTCAATCATTCGATCCCTATCCTATCAAGGAATTACTAATGTTGTTATATTTCTTGATCAATTGTTTATTTCAGTTGATAAGAACCCTTTTCTTGATCATTTTCTAGACAGCAATATATCATCCCATAAAACATTGCATCATATTCATAAGATTAATAAATTAAAGGTTTCTAAATTCCCCTTTTTAAACATGTCTACCAAAACATTTCCATCTAAAATCAAATTTAACTAGGAATATAAGAATATAAATATATGGTTTTAAGTAATATTAAAAATATGCTATTAAATTGTATTATTGAATAGATATATCATATAATACATAAAAATATTTACAAAAATTTAAATAGAAATGGTTTTATTTATTATAAATATTAAATTAAAAAGATTTTATTTATTATAAATATTAAATAAATAAATGTATATACATAATGTTTAAAACTTTAAACATTATACATAAAATACTTCATTCTTCGGCCTTTTTGTGTAGCAATTGCAAGTAATGTGTACTGTTGACAGAGAGCTTACATTAACAGAGAGCTTACATCTTTAATGTGCAGTTTGCCTTTTCAAATTATTTCCAAAAAGTAAGTCACACTCTGTGACTTACTTTCTCATGATGCTCTCTTTCTCTTATCCTGATGATGGATCACAGAGTGTGATCCGTAACGTCAATGCAAAAATACTCACACAATCGAATCCAGAAGCATAATTGAATTAGTAATACATTTACCTTAGATATCAAGAAGGTAAACGTCCAAAAATACAAAAATATGTAATCACTTGAAAAGGGAAAGGTATAATTGCTCAGAATGAATACTGTTAAACATAGAAAATTTGTCATTATTAGAAAGCTTCAATTAAGTTTGATATTTAGATAGTGGAAAGCTCCACAATGAAAATTACTCAATCTGTTGTCAAAGATGACAATCTGTCCTTTAATTAGAAGGGTTATGACTCTATTTTTGTACAGTTGCAAATACCACAAAGCATACTACACGAGCCCAAACAAAATTCTACAAGCAAAAAAACTAAGAAGTGCCATGTAGAATTGTAATCTGAATTATCACATCAAGTTTCAGATGGAGAAATTTACTTAGAACTGTGAAAAGTCTTTCAACCAAGTATTTTAGCGGTAAAGTCGCTAAAAAATATGACCAGAACCAAGCATATGTATTTCAAAAAAGAGACTCCACACCAGCTCCCTTAGTATCAGTAGATAAAATTGGGATCTCAATCGCTCTTCTTGTTAGTATATAAAAATAAAATGACTGTCATGGAAAGAAGTTCAGTTACCTTCTCCAATCTAAATGGATTGCTGATTCAATTAGGGATTGCAAATATGGGGGAAGTTTTTTGAGCAGTCCCGGTAGTATGCCATCCTTTATGTATGCAGCCAAAGAGACTGGGTCAAATAGTGGTCTGTGCAAATGTAACTCAGCAATTATACACCCCACAGCAAAGATATCATTCGCCAAAGTTTCTGATGGTGATGTCAATTGAGAAGCCTTATTCTGCCAAAGTAAAAAGTCTTGAAAGGTCATCTCTCTTCCATCTTCTTCAGCTTCTAAACAATCAAGAAACTTTTTATATTCTCCATTATGTGAATTTGAAAAGGTGCTGAGCAAGGAATCTGTAGGCCTTTCCTCCAATTTTTGTCCTAGCAAGCTGTGGAAATTGAAATTGCTATTAGAGTTAGTTGCTAAAGTAGGATTATAACATGGAGTCAAATGCCTTGAAGATTCAATGAACAAAGCTAATTCCTCCAGCTCTTCCAAAGATGAAGGCACAGAAAGATTGTCCACTTGAGATATAAAAATGTTGTTGCTGCATATATTCCCTGTGAGGGAAACACTTTGCCTAACCATTTTGGATGCACTTTCATTTGTGCATTCTTGTAATTTGCTTTCAGTTTGAAATTCTGGTGGATCCTTCGATGAACTTTGCTGTCTTCTTAAAGAGCATTTGCGCATAGGATGAGGCCTGGAAAACAGTTGACGTCGTCCCATTGACCTTGGTACAGTTGGCAGAGAGGTTGACAAAGTTACATTCTTTGCTACAACAGAAGCCTCACCACTTAACTTATAACCAAATGTCAAGTCAATCCAATGATGCAGATTCATAGATACCCGATCACTTTCTAAAGCTTCGCGATGTAATGAAATAAACTCTTCAGGTGTGGCTGCCCATGATGGTATTACAAGATCACTCATTCCTTCGTGAATGGAATAGAAAACCCGTGGATCGGCATAGAACTCAGGAATACATTCATCAGGAGTCCACTGGTACAAACGTTGCATGCTGGCAGGATACTCATTCGGTTCATAGACCGAACGCACAGTTCGCCGTAAAACACACAAAGGCAACCTTCTTGCTTTATAGCTACAGACAGCAAGCTCGGAGAGACACTCATCTGAAACATGGTGTGGTATTTCAGAGCTTGCATAGGTAAAATCTAGTTGTTCATCTCCCTTTGCTAAATGCCACTTACTCTTCTTCAGGTCCCTCCAACCAGTATTGGTGTTCACATCAGGCCTTACACTGAAATCTATAACCCAAGGCATTACAATGTGAAATGTTCGGTCACCCCATCTTCTCCCAGCCAATCGATTCAAAGCAAGGAGATATTCAAAATTACTTAACTCTCCTTCCCACCATCTCTTAAAATCTGATTCCCAATCCATGAACAAGGACAGCTTCAATTCCATAAAATGTGCCCGACAAAAACAGTTCTCTGTGCATGTGTTTATCTTATGACCAAGTGCCATCGATAAATTAGTCATTTTTAAGCTTTCTTGTACTTTTTGTATAGAGTGCTCCCCAAATCCACTGAGCCAGCACCAGAAAGTATCTGTCAGCAGTATGTGTGAAGGGCTCAGACCTCCATGAGGAATTCCTTTCTTGTGACTGTAGGCCAATGCTGAGAGTATTTGATATGTAAGAAATCGGAGATGCCAATCAGTTTTGAGTGCCGCTGGGCTGAAATGTAAAATATTTTCCAGAGTAAAAGGAGCTTTTGGATGTACAAGATACATATTTTCAGTGCTCTTAAGTAAGCCGAAGATTGGAACTATATTGGGATGTCTGACAGATACATTGGATACATCTTCTCCACAAGATAAAGGCATACCAACTGATTTAATAAATTTTATTGCATATGAGTCCATGCTTTTCTCCTCAAGAAAGCAATTCATTGATGACAATACATTTTCCTCCAAAGTGCCAGAATTTAGACTCCAGAAAATGCCCTCTAATGCTGCATAGCATGCAGTTTTAATGGTAGTGGGAGACAACGCAATGATGTTATCTATGACTACTAATTTCAAATTCCCAGTGTCTTCTAGATACATCAAGATTTTATCTATTGAAGCATTTGGGGAATTTTCTGAACTTCCAATACCACTTCTCAAGCAAACATTTGATCTTGTTTCCAATAAATCACATCTTTGCATCTCTGATTCGCATTTCCTCCCTGTACCTTCCACCTGCTCATCAAGATCTGACAAATCTTCAATACAATCTCTCACCTCTGCTTCTAATGTTGACTCCTCAGCTATATTTACAGCCCTGCCACTGTAACACAAGGTTAGATGAAAGATTAGAGCTTGCTCAAACTGGTAACTAAAACTCTAATGTTCGACATTCATCTAAAATGTCACTTCTCTTTTGGGAAAAAACAGAGATGCATGCTTTACCTGTCATTTCTAAAGGATTCATCGCCATGCTCTGCTATGACCTGTACTACAAATTCTGTAGTGTCATCCTTGCTAAGACAATATAATAAAATTGTATTAATATTTTAAGAGAAATCAGAATAAGCACTTTAATTATTATGAAGAATCTCCACAGAACAGATATCATTGATTTCAAAGAAGTGACAGCAAAATACCATTGTAAATTATCTTCCTTTCCAATCAAGTCAACCTGCATTGTGAAATTTTCTTATGTCAAAAACAACAGATCCAAAGCCACAAACTTAGACTATCAACACAGTCCAAGCATAAATATGCAAATAGATGAGCCTCTTCAAATAAGGTCACCCCACCTTAAAGGACATGCTGCATTTAATACTATAAAGAAAGTAAGGAAATGCAAATCAGAGAATACAATTAGTTTCTCACTTCATTATTTTCAAATGATAAATATTAAAATAAAATATGTTGTCTCTCATGAAGGTAACAAGCTAGTGTGCAACAGCACATCATAGTAGGGATGAACCAGAGTATTCTGAACTATAGATAATAAAAGCTTTTATAATAAACTCTTTATGAACTTTTATCATACCTGGAAAAGTCCCTTCTCTTCACTATCAAATCCCAGCAGAAACAATATCCCATATAGCAAAAGGCATTCAGCTATCTTTTGTTTTTCTCCTTGACAGTTAAGGACTGCTTATCTCTCATCACATTAACTGTTTTGCAGATTATCTATCATTTAGAAGACTCCAACTAAAACACTGGGAGAACTTCTCAAAGTAGGACTAGCCCATGGGCTACCTAATCCTCAAGATGACAATTTATTTCATTCCCATGTCCAACGCAGTAATGTATTGACGCTGCATGCAGTTTGCATCGATAGAACAAAAAATACAAAAGGGAATAACCGTAGCTATGTAAAATTAACTATGTCAATTCATAATAAAGAAATCTCTTCCTTATGAGCTCTCATACGTTCTATGTAAATGCTACTTCTAGCCTGTAATTCCACAAAATTCTCAATCACATCATAAAAATCTTTCCTTTTCCTTCATCATTTATTCATCTTCTACAGTTGCACTAAACATTGGATAGCTGGTAAGGAAGAATCAAAGATAACAAGCATAAACAGTTTGTTTAGAAGTGTGCAATATATCAGTCTTCACTTATCATCAGAGTCAAAGAGCAAAACTTATAACTTAGTTATCCAGAAATATTATCAATCAAAAAAAAGAGGAATTGAATCAATAAGCCAAAGACGGGAAAGGCTAGTTACATAATCTCTGAAAGAAAAAGAAAAAGTAAACAGAGGTGAATGGCAATATATATGTAGCTTCAAATCAAACTGTTAATCAGATTTATCTATGTTAACAATCAAAACAAGAACAACATAAGAGATCAACACATAACACCATTATTACATGGAGAAACTCTTTCAGGAAAAAACTCCACCAAGAAGATGAAAGACTTGTAGTATCAGCATAATAAATCAAAATACAACTCTCAAAATCCACTCAATCTATAATCCAGCAACATAACCCCTGTGCAGAAAGACTTGAACAAACTCATACTTGTCTCTAACTCATTCTCACAATATATAGACCCTTGGGAACTCAAAAACCCACCTTAGAACATTACCATGGGCCAAAACTGTTGTCAGATAAATTAGTTTTGTTAGTATTTGTTAGTATGTTCGAGGGGTTGGTAGTTGGAAATGGTTGTGCTGGTTGGCACATGCAACCCCTTGACATCTATATATGTCATGTACTTGCATTTGAGACATAGCATTGTTATTGTTGGCATTGTGGTGATTGTTGTCATAGTACTTTGGTGTCATTACTGTGATACATTGTAAACATTGATGGTATAAATGAAGAAGCATCTGTGAGTTCTCTGGCATTACTGTGTTCTGTTAAATTTTCTGTATACTCTTGTATGTGTTAAACTTTATCATATGGGGCAAACAAAAACAATGTTCTAGAAAACCATAGTAAAAATGGATTCGATCCCTACATGCCAAACATAGCCCCTTACAAGACATTACACCTTACAAGTTGTCATAAGAGTTCCCTAAATATAGGAGATACTTGTACATGTGTTATAGACTATTAATAACAAATGTAAGGATCCTCTTATGCATGTCATAATAACAGATTCTCACGTCCATAATGATTCCCCCCAAATTTAGCCCTTATAATTGTCGTAGAATTCATCATAACATCCCTCAAAAGAGGTCCATGTTATACAACTTTATAGGCATCTTTTGACAACAGAAATTTTGAGTTTTGAGGCAGTGACATATGGCAAAAGTGCCAACTAACAAACCCCATACCCCTTATGATGGAGTGCAAGTATTTAATTACAAGAATGCCAAAAACCATAAGAGAACATAAAATAAATAAATACATAATTTGGAATTGCCAAGGTTGAGACAACTTAAATCCCAATATTCTTCCACTTGTCGAATAACTTGCAAGAGTGAAGAGAATCACACATCATCGAATCAACTAAGAATAAGACACAAGGCCGGTGGACTTTTTGCACTAAGTAAACTTCTTTATGCTCACAAGTTTGGTGCTAAGTTACCTAGTTCTCCCCCTCGCCCTTTGGACCAAGGGAATTTTGAAACGATTCTTGGTCTTGGTCCCAATTCACTTGTGGCTTCCACTTGGATTTGAACACAAACAAGTTGGTTCCTCCAAGTTGAACGATGGTCAAACCAGGACAGACCCAAGAATACCAAGTACAAACCTGGTATAGTTCTACTGCTAAGAATTATATAATTCAGTGCAAAAAAAAAGTATTACAGAATTTGAATAAGATCTTCAACATTGCAAACCAAAAGTTGTTGAATTTCAGATTCTTGAGTGGATATTTTGCAACCAACAATTTGTTCAAATCCAATTGCAAAATACGCATACTAGCAACTGCGAATAAGGCAAAGTCTCTCCTACTTTAAAGGGAAGTTTCCTCCCTCTCACCGTTCCTTCGATCAACTCAAGGTAAGCAAGAAGTTGAGAGATTTTCTAAGGGATTTTACCAATACTCTTTCCTCTTATCTTTTAGGAAAGAATCCACTTACCCGCAGAGCAAGTATTGGGCAAGATTACGTCTCTATCTACACTTCTATTGTTACATCCCAAATTTTGACCTAATTAAAATAAGTTTATAGCCATTACAATGATTAGTTAGAACTATCAAATATCATGATCATGTGAAAAGGGAAATTATAGTTAACCGTTTATTTCATGTGAAATTTAATTGTTATAATCTAATGAATTTGAAATCGATTAACTATTTATCATATATACTTATTGATGATGGTAGTTAGCCACTGTTACATTTATCAGTTAATTCTGATGTTTGATTTAAATGAAGGAACTTGTTATTATTGTGGAAATGTTGCACTGACGGTTGCAGGAGCAAACGAAGGGGAGAAAGCATTGCTAAATGGGATTCAACGAATGGAGCGCTATCCTAGACTATTGTTAAATCATCGGGTATGACCTCCAACTATCTTGATGAAGGATTTAGCACCTTCGCAATAGAGTACACCATTGGACAATCATGAGCTACTTGCTCAAACATTTGATATTAGAATAGTTTTAAAAATGAATACATCAAGTTCATATTGAACTGTTCATCATAAACTACCCGAGCAACAATCAATTAAGTACTATCAGATCATTAGTAAGCATGACATACAGGGTAGTCAACCTCTATGTATCACATAACAACTAATCAAAACAGTATCAAAGATATTCAGATAAACTAAAACTAGAGAAAAGTTGTCCCGATAAAACAAGCTGATCAAAATTGCTGAATATCAAACTATGAAATACTATGGATTAACATTCGGACCCAACCATCATTAGAAGCCAGAGATTGAAGAAAAGCAGCATCAAACAACTCATCATTCCATCTTGCTAAAACAAGATCACTATCATTAGCTAGCTGAACCTGTTCACCAATAGAAACTTTTGCAGCAAATTGTTGAGTGCTAGGAGAAATGTGTAGATCCTTCATCATTTTAACAATTTGTTTTATGTCTTTCGGGTCCATCGTATCCTTAAATTTATCAAGGTATTTGAAAGTCTTGATTTCATCCTTGTGAATAAGTAACATACCATCCCTATCCAGTGTCATGAATTGAACCATAGAGATTTCCAAAGAGAGTGAAACATTACATAATGGAAAAATATGTGAGTTTACAAGTAAACACAGTAAGTCCTCTATCCTTCTATTGAAAAACCTCTTCATTTCTCGCTTTCCAAAGGAACCATAAAATTTCACAAGATAGAGCAAACCAAAAAGAGTTAAGCTTAGAGTCAAAAGCTTCAACATATTGTAATGTCCCCACTATTTGGGTTAGTTTGGGACAATTTCTACAAAATAATGGTTAGAATGACAAGAATAAAAAAATAACTATACTATTCTACCCTCTAAGTTAACCCCAATCTTAAGGACGTCTCCAAGTCGAGCTTCCTAGCTCATAGCTCCCTTGTCGTCTTCCCAAGAGCGCAACCCTTAAGATTCTTCTTAGACAGACACCCTCTATCCAAGGCTACTCAAATATGCATATGTTGACAACATCATAATATTCTAGCACATCGATTATTGGCCATGGCAGACAATGGAGATCTTAATATCTCCATGCTCTATGCTTCAATATTGATTCTTGGCCATTGCGGACAATAGAAATTTTAATATCTCAAATGCTCCATGCTTCGAGTTCACATTGATTCTCGGCCATGAAGGACAATGGATATCTTAATATTTCACATGCTCCATGCTTCGAGTCTCATTAATATTCATGGTACTAACCCCATAGGTTAACACAATATTATCCACAAGTATGATTCATTAATATAAATAAAGTCACAAATATAATTAAATATATATAATCCATAAACATACCTTTCTTACCTTATTCTTTTCTTGGTCCATGTGGCTCTATCCTTAGTCGGCCCTTCAATGAATTATTCCTTCTGGATTATCTCAACTCTATATTTATTTTCCAAAATTCTTCATTTTCTAATTATAAGGAAAGGTAAAAATATATTTTTCCATTTCTTCTTTTCGAAGAGTCACAACCTTTCATAATACAAATCCTTTGAAAAGTCACAACACTTCATAGTTATAATCCTTTCGAAAAGTCACAGCACTTCATAACTAAAATCCTTTGGAAAATTCCCAATACTTTATAATTAAAATATTTTTGAAGAGTCACAACTGTTCATAATTATGACCCTTTCAAAAGTTCACATCCTTTCAATATCATTGATATCTTTTCAGAGAAGTTACTTCCTTATTTTCTTCATATTACTTTGCTCTTCAATTTTTCCTTTTGAACTACTCTCCTCTTCTATGTTTTTTTTCTAATCTCTAAAATAAACTCTCCTCCCTTTTATATCTTAATTTTAAGGAGTCATGTCCATTTGTTAAACATCTCTTGATTTTTCATTAGATTTTGATAATTTATATTATTCTATGTTATATTATTTATTTACTTACTTATTTGTGTTTATTTTATTTATTATTAAATTCTATTTAGAAAGTTAACATACTTTCTACAATATTGTCTCTTGTATTAATTTTCTTTCTTTCTTTACTCACTGAGATTTTATTATTTTTTAATTATTTAAAATATCATACTAAATATTATTTTATTAATAATATAGATTAAATAATTATTATTTCCTTGTTTTAAATTTTAGTATTAGTTTTAATATAACTTTATTATTTATTTAATAACAATTTATTATCTAATTATTATTAAAATTCTATCTAAAAATGGGGATATGACAATCCACCCTTCCTCAAATTGCTTGTCCTCAAGCAATTAGATATTTCTTTTGTTGAGTTGAAATATATATTTCTTTTAGTCCAAATTATTAGGTTGTTATCATGGATATGTTTGAATCGTTTCTAATAGTCATTAACTTTCTACATTAGTCCTTCATATAAATTATTTTTCTAGATCCTCTTTAACCCTACAAAATGGCAAGATCATTCTCTAATACCATTGTAATGTCCCCACTATTAGGGTTAGTTTGGGACAAGTAATTTTTGCAAAATAATGGTTAGAATCACAACAATAAAAAAATAACTATATTATTCTACCCTCTAGTTAACCCCAATCTTAAGGGCATCTCCAAGTCGGGGTTCCTAACTCATAGCTACCTTGTCGTCTTCTTAGGAGCGCACCCCTTTAGATTCTTCTTGGACGGGCATCCTCTATCCAAGGCTACTCACATATGCATATGTTGACAACATCATAATATTCCAAAACATCGATTATTGGCCATGGCGGACAATGGAGATCTTAATATCTCCATGCTCCATGCTTTAGTATCAATTCTTGGCTATTGCAGACAATGGAGATCTTACTATCTCACATGCTCCATGCTTTGAGTCTCATTAATATTCATGGTGCTAACCCCATAGGTTAACACAATATTATCCACAAGTATGATTCATTAATATAAATAAAGTCACAAATATAATTAAATATATATAATCCATAAACATACCTCTCTTACCTTAATCTTTTCTTGGTCCATGTGGCTCTATCCTTAGTTGACCCTTCAATGAATTATTCCTTCTGGATTATCTCAACTCTATATTTACTTTCCAAAATTCTTCATTTTCTAATTATAAGGAAAGGAAAAAATATACTTTTTTCCATTTCTTCTTTTCCAAGAGTTACAACCTTTTATAATACAAATCCTTTGAAAAGTCACAAAACTTCATAGTTATAATCCTTTCGAAAAGTCACAGCACTTCATAACTAAAATCCTTTGAAAAAGTCTCAATACTTTATAAATAAAATATTTTTGAAGACTCACAACTGTTCATAATTATGACCCTTTCAAAGGTTCACATCCTTTCAATATCATTGATACCTTTTCAGAAAGTCACTTCCTTATTTTCTTCATATTACTTTCCTCTTCCATTTTTCCTTTTGAACTCCTCTCCTCTTCTATGTTTTTTTCTACTCTCTAAAATAAACTCTCCCCCTCTTTATATCTTAATTTTAAGGAGTCATGTCTATTTGTCAAACATCTCTTGATTTTTCATTCGTTTTTGATAATTTATATTATTCTATGTTATATTATTTATTTACTTACTTATTTGTGTTTATTTTATTTATTATTAAATTCTATTTAGAAAATTAACTATAGAACATTGAATGTGATTTCTGATCAAAACTTTCCAAGGCTCATTACCATGGATGGTCTTAACAATCCATTTAGAAGCAAGAGCAGAGGCATTCTTTTTTAGATCCTTCAAACCCAATCCACCATACTGTTTGGGTTTACAGCACCAATGCCAATTCACACAATGTCTCTTTTTATTACCCATTCTATCAAACCACAAAAAATCTCTCAACATTTTTTCAATTTTAACCATTTGTTGGTTATTCATTAACCAGGTAGAAGCAAAATAAAGATGATGCGAAGCCAAAACTTTCTGCAAAATTTGCATTCTTCCTGCCAAAGACAGAAAATGAGTTTGTCATTTCACATGTTTCTTTTGAATTTTATCAAAGATCCACTCCCACATTGCTTTAGTCAAAGGACTAACAGCAAAAGGAATTCCAAGGTATCTAACAATCTCTCACTAGGACTTTCCATTGCCGAGACATCGACAGAACCCACTTGGGAGGAGAGTCCGAGCAACCTAAGACTGAAGATTTATGAGGAGCAATTTTAGCACCACAAGCTAAACAAAAGAATTCAATTCTATCCAAGGTATTACGAAAGTTAAGTTCCTCAAGTTCCAAAAACAATGTCATCGGCAAATTGAGAAATGGGCAGAGAATCATTGTTAGGAAGAAGGAGACCTTTCACAGGAGGACCAATGGAGGGCTCTCTAAGCACATAGAATAAAGCATCAGCAGCAATCACAAAAAGGGCAGGGGCAATGGGACAACCTTGTCTAATTGATCTCCCTAGAGGAATAAAGCTGGAGAGATTGCCATTCACATCTATGACTGTGGAAGAGTCTTTGAACAACACTTTAACCCAACTACAAAAAAACTTAGGAAATCCAAAAGCCTGTACCATACCAATAACAAAAGGCTATTAAATTCTTTCATAGGCTTTTTTAAAATCAAGCAAAACCATAGCCACATTTTTCTTACTCTCCTTAGCCCAATGCATTGCTTCTCAACTAGTAATTAGATTTTCCAATATATATCTACCTTTAATAAAACCTATTTGTGTAACTGATATGAATCTATCGAGCAAACTCTCAATTCTTTTAGCCAACAATTTAGCAATAATCTTATAAGATATGTTCAACAATGTAATTGGCCTCCGGTTTTTAACTTCAGCTCTATCACTAGCCTTTGCTAGCAATTTGATCATGCCTTTATTAATGTTTTTGCCTAGGGATCCTCTATTACAAGAGTCATCATAAAGTGCTAACAACTCACTGGAAATCTAATCAATATTATATTTATAAAATTCAGCAGGAAGACCATCACACCCTGGTGATTTATCATTGGCTAAAAAGTTGATGATCCTATTAATTTCATCCAAAGTAATAGGAGTGCTTATATTATAACAATCTTCTTCAAACAATTTTTTGGGAATCAGTAGCAGACATTTATCAAGTGCCACATAATTAGCATCCCCCATTTCAGATGAAAAGAGTTGAGAATAGTAATCAAAGAAAGCTGAGTGGATTAGCTCTAGATCCAATGATTTATCACCATTAACATTAATGTGCTCAATAAGATCTCTTTTATTCTTTGTCTTAATGATGTTGAAGAAATACTTCAACCCCCTATCCCCTTCCATATTCCAGTTCAATTTGGATCTGGTTCTCTGTCCTTGAATATTATAGTTTCGAATCTTCCTCAACGAATGCTTAGTCTTAATCAATTCAGCTTCTAAATCCAAGTCTTGAACTCTCACCTACAAATCTTTCTCAACCTTGATCTATGCCCTATTTTCTTCAACATTTATATCCATACTTTTTTTCTTACCAATAATCTGAAAAATATTTTGCCATACAACAACTAGTCCTTCTCACATGTCTCTAGGTAACACATCACCACTAACCAATTTAACCATGTCAATGACCTGCCTGATAGTATTAAGAGTATCCTAATCTTTACGAAGAGAGAGATTAAGTTTGAAAGGCTTGATAATCTTAGCACTAAAACCTGGAGCATCACCATGCAACCCAATCCTTGTAGAGATAGGAGAATGGTCAGCAAGAGAGGCCAGAGTAACTGTGATAGGTGAATGGACAAGGTCAGAGAAAAACTACAAAGAGCAGAATTTGCATAAACTCTATCCAACCTACAGTAGACCCTTTGAGAGCCCTTCTGATTAATACACTAGGTATACCATATATCTTGAAATTCTGATTTCCTATCCTCAAGAGGATCTAAAACATTAAATTTCCTTTTGAACTTGTTCCAGAAGAATAGTTCATTACCTTTCCAACTGAAAGAATTACCTCTAGTTGTATCCTCCCTATGCTCCACCATATTAAAATTACCAATGAAAATCCATCTAGTGCTAGGCAAATTATTTGAAGCCCATTCCCACAATTCAGCTAGGTCTCTATAATCATTAGGTGCATAAAAGTTACACAATCCAAGGCTTTGACCATCTTTAAAAAATACAATCCATAGGGCCTTATGACATGGAGAGACACCTCTATTCACAATATAGTCTACCCAATTAGATCCCACAAGAATAGCAACTCCCCCCTTACCTCTTTCATGATTGGAATAAAATGCAGTAGCTTGATCCCAGAGCACTTTTAAAATAGTATGGGCTTGAAACCCAACAACTTCAACTTCTTGTAGACAAATAAAATCTTTTGATTTCAGAATTCTGCACCATCTTTTGACAATATACTTCCTATCATTCATCTCCAACCCTCTAACATTCCAGCTATAGATGTTGATCATTTTCATGGTTTTTAGGGTTACTCTTACCATTGTTATACAATCTATTAAAACAATTGGTGATATCTCCTTGTTTACTTTTATAACCACTAGAGTTGGTTAAGATCTAATTATCATTACCCTTTCTTTTCTTATTCCTTTTATTGGATACATCAAAAAAGGGGAGCTCATTATTATTTTGAATTGGAGAAATTTCCATCCTAGAAGACTTCAAACCATTCAAGTGCATACTCTTATCAATCAAAGTGTGACTGGCATTTTTAACCAGCTCTGCCCTCTCAACTAGAGAATTCAAAGCAAGTTGTTGAGCATTAAGTTTGGTGGGGGTTTCTACCAAAGGTACAACAGGAATACTATCTTTAGGGGAAATAATAGATTTTAACCAGGTAGAACCACTTGGAATGATCTTAGAAGTAGAAATGGAATCACAAGTAGGAGTAAGCTCAATGTCATACAAGGGATTAACAATAGTCTCAAACTCCTCTCCTAGACTATCATTAACATCTTTATTTGACTCAACATTCACAGGCTTCTCTATCCCTAAGATGATCTCAGGAAGGTGCTGAGGGATTCTCTGATTCAAAAGTAGAAGCTTTATTAGCACTAGCTTTTGAAACCTCAAAGTTAGCAGTTTGGGGTCTAAACAATTCTGGACAATCCTTTCTTGCATGTCCATTCTTTTTACAGTGAAAACAAGCACCTAAATTACCAAAACGAGATATTTTCCATGAAAAAGCTTCAGCATCAATATTAAAAAAGATATTATCAGGAAAAATAATTCCAAGTTCGAGAGCAACCAAAACCCTAGCGTTTAAATGCGGGAGAGTGGTCTTGGATTGCTCAATTTGCAAAACTGAGCCGATGGGCTTCAACAACTGATGGATAAAATCCCAAAATTCCACATTCAAGTTCTCAATTTCTACCCAATTTGGTGAAGCCTTAGTAGACACTTCTTCTACATTCCCATTTGGCGACCATTGGAAGGCTCTGAAAAGAGATTTACCCACATTCGAAAATTTCTTATCAAGTATTCTTTCTTGCATGCTATGAGTCTTGACAAAAACAACAAACTTTCTTGCATGCTATGAGTCTTGACAAAAACAACAAAAAGCCCTCTTTGAACCATTCTACAGAAAGTCACATGAATCCCAAGTTTCTTACCCCAAACATTAATCATCCATTCATCAAAAAAAATTCGTGAGGGTACGAATCCTTTATCTAAACATGCAAAAAAACTGAAACATTTTTTAATCGTGATTGCTCTGACTTAATGGCTCTTACCATATCCTCATTCAACGAAAGTGAAAGGGTCTTCAGTTCATGGGGCGGGATCTTACCTTCCTTATTTCCTCCAACGCTACCAAAGTCAAACTTGCCTCCATCCCCGAGTCTATCTCAATTGGTTGGGGCTCTAAGTCCCTCGTTTCGAATTCCATCTTGATTAACCCTACAAATTTTACTCGAGAAGAAAGCAGTCGACGGGCAAGAGTTGAAGACTCTTCCACCATAGCTTTATATGATAATTTCTCCAAAACTTCCTTCGGTTGGACATTAGATTTATCATGCTCAATATTGTAAACCTCATCAACTTTCATCATATCTCCAGACGCCTCTCGTCCATCATCTGCCATAATTACCAATCCTAAAATCCTTACGAGTGATCCAGGGTGGGAGAATGATGGCGAGATGGGGTATGAAAAAGCAATCACACTCAGGGAATCCCAAGCGACACCCAAAGACACAAAGGTTACTCAATAAAGAACACCCACAATGAGAAAACAGACGCCAAAAATAGTAAAAACAATGAAAACCACAGCATAAAAGGTAAAAAGGTTGCATAGAACACATAGCAGGGTACGGAAGCCGAGGCACATAGGTGTCCGACTGTCGTACAAGTTGCAGAGCTCCTCTTTTTTTGATTAAATCAACCACTTGCTCAAACATTTAAAAACAGTAAACATCTAAATATATTGTTAAGAGCAATTATCTCTTTGTCGATCTTAATTTCCAATAGTGTTATCATTATAGGTTATTATATATGTGTGTGTGTGTGTGTGATCACCTTGACACATGGATGATACCTATACTCGTATATGTTGTCTTGCATTTTGTCACTACAAAATGTTGGTAACAGCACTACAATAGGGTGTCATAGTGGTTCTACCTTTTGTAGACTCCGTAGGAAAGCTTCTTGCATCAAGGTACATTAAGTTGTCTTTCCCTTAACTAGTACTAAAATAGAGTTCCCTAGCGGTTCTCCCTTTATCACAAAGTAGTAGAGTGTTTTCTTAGCAGTTCTCCCCTAACTATTTTTGTGATAGGGTGCCCTCATCGTTCTCCCTTTATTGTAGACTCCATAGGAAAGGTATTTGCAATAGGGTGCCCTAGCAGTTCTCCCTTGATTGAATAGCAATAGGGTGCTTCCACTGTATTTCTCTCTTAACTACCCCAATATTAGGGTGCCCTAGCAATTCTCCCTTGATTGCATCTCTTTTATTTCAATTTATTTATTTCTTGAATACAATATGATCAAAATTAGGTTACATAAATAAGATATTAATACATTACCAATAAAAATTGTTTTGAATTAGTATTGCAACTAGGGTCAAACTTCCTCAAAACTCCATTGGCTTTCTTCTTTGTTTGCTGATTGGATGTTGTTGAGATCCACCTTATTATATCTCATTTTTTTCCGACGATGTTCCTTTTGTTTTTGTGTCAAGCATTTCTTCTATCTTATGAACTTGACTTCTTTTTATGTCCTAGTTCCAGGGTAATCTTTTAGAAACCCCCGGCCAAAAAAAGATATAAAATATTGGTGAATCTTTGATTATTTTGAAAAAAAAATAATTTATTTCTATTCATGAATCTTTCAATTTTATTTTAGAATCATAACTTTTGTATAGAAAATATTGGTGAATCTCAATAATAATAGAAATTTCATTAATCACCCTAGAATATTACAAATGAAAATTGAATATTTTTTAACTCATGGAATATTATGAGGATTGTTGCATTATATTTTAAATCAATAGCAAAAACTTAATATTGGTGATATATCCCTAATGTAACTAATAGTTATGCTAATTATTGGTGAATTAATTTTAATCTCTCCAATAATATATAATATTTAGGTGAATCAAATCTAGTTATATATCAAATATAATGGCGAATCTTTGAATATAAATTTTTTAATAAAATAAATTATTGAGCGTTTTTAAATATTTTAGAGCTAAAATTTATAAAAATATAGCAATTTAGGTTGCACTGAATCTTAAATTATTAGCCAAATTACCAGCCAAAAGTTTTGAAAATTAGCCAATTGAAAAATATTAGCCACTAAAAAATACCTTGCCTGGTTCCCATGATTCTTCGCATCGAAAAACATAACTTCCTCTCTCAACTCTTTTCATTGTTTTTGGGCCTTCTCATCTCAGCATATGTCCGTGTTCAAAGTTCTCATTGCAATGGAAACATTTTCTTTAACGAAATTCTTTTGTATGTCTTTTATATATACCATGAAATTGTTTTGTGTGGTTGCTTAAGGGTTTGTTGTTTGCTGGTGAGGTATCTAAATTTAGAGTTGCTTCAAAGCCATCTTCAAGGGATTTCAGTTTTAACGCATTTACCAACCCTCTTAGTATTTCCTTCAACCCGTAATGGAAGAGATAAGTAAGTCAATATTCATCTCTTCTTTTTACTCAAAGTGAAATTCTTTGGAGCTCATTAATATAACTTTCAATTGTCCCTTGTTGCTTAATATGTGCTAACCTTTTGAAGTCTTCCAGGGGGTGTCTTCTATCAAACCTTTTGAAAAGTCTCTATGAAAATTCCTCATAGGAAGTAACATTTTGGTGTCCTCGAGTGTGAATTCCATGGTACCACCATTCATGCGCTATGCCCTTTAGGTGTAAAATAGCAAATTGAAGTGGATCTTCCTCCATCATGGGACTAAGGGTGAGGCAAGTGTTAGTGTTTGCGGCCAATCATATGTTGTGATTTCTCTTGTTCCATCAAAGCTTGGAATATTAACTTTGTTTACTTTGTGTTTGAGATCCTTGTTTGAGTCTATTCTTTTCCGTGCTTCTTTTTCTTGGCCTTCACAAAATTTGCTAAATGTTATAAATTCTCTTATCTCTGGTTCCAGGCTAGCATATGCTCTAGCATTTTCTATAGCACTATTTGTAGGTTGCTCAATTCTCTCTCCCTCTCTTGATATTTCCTTTCTTGGTATGAAGTGAGGTCTAAGTACCTCGGTCGACAAACATCCATTATGATTCTTTGAGTGATTAGAACTTGTGGGATTATTATTATTTCTTAGACTATCAATTGAGTTCCCCATGTTTTGTAGTGCTTGGAGGAGTGCTTGGTTTGTTTAGGTTGCTCACTCCATGAAGGTAGTCAATTCATTTCTCATTTGATCACTCGTAGTGGGGGTGGATTTCTCTCTCTCTAATGCTCTTTGGTTTCTTTGGCTAGCTTGCATTAGCTACCTCCCACAGGATGGCAAGAACAGTGCTCTAATACCACTTGTAATGTCCCATTTTGGGATTTACCCCTTTTATTCCCTTCTAATTGTTTGGAGTGGATTTTTATCCCCCTATCGTATCTTACTTGCATTTTAATTAACAGTTTATAATCTCCCTTTGATGCCCTGTTTTTATTCTTTTAATTATCTTCGCCCATACACATTTAGAAAGCTTCTTTTACTCCTTTTTATATGGCCTTATACATCTACCTTTCTTTTACTAAATTCCTTCATAAATAATACATTAGAATTAGCCCATACCTTATACAAAGATGGGACTAATCCACCCCCTACAATTTCGGCCTTCTACCCCTTAAATAGCCCTTACTATGTGACTTCCAAAATCATTTGTTATTTATTGACTTTGTCCCTTAATATTGTTCTCTAAATTCATGTGGGAAGGATTAATACAATGTCTTTCCCCTTATTTCAGCACCTTTATTGTTCATTTGATCATTTCTTTTTATATTCCCCTTGCCCTTGGCAGATACCTCTATGCACTTTATCTTCGGTGCTTTCTAATCTAAGTAATTTGAATCTCCTCCCTAGGTTATTGGACCCTCTTCAATTCTGATGTTACCTTTTCTAATGGCTGCTGCTATACGTGATTGAAAATCAGATTTATATGGTTCAAATGCTCTTTTATCACCATTTTAAATCTATTTCTTTTTGTTCATATCCTTCCATTTACCCTTCTTGTGTCTTTTGGCAATTTTCCTCCCCTTAACACTATTGGATTCCTCTTATAAATATGCCCCGTGCGGTATGCCAAGGGCGGCATCCCTTTGAATATGGCCCCCCCAACCCAGAATTTTATTTGAATACATTGCAGTTTAATATGAGTGTAAGTTTATATGTTTAATTATGAATAATTAAACATATATACAAATGGATAATATGGGTGATAGAATATTATTTTGAAAATATATGTTAGAAATAATCAGTTTTGAATAATAAAATTGATTATGTATAAATATTCATTTATTGATGATATTAATGTAATTATTTAATGACGATTCCTTTCTCCTATGATCTAGGATAACTTGTAATGGTCCATGGCATAATCAAGGCGTTATGATTTTCCTCTATCGACTAAACCATCTTTGTAAGTTTATTGACTCATTATTTAAATGATTTGATTGTCTGATATATTCAAATAGTATTAGTAATTGTATAAGACAAATGAATGATGTTTTTATATATATAATGAAGTAATATCTTAATCAGGTGTTATATTATTATTATATATTTATTTAGTTTTTAATCATTTATAATCGTAGGGTTCCATTTAGGTCAGGTCATGACAACTTCACCTTCAACCCTTCATGGCTTATGGATGATTAGGTTTTACTTTCATGACAACCACCCTATCCTCGAAAGTAAAATTATGTTCTAGGAACTGAAGCAATGGGTTTTGGAACCCAAGAGAACGGCATCATTGCTGGGGAGAGATCTTGTTTGCGTAACTTGGTGGGCTGCCAATTCAATAAGACATTCATGGCTTGCTATTGATTTGAAGACTGTGTTGGTGCAAAGAATCAAATTTGTTAGCTTTAGTGGTTTTGTTTACTCTGAGGATTTCCTCCTTTATGAGGTGGCAACTTTCTAATGTCCCTTCCTTAGGCTGCTCTGTAGATGGCAAATGCTTGCCCTATTATCTGAGCTTCCATAGGTCAGCAGTATGGTTATGGGAATCATCTAGAAGCATATGGAATTGTGTAGGGTTTTTGTGAGCCCTTTTGAGTGGTTTGGGATACTCTCCTAGATTGTAGTAGGGATTCCTATATTTTAGGGATAAAGTAGAGTTGACCAGGATGCATCAGAGAGCTTATGGAATTGTGTAGGGTTTTTGTGAGCCCTTTTGAGTAGTTTGGGATACTCTCCTAGATTTTAGTAGGGATTCCTATATTTTAGGGATCAAGTGGGAGTTGACAAAGATGCATCAAAGGACCTCCAAGATCATTCTGGAGACTTTGGTGGTAGTTTCTATATTTTAGAGAGGATCGCTATTTTTTAAGGGAGACTATTAGTTGACTTGCACGACTTAGGCTTTTTCCATGAACAAGTGGCTTTAGTTAAATTTTAGTTCTAAATCCAGTGAGCACTTTATGTATAAATTTGGGAAATTTTAAAATGTTTCCTAAGTTGTATTTAAATAAAATAATAATAAAGTGATTATATTAAATATAATAAGAGCATGGTACATTTACCTAGGAGTTGATGGTTTATAAGCTTAGTTGTCGATTCGTGACACGAATCCGATTCGGGCACGTGAATAGGATCCGTGGATTCGGGATTTTTTTTTTTTCCCAATTATGATTCGTGGAGGATTCGTGCATATATATATATATATATATATATATATATATATATATATATATATATATATATATGCATTATATATACTAAAAAATAAGAGAAATATACATAATTCTAAAACTAAATCATTTCATAGTATGAATCTAGTATACTTGATCAATGACATTGATAATTAATCTATTTTCACGATTATAAAGAAAATCAACACATTCACATTGAATTATTGAAAGTGAAAGTTTGTAACATTCAAAATATAGATCATTAAAATTAAAGTTTATAACATGATTTACTCATAAAAGAGTCAAGAGTCAACACTAAAGTTTTTTATTTAATCATCAAATGGATTTTCAAGAAAATCCGCATCAGAGGGGTACTGGTGAGCTGCAAGTGCTGCATCTATATCAGTAGAGGAACCCAAACCACTAGTAGTAGAGGGGATTGTTAACTCATAATCCTCCTCCTCATCATCCACATCAATCAAAGTGGATCTAGCAAGATCTCGGATGGTCATATCTAAATCAGGAGTCTCGGGTGCTACATCCCAAAGCTTTTCGGGCCCCTTCTTGTACTTAGGATCTTTCCGTGACAACAAGCGCAAATTGTTGTGAATGAACACAAGGTCTTCTGATTTTTTTGGAGCCAACCGGTTGCGTTTGATTGAGTGGATAAAGGAGTAAGTACTCCAATTCCGCTCAGCGGCAGAAGAGCTGGCAACCTAAAGAGAAATTAAAAATTATCAATACAACAATCAAGATAAATAAATTAAATAATAAATTCAAGGAATTGAGAATGTTAACCTTAAGCTTAATTTTACAAACTTACTTGGGATAGGACCTTTATGGCAAGAGGTTGGAGGTACGTGAAGGCTTGCCCATGAAGGTACCACCATTTGATGGCACCCATCCTGCTTTGGTCTGCTATGGCAATAGGGTCGAAATCCTCACCTGAGTTGAAAGCAGCAAATTCACTCCTCACAATTGCCCCAATCTCTGGATCTTGGAATATCTTAGCTAGTGCCCTCTTATACCCATCTGCAACCTCTGCATCTCTAAATGGTGGCACTCTACTTGGAAGGCGAAGTACATCTGCACTATAGTACCTGGGGATAACAAAAGACAATTAAACACTATCTTATATCAATAGCACAAACATTGGATAAAATAAGCACAAACATTTGATAAGAACTACAGTACCTCGGGGATAGAGCATATGCAAGGAGGTGCAAAGGTGTGGTCATCTTGTTCCATCAATGATGAACAATTTTTTCCACCTTCTTGTAAAGGGTGTCCTCAGGATCATTCTCCCTCCTCTGTATGACCTAAGATATGAAATATGAATAATAATTATAATTAGTGAATATGTCAATTTAAACTTTAGAATCTAGATATCTCTCAAATAAAAAATTATTGTAAAAGAGCGTAAAACTTACCATTTTAATTTTTTCCAGCATACTATCCATGGAATCATAAATATCCCCAAGGCATGGCTCATCACTATCTGCGAAGCGAAGCATTGCCATTATTGGATCGGTGATTTCCAACCCATAACTCACAAGACCCCACCAATCCTCATCTAGTATCATTCTTCTCACATTTAAAGCCCTTGCTGTATTGGAATTCTTCCAAATGCCCCATTGGGGGCTAATGACCATATGCTTCAATGCTTCTTTTACCTTCACAAGTCGTCTCAAGACGATTGTGTGAGAGGCAAAGCGGGTTTCAGCAACCTAAGAACA
The DNA here is from genome assembly GCA_028749045.1 of Cupressus sempervirens. Lineage (NCBI taxonomy): Eukaryota > Viridiplantae > Streptophyta > Pinopsida > Cupressales > Cupressaceae > Cupressus > Cupressus sempervirens. The sequence goes on from CM053790.1 coordinate 487,753,657, forward strand.
TGTTAAACTCAAGTTAGTAAAACATTTAAAAATTAAAACATGTTAATGTAAACAACAACAAAAATTAATAATTGTGGAATCCAATAATATTCAATTATATATTAAATATAAAAATTTACCTTCAATAACTCCAAGTCCGAGAAACTCCTAAAAATTGCTTGTGACATGTGGTGATTTGTCACAAACATTTGAATCTCTTCAGCTTCCTCATATATCCTTTTCACCCAATCTATTTCGGTGCCAATTGCTTTCATCACTAAATTGAGAGAGTGGACGGTGCATGGTGTCCAAAAGATATGATCATATCTAGACTCTACAATTATCCCTGCAGCCCTGCAAACTTTTGCATTGTCCGTGACCACTTGGACAACATTATCAGGACCCACTGACTTTATGGCATCAATGAGAATGCGTGAAATAAACTATGCATCTTTCACTTGCCCTTCACAATCAACTGCCTTCAAGAACATTGCCCCCTTAGGGCATACAGCAATAAAATTGATCAATGGACGGTTTCTACAATCTTTCCAACCATCCGAAATAATAGACACACCCGATTGAACCCAAAAATCTCTTATTGGTTGAAGTTGAGCCTCTACATTTTTCCTCTCATCATGTAATATGGTAGTGCGCAACTTCTCATAACCAGGCGGTTTGTAACCATGGGGTGCATCATTTATTGCTTCCACCATCTCCCTAAAATAAGGTGATCTAGCAAAATTAAATGAAACACCATTTGCAATTAAACAACGTCCAATTTTGTGATCAGCAATGTCTCTCTTTTCAATTTGGAATGCCCTATCTAGTGGGCCTCTCTTGCGGGTGAGTGGAGATGGGTCTTCATCTTCATCATTTGTAGTTGGCATAGGCAAAAAAGGATGTGTTCTTGTGTTTGTTTGATCAGATGATGGTGTTGGTATATTTGTTTTTTTGGAAGCACCACGTTTTGCTTTTGCAATTGCTCTATCAGCATCATCTTGCTCTTTTGCTAATGCTGCTATTTGTGCAGCTGGTAATCCCTTCTTATCACTACCTTGACACATGTGAATTCCTTCACCCGCAGAGCCCAAAAAATGTAGTTTCACTCGGGAATAGGAGCTTCTATGTTGTATGTTGCAAAAATTACATTTCCATATGTATGCCCCACCCCTAGGACATTGTGCAACTCTTGTTGTGTGTCTCCATAAAGGAGACCCCTTATCAATTTTGAAGCTTGGTGATGCAACCCCACCCCCACCCACCGAGCCTTGAGTACTCATTGTTCTATTCTTGCAATCTAGAAAAAAAAAAGTGAAACAAAGCCATGCTTCACACTTGCACAAAAACTTGAAAATTTGGAAAACTAAAAATAAATCAATAATCTATGAAAGAATTCAAGAATATGGTTGAAATGCATACCTTCAACACTTCTTGCAAGGTATTTGAAGCTCCACAACCGATCTCCTTCGAATCCAAGCACTTCACTTCAAACTAGCAAGTATGAGAGAGCAAAATGAGAGAGCAAAATAGAGAGCAAATGAACTTGCATTGTGATTTAGAGGGTCGTTTTTAGGGTTTAGGGCCTTTAGGGCAAAAAAAAAAATTAAAAAATGATAATGGGCCCACTTTTTGCAAGTTCCTCTTGTCATTGCAGCGGATTCACGCGGATCCGCGGGCCGCGGATCCTTACGGATCCACAAGCAGGATTACGAATCCCGCCCGGATCCTCACGGATCCATACGTGGATCTGGATCCGAATCGGACCCGAGTCCGGATCCGGCCATTTCCAGGCGAATCCGGTAACTAAGTTTATAAGTTGTTTTGGAAAAGAGGCCATTTTTCAGAAAGTAAAATGCTTCAAGTCCTTATGAGAGGGAAATAATCTAAAATAAAGTTGATTAAGTCATTGAAATTAAAGCAATTAAATCCTAGGAAGTTTTAACTAGATGGAGAGAAGAGAAATGAATTAAAAAGTTATTGAGACAGCATTCTTCAAGTCATTCCAGGTTAATACTTTCATCAGCATATTTGGATTTGAGGGTTGCAGCCAGTTGCAGCAACAGATCATGTTCTTTGAGGACAAAAACCCTTGAAGAAAGTGTGAATTGGAGGAAAACCCAATTTACAGTTAAGAAAGATCTACACAAGGTCTTCATCAGAGCATTACTACATTATTCCTAGAAGTGTTCTGCAGATATTGAAGAGATATATATTGTTTATCATAACTGCATATCAGAGGTATTTGCAGTGTATTATGGTATTACAGGGAATCCATCCTTAACTATACTGCAACATTGATTATTGCAGATTACAGTTGATAACAATTTTAGAGAATATCGTCATTGAATCAGATTGGATCAGGCAGAATTGATACTCTGAGTTGCAGATTGGTGTTGGACAATAATTTCAATCATTTCATGAGCATCTAGGGCCTACCATATATCCCAGGTTGAGACCGCATCCCTCCACTAGCTACACGCCTAGTAGAAGAGCTGCTTATCACGTAACAATCAGAATTCCTTCTCCACCTTCCTGTGCGCCTCGGCCATGTTTGACCACCTTTCCACCACCATTTGCAAGGTTGCCCTCCTTTCCATCCCCCATCATACTGCTTCAATTGACCCCTTTCCCAAGTGTGAGAACACATGCCCTATGAATAGTTGGTTCAATGAGGACTTCAAGCACTTCCACTGCACTCTGCACACTATTTCATCCCTCCATTTGAGCTTCTCCACCTGTCTTAAGAACCCCTACTGCCATTTCCTTGGCTATAAGAAGCACATGTTTATCACATATCGCAGTAGGATGTTCGCGCCTCACTCTTGCTGTGCCCCAAGGCCTTATGTCGCACACTCTTTCCTCCTTGGTCCTCACTTTCCCCCAATCTGGACGGCAACTCCTAGCTTCCCCACCCCACCACTCTGTATGATCTTCCTGGCCAGCCCTCTATCCTTGTCACCCCTCCCACCCACTGCGATCTTTCACATGCACCAATGTCAGGGAGGCTGTTAGATCGATGAACAGCAGTAGGGTAGCGGATGAGGAAAGGTTCCAAGCAGAAATCTTCAAGTTTGGCATCACGGTTTTGGGTCCTTTCCTCACTGAGCTTTTCAACAAGGTGTGCGCACGGGGTTTCCCCCCTCTTGGTCAAGGTATACTATCCACCTGATTCCCAAGGCTGGACCCATCTCAGATCCCAACAATTTATTGGTTTGCAGGGTGAAGAACAAGAACAAATAATTAGTTATTTTGTTAGTAGAAATAGAAGGGCAATTGAAGATTGTGATCTTCACTGGAAGTGCCTCAAATTTCTGAGCTAACAAAGAGGATATGGAATTGAATTTGAATCAAATTTTTTATTCAATAATGGAATACATCAACGTTTGTGGTACACATAGGTTGCAGGCTTTGGAAGACCAAGTGTGTGTACATGATCCATCCCAGCTTGAGGTTTTATACTGCACGTGATGCTTTTCAGATTGATGTTCAAGAAGACATTCTTCTCCATGTTGATTTATTTGTAGGTCAAGGTATGCTACATGCTAGTGAGGAGATTGCAAGTATATGTTTTCACACAGTTGAACATGTGTAGGCTACTTGTGATTGCCATGTTCAGATGATTTCACCTCCACTGCCAGCGTGACAGCCAAAGCGCTAGCAGTTTGCACGTGCATACATTCAAATAATTTGTTTCTCTTGCAAATCAGAAGAGGAAATATTTGTTTGAGGGAGATCAACTACTTCAATAGACTGTCTTTCGTAGAGGCATATGTTGGGCTTGTCTATAGTCTTGTGCCATGGATCTTCTATGTAGGGTTTGACCTGCAAGTGTTTGTAAGTTTGGATTATCACCATACCTCCTAGTGTCTATGTGCCTTGATGTCATTGGTTGTAAGTTGTTTTTCCTTGTCCACATTGTGTTTGTCTTGGTATGTACCACAGGATCTACCAGGGGATCTTTGCGTAATCTCGACCCCTGCATTGTCATGATGGTGTGTTGATGATTTGATCTCATCTGTTGTGTCCAATTTTTGTTTTTACTTTAAGAAATATGGATTTTTCATCGTGCTTGCAACATACACAAGTCCCCAACTAGAGCCACTGTTGGGACTCAAAACTGTGAGGTCTCTTTTGGTAAAGGCCCTCACATTTTGTGTGTTGTAGTCATTTTCTTCAAGGTTTCTCGTCCCTTGTTTCTGCTCCTTCACTAGTATCTTCCATTCATTACATTTGTCCTTGCATGCCTTGATTTTTCAATATATTTTCTGTATAGAACATGTATCTATTATTTGTTACATCACATAATGCTTTGAAATTCACAATCAAATGCCTTTGATCTTTCCTCATGAATTTGAACATCTTCACATTTTCTTACAGATTTTTAACCTCTTCAAATATCATCCCAGAAACACCAGTCTTCCAGTTTGTTTTCTATAAAATCCTCTTTTTGGTTGTTTCTATATATGTGGATCATTACTCACTGTGTCAAGATTCAGGCATGCCTAATTTAAATTCAAACATCTTTCCTTATGCTGTGTAGTAACTATCATGTGATTTCTTGTGGCTACAAATGTGCATGCAAGATACGACACATCCTGTAAATGTGGCAAGTCATGTCTCTTGGTCATTACAATTAATTACTAATCATGTCATTAATTAGATATATAATATTTGATTTCTTTATCGACTGGATATTCCAAATACTGATAAGTCATGGAACTCCTTCCATGATTGGATTTTCACTGTTGGTCCACTTGTGTCAATTTCCTCCCATCCCCAATCACTCGTTTGGAAATGCTAAACCTATTTGCCCCAGAGTGTTTTTTCAGAGATCGTAGCCAAGCAATGACAAATGTAAATAAGCTGTTGCAGGTAGACTGATATCAGCATTTATATGTTTGCAAGGGGTAAAATTTTGGATAAGTTAGTAAACCTGCAATAACATTAGTTATATCCGACCTCAAAGATCTATATTACTGCATGAGAGAAATAAACAATGAATGAAAAGCAATATAAATAATATCTATTCAATATTAAATGCAAACATTCAATCCAAATTGATCTCCCTTGGCCCTCTCCTTTTCATGCAATGTGGACTCTCAGATATTGCTCCAATTATGACAACATGAAACTCAAAGATTGTGGTCGTCAAATTATGAGAATTAAGCCTCATTATATAGAATTTTAGGCTTCAATCAAGGCTGGGTGATTGAACAGATAGATGAAATATTCTAGACAGATGACTGATCGTGATTAATTAGAAGAGTGGGGTTAATGGACAGCTAAGTGGTTGCATGACAGAGTTGATTGGATAGTTAATTGATTGAGAGTAGATTGGATTGGATGATCAGAAAACTGACTGCACGATTGAGAAAACTAAATTGATTAATAGTCAGACTGAATTAAATGGAAAGAAGAAATGTTAATCAGTGACAGTTAAAAGAGGTGGAACAGAAGGAATAATTAGCATTAAATAAATTCAATAGTTTATGTAATTGTGCACGGAATAAATAAATTAAATAATGTCTTTATTTTCAAAAGAATAAGTTTGCACTAGGGAATTGAAAAATTAATAAATTGGTGATTTATTTAATTTAAAAACACAGTTAAGCAATTACTTAATTGTGGTGATAAAAATAATGAAGAATATTTTGAATTAAATAATGCAACTATTGAATCAAATTTAAGTATAGAGATTAATTAACTAATAGCCACTATTTTATTAATTTTCAGAAGAATTATTAGGGAATCTTGACAGAATATTAATTAGAAACTAAATAATTAAATAATGAATTAACAATATTCAACTATTGGAACTGGAGGGAAATGATGAATTTGAAATTCGAGTTAGGAAGAATGACACAATTTAATTAGATAATAAAGATTACTTAATTTATTAGGGCAAACATTAGTAAAACTGTGTACAATATCAACCACAAGATTGTAAAAGAGGGAATTGTGTCATATTTTTGTTTCATTGTTGGATGATACCACTTGGTGAAGTGCAACGAACACCCCCTACAATGTAAAATACATTTATGTATAAGTATTAAGATGAGTGGCATTACCATTAACAAGCTTAATAACTAACATAGAAATTGTTGAGAATTAGGTGTCTCGAGCTTCACAAATCCAGATTATGTATTTATTATTTATTTACATGTTTCCATGATTATTTGGCATTCTTGTAATTCAATAATTGTGCTCCATCATAAGGGGTGTGGGTTTTATTAGTTGGAACTTTTGCCACATGTCAGTGCCTCAAAATCAAGTTATCTGTTGTCAAAAGATGTCCATCAAGTGGTATAACATGAAAAGCCTATTTTTAAGGATGGTATGATAGATTCTATGACAATTGCAAAGGCTAAAAGCGGGATGATTTATGGACGTGAGATTCAGTTATTAAGACATATGTAAGAAGATCCTTACGTTTGTCATTACTAGTCTACAACAATGCAAGCGCATCTCCTATATTTGGGGGGTCTTATGACAACTTGTAATAAGGTTTAATGTCAAGGCTATGTTTGGCATGCAGGGTTCGAATGCATTTTACCATGGTTTTTCAGAACCTTGTTTTGGCCCACGGTAATGTTTTAAGGTGATTTTTCGAGCCCCAATGGGTCTATATGTTGAGGGGTTGAGTTGGAGATAGTTACAAGTTCATTCATGTCTTGTTTTGCAAGGGTTATGCAGCTGGATTACAGATTGAGTAGAACTTGAGGGTTGTATTGTAATTTTGTATTGCTGATAGTACAAGTTTTTCATCTTTTCATGGTAAAGTATTTTTTTCCTAAAAGGGTTTTCTCCATGTAATTCCAGTGTTATGTGTTAATCTCTTATGCTGTTCTTATTTTCACTGTTGTAGCTATATTACATCTATTTGATAAACACACATAAATCTAATTTATGGTTTGATTTGAAGCTACATATATTGTTGTTCACCTCTTTTTTTCCTAACGTTTGCTATAAGAGCCTGGCTAGTTCTATATCTTGGGTGGTAGGAGGTTTCTTGAGCTTTCCTAAGAGTTTTTGTTGATCTGTTGTTTGCAAATTTGTGTGATATCATGGCTGCAACTTCGTCTCATTTGGACAAAGAGAAGTTCAAAGGAATGGATTCTGAGTTGTGAAAGCTGAAAATGGAAGTATCCTTGAAGGAAGAGAACAATAAGGTTGTAAACACTTAATAATGGTTAAGAGCAAATATTAATTAAATCCAAGCAGTTTAATTAATTAAATCAAAATTCCTTTACTATGTAATTAAATTAAACATTTAATTGTATAGTTCATCATCAATTAATTAACCCTTCCAATTAAACCCAAATTCCAACCCGTTCATGTCTATTCACCTCACCACATGACACATCACCCACCTATGGCTAAATTAAAAAATTCTTTTAAATTAATTAAATCCTGAAATCTCTCACCAACCACAAAAGGATAAAATATCAACAACCAATGAGAGACAAGGAATAAGCTCTCATGGATCACTGATAGCCTTTGCTATTTTAGTCTTCATTTTTATCATGCAAACTTGACTATTCATGGAGAACACATCATCCCCATAAACTATATCTTGATCATTTGTAGTCATAACTCACCCCCAAACCCTTGGGAAAATCCTATAAATAGGGTGTATTCCTATTTCATACTAATCCATTATCATTCTAGCAATTGCATTATTGCAGTTTTGGCATAGCAAAGTCATTTGAGCATTGTCATAACATTGAATTTTCATTGCATCATGCTTAGTTCAGTTCAATTTCATAGATCAATTGCATTATTCTCCATCATCTTAGCTTAATTGTGCATCCATTTAGCTAGATCATCACTCGTATCATACTTCCTCATTTCTTAAGTTGTCACCTATGAATCTTATTTGCAGCTGAGGGCAAACTATAATAGGTCCTTAGGATTAGAGAGCAATGAGACACTCTTGAGTCATTATTTCATGATTTTATCTAGTTCTTTATCATGTTTTAGATATAATGCTCATACTAATATTTCACTGTTGTATGTGACAAAGAATAGACATACACAGCTGTAACAAATTAGAAGAAGCTCGATAAACTTTCTGATGAAGTCAGGGGGAGTATTAGAATATTATAATGTTTCTTTAATGGTCATCTTAGTTAGTCTATAGTTTATTATGTAGTTTCTATTATCGTCTTTAATTCATGATGGTGTGTTTTAGAAACATAGTCTCTGAAAATCTGTATAAGAAGATTTCATCTCCTCTGTTTAATAACAACATCGATTTATCATAACATGGTATCAGAGCGGATCAATAGGATTTCATAAAGTTTGCCAGAATGATTTTAGTCAAATTTGAGCATCTTCTAATCTGGAATTTTTTCTAGAAATTTGTTTATTGATTTTTTGAAATAAAAATTGTCAGTGATATTTTAGGAAGATTTTATGGTTCGTCTTCAAAGATTTTTATTGAAAATCGCAAGCCCAGTCAAGAGTCTTGATTGAGCAATTTCTTGGTTTCAGCAAGAGTCTCTAAGTTTGAAGGTTGCATGTACTTGCATGTGCTTTTTATGAGACACATTCTTGCATGTGCTATTTTACCATGAGAAGTCTCATATTTAGCCGCTTAAAGGTTTATCTGGTGGGTTTATAATGTTTTCCTCAAAATTTATTTGATGGGTTTGTAATTTTTTTCCCTCAAAAATTATTTTATGGCCGACAAAAAGGAAACTTGGTATTCTTTGATATGTGTCTCAGATTATGTTGTCTAGTTTTGATCCATTTTTTGCCTCAAAAATCATATATGGTTTTTCCATTTTTTCTCCTAAAAAATAATGGCTTTTTGCAGTCTATTGCGGGGCATCATGCTCATCTACAAAGTTTGGAGCGTTTGTCGATTTTTCCACATTTTCAGTGTTTGTCTCTAGCTATAGGGAAGGGCAGCAACATTATCCAACATCAGGTTGGATGTTTTGTGATGATTTTTGGTCAAATGTTTTGTTGATTATGGGAGGGTTAGTGGCAGAGTCAATGGCAGGCTCTTGTCTCTTGTTGGAGAGTATTCTAAAGATGGGGGCACCCTTCTCTATTTCTTTTTTTTGGGGATGGCTTCTTGGTCATTAACATTTAGCAAATCCAAGGATGGTTTCAGCAGGAGCAGAATGTTTTGAGGAGACTAAAAGACAGCAATTAAACAACGACCACTAAGGGAGGGTATTAGAATATTATAATGTTTCCTTAATGGTTGTCTTAGTTAGTCTTTAGTTTATTAGGTAGTTTCTATCATCGTCTTTAGTGTATTAGGTAGTTTATATTATCGTATTTAGTTCATGATTGTTTCTTTTAGAATTTCTTTTAGAAACATCATCTTTGTAAATCTATCTCAAGAGCTTTCATCTCCTTTGTTTAATAACAACAAAATGATTTACTAAAGCAAGGATAAGGATTAGGTAGTTTATATTATCGTATTTAGTTCATGATTGTTTCTTTTAGAATTTCTTTTAGAAACATCATCTTTGTAAATCTATCTCAAGAGCTTTCATCTCCTCTGTTTAATAACAACAAAATGATTTACTAAAGCAAGGATAAGGTGGATAATAAGGCATGGGGTATTACATTGTGTCTTTCAAACTTTGTTCTCCTAAATGTGTCAAAGGAAAAAATTGCATATGCCTTGTGGAATTTAATCGGTGAGATCTACCTATCCAAAAGTCTTGTGAATAAAGATTACTTGTAATGAAACATTTTCTCTCTTAAGATTAAGAAAGAAGATACAAAAGTAGAGCATTTAACTTCCTTTAATTTAATTTTCAGCCAACTAGGTTCTATACGTGTATCAATTGAAGAAGAGGATAATGGTCATGCTTCATTGCTCATCAAACCTGGCTCATCAACAACGGGGCATGTGGAAGGCACGGAATTCCATAATACAATCAATTTTCTCATTCTTCACCGTAAAAAGGATGTGTATTCAAAGATCGTAATTTCCCATTGGTAGATATTAAATGCATAAAGGTGGTAGTCATAATTAACTCTGCCTAAGTTTTTTTGAATTATCTTGGCCATTGATTTAGAATCAATCTGGGCCCTTTATTTGTAATTAGCTCTACAAAAGGATTGGCTTTTACATTTGTAAAGGTTAAGATATGAGGAATATATAGATTAAAACAAGAAAACCCCCTTCAAATTTAGTTCTTATGCTTTCCTTTCTTCTCCATAGAGTTGATGTTGGTGTAGCTCCAATTGACAAGATGCACCTAAAATTGTAAGCAAGATGATGATATGATAGCAAGAATACTTGAATCGTGGTTAGCCAAAACATATATATTAGGAGCAAGCAGTAGGAAGAGGAGATCAGAAATTATTGTCAAGACTATGTTGAAATTGTTAATGTTGTTGTAGCTATGGTTGAATTCCTTCAAACCGACATAGATTACATAACAAGCAGACAAAAGCGGCACCTTGTATTTAAAGACACTCCCTCTTACATAAGCAAGCATATGTTAATTGATGTCTTACATAGGCAAACATTCAATGACCATGCAGCAATTTCTAATCTAGGTGCAATTAGTATGATCGAGACATAACACTCAGTCAATCCTCTATATGCAATTATATTGAACAAATGGAGCTTGAATAAATATTTGCCTGGGAAACTTAAATGTTTCTAATGTTGGCCACAAAGACTTCATTAGTAATTCCTTATTGTTGTGAACAATATTGTTGCTATCTAATTCAACGCACAGAGGCAAGCTTTTGGTATGCACACACGTTTCCTCCTGAGCAGTCAAAATATACAGCAAAGGGGTTTAACGGCTCAAACAGGAGGTCACTAGCTTTCAATGGAAACTGGCCCGTGAGTGAAGTGCATATGTTTTACTGTAACCTATGCATATTCTAAGGGCATATGGTTGCTAATCTTAGCAGCATGCTGATATGAACCAAAGAAGTCATGAGCCACCAAGTATCTATCCAAAACAAAGCTAGAACCAGTGGAGATTCTCCCTCTCTATAAACACTCTAAAATCTAGATTGGTGGTCCAATCTATGAAAAGATTTAGGAACTACGTTTCCTAGTTTTGGTGTAGATTAATATTCTTCTTGCCCTACATTTCATCTTTTGGATGAGACGGTATGATAATTGTCTTCAAATTGGAGAGTGAGGGGCCTACACATGTTGTCCTTAAGGACTGAGTTGAGACATCTCTCGAATAGAGAAAATATATGATCAATTTCTTCGAAGAGAAGGAATTAACATTCAAAGGGAGTCTAACAATCCATTAGAGGCAACCTTGGATAAAGAGGTTAGGAGGTTGGTGCAAGAACTTGAGCTTCAAAGGAAGCGGGTAGAGGATCTACCTCGTTTGTATTTCCATTCATGGGAGTGACCTTGACAGACCTACCCTCTAGGAGTAGCCATGATGATGGTCGTGTGAGAGACTCCATGACTCGGCACTTGTGTTGATTCACCATTTGGGAGTAGCCATGGTGAACATCATGATGAGATGACAACATCGCATTGAGTGATTCTGTGACGAGCACTTGTTTCATTTACATTTCCATTCATGACCCACCCTTTGGGAGTAGCCATGGTGGATATTACTAACATAACTCGAAAATTTGAGAAGGATTCCTCCCTAGCTAAGGATCCTTAATGTTATTGTAGTTATGGTTGAATTCCTTCAAGCCGACATAGATAACATTAAGGTTGTGATAATATAATTATTATGATATAATAATTATATTATATTATTATTGTGATGATATAATCATATTATAATAATTGTTGTGATAATTTAATTATATTACAATATAGTATAATAATTGTACTTATTGTGATAAATATAATTATATATTAATTAATTAATTAATTAGATAAGAGATATATAATTAATTAGATAAAAAATATATAATTAATTATTTAGGCTAACTTGGAAGAGTTGGTGAAGGGGTGCCTCTGATTGGTATAAAAGAAGAATGCATCTTTCTCTCTTAGAAATGAAATATACACACAATTTGTATAATTGAGAAGAAGCAGTGCTCAAGGGAGATAATTGGGTATTGTTTATGGTTGGGAGGGAAAATCATTTCCCGTAGTTAAACAAGCACGCAAAATCAACATAAATTAATACAGATTTTTCATTGAAGATATGGTACATTGTTGTTTTGCATGGTTTCTACTTCTCAAGTTTTAGTTAAAGTTCATTGATTTTAATGGAGATATGCAGAGATATTTGATGAATTCCTTGGTTCATACCATTTGTATCGTGTTGATTGCAAGTTACCTTGCATGGTTAGTTGAACCTCATTATGGCATAGATCGATTGTGGATGTTCATTTTGATAGCGCCAACACTGGTTATTTGGATGGATTATTTACAATATGAAAATATTTCACTACCTTAGAAGATTGTACTCTTTCTATGTCATTGTGAGCTCTCTCTAGCTAAGTAGAAAGTAGTTCCATATGGAATTTGTAAATCCAAGCATTATCCATTGTTATCATTGTTCTTAGTGTTGCTTAGATTCCCTAAGCCTTTCACTTTTGTCTTTTGTTTTGAGTTTAAATTAGTTTAGGACAAAAGCATCATTTAAATTGCTATATATTAGATGTTCAAGTTCCATGTGCTTTCTAAAATGATTATGTAAGTCCATTTGTGAGAACAGGAAATCACATCATTCACTAAGTCTATCCATTGTAAAGCACATGGTTCACATAGTAAACCTTGGGGTTACCTTAATTAATCACACTATTTAGCATTTGAGATTTCCTTGATCAAGAGAGGATAGAGTACTTGGTATTCGATTTTGTGTTAGCAAGTGTGACAAAACACACATTAATGCAAACCTACCAACAATTATAACTTAGTCAACATTTCATAAAGTTCATCAACTAGTAAACTTCGCAATATTCATGTCTTGGACCTTCACTCATTTCTTTGACAAGGTGTTGGGAGGTTCACAAACTTGCAAACTTCCTGACTTTTGCAATAAAAACACAAAGGCAAACACTTAGCGAAATTTGAATTTTGATATCTTAAATTATTGACTAATGTATAAGGGGGGAATAACACAATAGAAAGATATATGTTTGAAAACAATAACCCATGTGAGATCCCTCAAGTCAATTAGAAAGAATGGTTCAGAAATGACTATGACACACAACAAAGAATACTCAAGCCAAAAGGACACTAGATTTGAGTCCCAACAAGCCCATTAGAAAGGTATTTCAAAATGAAGTGAAAACATTGCAAATGATGATATTTTGTAATGCATTTATGCCAATGGGAGTCCTTTTGATCTAATGATGTCACTAAATTGGTAGCAAACAACGATGCCAATTAGTCAAACACTTGCACTTACACAAGCCTTTGTCTACAGAAAGGTGTATGTCACCTTTTTGGCATAAGGAAAAAGTATTTGTAGAGGCAACAATGTAGTCGATGAGCAATTCATCAATTGAAAAAGGTGTCTATCATTTCTAATAGATAAAAACATTGCAAAAATACACTCATAACTAATGTTATTGTGAAGGAGCAATGTTATTTAAGGCAATGTTATTTAAGGCAATTTGTTTGAGTTTACGGTAAGAAAATGAAAGCAAGGATTTAATACATAGAAATTAGCCACAAACCCTATTGTGACTCCAAGGCCACTAAAATCAAGAGGTAAAATATCACTAATCCATTAACAAGTGTTTATATAAAACAAAGAGGATGAGTACAACTAATGCAAGGGGTGAGGGCACTTTCAAATCGATAAGAATGGAAGGAGTACCTATATAGAAGAGTGAGACCTTTCACCCTATGACTCTCACTTTGACTAATCTAAGAAAGCTAACTAGGTGAAGTAAAATACATAATAAACTAAACTAAATGAAATAACTTAAAACAGCCCCATCGCTTACGGTTGGCTCAAATAGGAGGAAATGGGTCTCTAAACATGTAGAGATATGTTAAAACTGATAAACAAAAAACTTTTCCTCAAGAGAGAAAAAACCTAGCTTATCCACCTCCTCCCCTGCTAAACTGACCAAAAGGAGCAAGAAACACCCTCCCCCTAAAGAAAAGAGAGAAAAGCCCCCAACAAGAGAGAGAGGACTAGGTAGCTCCCCACCAAGGAATAGCCTCTCATACCCTCAACAAAGCTAGTCAATGGAGACATTTGCTTTTTGTAAATTTTACGAATGTCTACTATTTGCTCAAAATTATGATAGTACTAAATATCAAAGATCTTTCCTAGATCATCTATTTGATTTAATGGTGTTGCAAAAATATATATAACACAAAATTTTAATATCATATTAATTAACATGATACAATTAAAATGAGGTTCACCTTCTTATATGGCTATTGGAGAATGAAACCATCTGAACTAATAAACATTACATGATTCACTTAAAGCTAAAAGGCAAACTTAAGAAAAAAATAGCAAAAAAACTTGCCGCTAATGTGACTTTATCACAATTGTAAGCCTTAACTTTTAATAATTTACTATTATTCAAATATCCCTCTTATGGCTAACTTCACTAAAAACAAAACGTCAAAAACTAAAAACATCTTGAACCATGAACAAACCTTTATTGCGGTGTAGCTCCTGAGTTGAATTTTAGAGTTCCTAGATTACCATTGTTAGAAAGAAAAATAGAGAACACAAACCAAGGTACTAAGCCACAAATATTTTTTGTATGGTATATTTATACCTTAAATATGGTTACAAAAAGGGAGCAAGGATTTAATCCAGACAATGTGTCAATTAGTCAACAAAAATACTAAAGCAAAGAACATCCATAAGACATAAATATTATTTATGGAACTCCAGTATATTTGCATCATCAAAAAACATTCATATACATCTACATTTTCCTCATATCTCCTTCATACAAACTCTATCACATATAAATCGTTCATATAACTTCTACTATCTACAGTCTACCTTATCCTATTCCTCATCATTGTTATGATATAGCTGTCCCTATACAGATACATATTTAATGGGATACGACCCATATATGATATACACTAAACCTATTCTAAATTATTCCTTTTCAATACGAAGCTCCACAAGCTCTTTGCAGTGAAGTCTAGTAGGATCTTTAGTGACTACACCTGAACTTCTCTTTCCTGCCAACACCATCCCCCCTTTCAACATGTTGGCTTGTCCTCAAGTCAACTTGATTGGGTAGGAAGAATACCCTGGTGAGCACAAGTGCTATGCCATAGTGTTTTGGCTTGTTGCAATTGTTGGTTCTGCCCTTGAATATGAGTGAGCAGTTAATCTGCTCCCTAAAATATTTTAGGAATTTGGATCGATTCCAATAACTTCTAAGCCTCTTGAAGAATTCCAGTGATAAGGTTAGTCTTAGACTTACTAATTCCCTCAACTAGTAAAATTAATGCCTTGTTGGGTCTCAATGATCCTGTTGTTGTTGAAATTGTGCATGGAATATTTCAATTTGCACCTGCAACCGTCCATCTACAACTACTGGTAAAACTTTGAAGTATCTGCATCAACAATTGATCAATTTTTGCCTTAATAGAAATTGTCACCATATGCCCCTGCAAGCAAAACTGATAGAGGTTATCGATAACTTCCTATATATTTTTGAGTATACTGATGTGTTCTTCTAAAGCAACCTGTGTGGTGGCATAATTTTCCCTCTCTTTTTCCATTCTTGTCTTTTATATTTCCACTAAACTTGTTGCCACATTGTTTTCTTCTGCAACTGTATCCTATACAACCTCCTCTACCAAATTCTTCAATTACACCGAAATGGATTGAGAGGAGTCCCCTTGTATCCAAGAGAACTTATTTGATATATCTTTCACCAGTTCCTCCAAATACTTTGTGTTATTGACATATTGCTTCAAAATTTATTTTGTAGTTGTTTGATGAGGAGGTCCCCCAATATAAACTTGTGCAAGAGACAAATACTACCTATATCAACTTGAGATCCCACCAAAGAGAATGCTGATGTGAACACTTGTATTTTCTTCTGTTGGATCAAAATGTCCTTAACGGACTGCATAGGTGAGGTTGCGGAGAAGATGGGCCATCTGATTGCGTTAGCGGAGAAGGGATCGCATGTTCTAAATGTTCTAATTTAGAAGAAATACCTTTACCTATTTTGCTCCTTCCTCGTTGATTTTTTGGTAGGTTTTAGTTGTGGCTTCCTTAATATTTGTTTGATCTTGATTAACTCTGGCTTTCCCAACATCAGGTTATCAAGTCTTTGTTTAGACCACAATTCTTTGGTCTAGATCTTGAGGATCTTTTGTTTTTGAAAGAGTAGAAGTAGGGGCTATCTTCTTGATGGCTATTTCCCTTCGTTTCTTTTCTTACTTGGCTGCTTGTTCCTTCTCACCGTGAGGACGTTAGCCAGCTAGTCCGGAAGGCAGTCCATTAGGTCCTCAAGTGTTGTTGTTTATAAACCAACCTATACTTTATCAAAGCCCTTTCCATGGTGAGTTTGTTGGGGGCCGCCATGTCTATGTAATTTCCAATGTTTTGTCGAGCACCTCTTTGGTGACCCAACCTCTGTGTGGTTGATATTCATCGACCAAGAGCGCTTCTTGCTTCGGGACAAAAATGTCCTCAGACAAAGCCTGCTCCTCTTCTTCCTCCGACAAGACTTCCCAACTTTCTCCTTTCTCCGCTTTTGTTCCCACCTGCACTCATTCCGAATAGAGCTACAGAAGTCAATTCTTTCGATTGTTCCTCCCATGATGGTGGGGTAGGTAATCTCCGTTTTCTTCTAAAGCTTATCTCTGAATGAGCTGATACGGTTCAAGACGTGCCAACCTGCGAGCATCCAGACCTCCACGGAGTGCTAGTACTTTGTTACCCTGGTTTTGCTTTAAGAAGGCCTCATTTCTCGTTTATTTTTTCTTCGGGTGCTCTTCTGACTTCTTTTTAGCCACGTAAACTTCTCCGCCTTGGGATCCTTGGGAGGACAGAGGAGTGTGGTTGCATACGAATCTATCTCCGAATCAGTGGCTTGAAAGTTGTCGCTAATTTCACCGATGAAACTAATTTAGCAGTTATATCCACAAACACGACCACACCCTAAACAACCAAATCGCACACCCCACAAGGCCGCTCTAGCAATAGTTGCAACGAAATCTTCATCAATAGGATTCAAATTATGCAAATTACCCACAACGACGTCTCTCCGGCAGAGCACAGCATAAATCAAGGAGATTGTCCTCATCACAAAGACAATTCCAAGCAAAGTTAATAGCTATATTCCGTTTCCTATTCGGATAAAATGATCGCTTATTCTGACCGTGCTGATTCATTTGGACGGGATTCACTTCGTAACAAGTTCAAAGGATTTGTTTGTCTTTAATTATGCATTCATTTTACTGTGTAAATTGATTTGCAAAGCACTCCGGGCACAAATATGAAGAAGATTAGCTAGGGCTAGTTTTAAAAGAATTGAAGATAAAAATGAGCTACCTCGCAGACAATCTTCGAACCAAAGGGGCGGGCAGAGGAGAAAATGCCGTACGAGACAAGCACCCTATCTGACAAGTCCTTGCGAATACACCGCTCTAGACCCTCTAAGCACATTTCCTTCCCTATTGATACTTTCGTCTCTCCTTCTGTCTCCATCTCATCCAGTTCGACGGAGTTCTTCAGGACTCTCGGTATATGCAGACTGCAGTATACATGCCGACGCGGCTATCCTCCTACAAATTCTACTATTGAGTAAATTTCAAAAAAACAGTATTTGGTCTTTTATTTCGTGACCGAAAATAACAAAAAAAAATTGAAATCTTTATTTTGTGATCGAAAGCAAAAAAAAAAAAAAAAAAAATTTGAGATCTCAATTTTGTGATCAAAAATAACAAATTTTTTTAAGAAAATTTTGATTCAAAAAAAATCATCATGTTTGACTTTTTTTTTCTTTGGTGTATTTTGTCTTCAAATTAGCTAGCACTGTTCGCACGGAGTTGAAAAGCTTTGGCACCAAAATATTTACTTGGCTCTTTAGCGATGATTTTTTAGTTCATGTCATAGGGAGGATAGAAGAACAAGAAGAAAATTTTAACTAAACATAGTCTATTGGACATAAAGGATACTAGATGTCACTTCTTCTTTTTCGTGTGAACCAATGAATGAATGAATGATTAAAAGTTTTAAATAACATTTGTAAGGCTCGAGTAGTCTATGGGACCACCTAGAAACAACCAACACCCAAAAATTTAGTTCTTTTGAAACTATTTCTTTAGATGTGTTCTTTGACAATGAATGTTGACCACTAAGTGTGTTGACCTGTCAAGCTACATTTCCTCGAAAAGAGTAGTTGGGTTGCTCGTTTCGAAAATATCTCCATAGTTGGAGTGGATGTTGTTGTAGGCTGGGTAGTCTATGATCAAATGTCGCTCTATCTCCACCACTCTCATGCTACAAAATAGACAAACTCTATCTTCCCATTCTTCTTTTGGAATCATCTATCTCCCAGTTTCACACTTGAATTGATGTGAGCTCGTTCTAAGTTGTGTTGTGATCATTTTGGCTTCCCAACTAATGTTTGCTCCTATGTATGCCTTTTCTTCAAGATCCCTCATTAGGTTAAATTCTTTAATATAATATTAATTTTTGCACCCATTTTGATTTTTTAAAGTTTTCTTTTGTAAACTTTTTTATTCCATCAATGTTATCTAGGCAATCCTATAGACTAATATTCTATTTTTCCATCCACTTGATATTTTTTTTCATCCATGTATTTTTTTCTTCTATCCAATTTTTCCTCTATGATCAATTTGGGCCATCGATGAACTTCCATGCCTTGAGTTTTCTTTAAGTAGCATACTAACTAGACCATAGTTGAAGCCTTTATAGCAAGCATACATGTTCCACCAATAGGATCCCATTGGGAACAATAGGCTTAATTTGGAGACTATTGGTGATTAAATGTTTTTGGATTCTTTCCACCTATCTCCATTTTTTATTTGACAAGTTGTTGCCCCATATCTCGCACCCATAAAGAGTCATCGGAATGACCAACAACCCGAAGAGCATCTTTTTGGTTTTCCAATCCCATAGTTCTACATTCTTGCATCTATTCTGAAGTGAGTATAATGTTTTTTATCCTCCCTGAATTCTTTTTGTTCTACATGTTTCCCAGTTGAGCTTGTTGTGGAAGTCAATGCCAAGATATTTGTATTCCTCCATTGTCTCTAAAGGGATGACCTCAAAAAGTTAAGTGTTCTATTGTTTCTTGGTATGTTTCAGAGAGAAAACCATCACTTTTGTTTTGGTAGTGTTCACCTACATCATGATTGAATGACAAAAGATGTCTAGTGCCCTCAAGTGCTCCCTCAACCCATCAGTCATTTTAGTAATCCGAATGAGATCATTAGCATATAGGAGAAGTTTAATCACACGATTAGCTAGTTGAACCCCATCGTCGTTGTTCTTATCCAGGCATTCTTCCAACTTGTCAATATATAACCCAAATAAGGTATGAGAGAGGGGGCAACCTTGTTTAACTCCTATATCACTGCCAAAGCTCTCTAACATCCCCTCCATAGTTCTGATTTTAGTTGTTACCTGCTCATATAGTCTGTGTGTTGCAGTTCTAAGTTCAATCAGGATTTATAGTTCTTCCATTCTCAACCGAAGCTTGTCTCACGGTAATATGTCGAAGGACTTTTTAAAGTCAACGAAGCAACAAAAAGCCTCTGCACCTTGTGTGTTCCATATATTTTCAACCAAAAATCTTAGTGTTGCACCATGGTCAATTGTGGAATATTTAGGTCTGAAATTTGACTGCCCCTTAGCTCTTTTATGCTTGATTCTGCCCATTTGCTGATTTTGTGATCCACCATGCTACCAAAGAGCTTTTCCAAGAGGGGATTGATCATTATGGTACGATAGTTTGATGGATTATTTATATCTCTACCTTTATGAAGAGGGATCACCATGTTGGTTATTCAGTTTTTAGGGAAATTCTCTTTGTCAATTTCATTGAAGATGCGACCTATATGAGGTGTTAAAATGTCGTTGCCCCACTTTAGATGTTCAACTTACAACCCATTTATATCTTGTGCCTAATGAAATGAATTTTTTTTTCAAAATAGTGTTCTAATATAATGTTTGTATATTGAACTTTTATTTCGTTATTTTCTTTTTTTAAAAAAATTTAAAAATTCATTTGCTCATATAGTGAAAAATCTTTGTTTTGGGATTGCATTTGATTTTTTGTAGATGGTGTTCGATTTTTAATCGATAGTTTCTTTAACTAATGAATGGAAAATGTAGACTCTTGTAAATGTGTTGAGAAAAAGACAAGTTTTGTCCTATCTTTTTAATTGTTAGTGATTTACTTTTAATGCTCACAATAGGTATGTACAATAAGGATAGACATTTTAGGAATAGGTAGATAGGTATGTGAGTAGAAAAAACATTTAATAAACCTTAGTTGGAGAATTGTGCGACTCCTTTGCCATTGTAGTTGTCTTGATTGATCTAATTGTATTGAATGCGGCTTGTCAACAGAGGAAGAAACCTAGAAAATACACATACCTTATTGCCTTATATAATTTTGTGATGTCGAAAAGATGAGTGCAAGTCATTGCTTATTGTCAGCAGAGAAAATAGGTAAGGCCTCCTCTGAATTTCATTTGTTTTGCAATTGACAAAAAAAATGGTTGTATTGTTCTATCATTTATTAATTAGTTTCAGAGTAGGGTACAAATTTAGTCTACCATCATGTTCATACGAACAATTTTACAAGAGACTTAATAGTTACCACAGTAAATACAACAAATTTTGACACTATAAAATCCTCTAATGAACGTTAAAATCGTATGGACTCATCACATTATTTTGAATGTTGGTGTCGAGGAGTTACAAATGCACATATCAACCAAGCTTTAAGGTTATCCAACTCTGAGAGGGAAAATTCTTGAATACTTTTGTATGAGTAAACCCATTCTATATTGTATAGTAGAAGCCTAGGTAACAATGATAATACATATTTGGGCAGCTTCGTTCTTGTCAGGCAAGCAATTTTTTGTGTTCTCATTTGTCTTAGTGGTATCCTTCAAATTCTCATGTGTGGCTTGTGATTTTTTCCTAATTTTTACAAGAAAACGCTATTTTCATCATAGTTTTCACTTTATTTATTTTTTTCCAAACTAAATTTTATGAGAATCACCTTAAATGGGAGTCTGAGATTTGTAAGCATATATTTTCTCATATCTTTGTATGATTGTAAAAAAAATTGATTGTGAGCAATCATGTTACTTTTGTTACCACTATGTTGTAAGTGTGATCATTTTGTAGTTGTTTTCAAATACACTAAATATGTTGAGAGCTTATAGTTCCCCTATTTGTCTGTTGATATTCTACTCTTTACCATTGAATTCAATAAGTGGTAGTCATTTTCTTGTCCACTCTTATTTTTCAGTCATTTTAGCTTGTAGAAATTGTTGTCTCCAGTAGCTTATTGAACATTTGTCATTCTGTTTACAAAGACTGCATACGAAGAATACCACTGGCTCTGAGCTATGGATGCCCTCATTTTGTTTGAACCCCCATCACCCTCAACGATGCTATCCACCTACTTCTCCACATTTTCCACCAAGTTTCTACCCTTCTCCTATGCATTAGACCTCAAAAGCTCCCATAACCTCACCACGAATGCATCAAGGACCATTTGCGCCCTCAAAACTAATGTTATCTTGACAGATCTCGTAGCCTTGGATGGACCGGCAGATGGAATTCTTTCGTCCAATGACACACATATAAGGAGCCTCGCCCTGTGTTTTGAGCACATGTTTTTTAATGCTCTTTGGATGGAATCCCTGTGCTATGGACGACAGGGGAATCAAACCTACAATTGTGAAATTCTCGTCGATCTATATGAGCATATGGGTTGTTAGCATTAAGAGGCCCAACTTTAGAACTACGTATGCTTGATTTAATTCTATTTTGAAACCGACTCCATCGAGACTCAAATACGCAACCTCGCATGTCTGGAATATAGGTCTTTGTTCGTTGTTAGTTGTAGTGAAAGTAAGAGCAAGGCCAGGTTGTGCCACAGAGACATTGTCCACTACGTGTTGCTCACCATATAATTGCTTAATCCTCTATGGATTCTTGGAGTAAAATATTTTATTTGTAACTACTGTCCCTTTTGTTTTTAAATTGGTACATGATGCCTTCATTGTGGATTATGTGCAATTCTCCTATCCAACATTGCAGTAAAATTATTAGTTCTTATATTTGTTTCATGGTGCATAAAATAAGGTTTTTTATATAAAAAATGTCCACTTTTTGGCTCACTTTTACGCTATGCACATAATTCTGTTGATAGTATTAATTATCTTTCCATGGTGCATTTTCTAAATTCTATGTTGTTTTTGGCGATTGACAATAGTTGTTGAGTTGTGGGTTGCCTAAATGTGATATTCAGATTTCAGTTAGATGTATTGTTTTAATAAAGTTATATACTCTATTTAAAAATCGCAAATAATTGGTTCTCCAATTTCAATTTGATTTGATAGACTGAATTTTATTTCTTGTGTTCTGTAGTATGCTTTCATTGTTTTGCCACACCAAATCTATAGAAAATAATCACAAGGTTATGGTTTCTAAAATTTCCAACGCACTTTTACACTAAAGGATAATTTTTTGTTTAACAACAAGAAACGTGTGAATCATTGTCCAAATCATGAAGATGCATTGTGGCTAATATTCTTAACATAAAAAACCATCAATATATCTACAGTAAGTTACCACATGTTAAGATAATGTCAATTGTGCTCGATTTGGGGAAAATGTCATTATTCTAAAATGTGACCCCTCTTCACTTTGTTTTTAGGTTTTTGGTAGTGTATACTCTCCAGACAAAGTCCAGGTTTGACGTTAGTGCTTGCTTTGGTTAAATACAAACTAAAAATAATTAAAAACATTTTTAGCATTTATGATCAAAGAGTGAGAAACCATCAAACCCCTCATTTTTCTCAACTTGGTAGGTGTAATCACCTAAAAATGGTCATCTAGGCTATTAGCCCCCTTCTTAGCATTGTGGCTAAATTATTTAATAATTTGCCTAGGTCAAATTGCTAAAAATCAATTTATTTAATTTTAACCTATAGTTTGAATACAATATTCTAAGTCCATATTTGATTAAAAGAATATGTCCCCTTTTAATTAAATAAAAGACTCCATTCTTCTAACCCACTCTAATGTGCACAAATAATTTTTTTCCCTATTTACAAATTAAAAGAGAAGAAGTTTGTCTCACATGAAAAGTCAACTCTTTCTTATTGGTCGAAATGATCTTGCACATGGATCATGCTAAAAGTCAACTCCCACCCTTAATCATCCACTTCTTGATCTTGATCTCAACCGTTCATACACCTTTAAAAGGGAGAGCTCTCTCCTTCTCTAAGGATTTTGATTTTGAGCTATTGTTATGCTACAAATTTATTTATAGGTTTTCTTGGAGCATTTGTGGAGAACTTCTATCTTCTTGTCTCATTCTCACATTCTCGTTCTAGCTTAGCTTCATTTGCATTAATCGAGTTTCCTTTTGCAATAATATAGTTCACCTAGTTTAATTCGCATGGCTTGGTAACACTATCATATTTTTAGCATAGTTGCATTATGCATCTCATTTAGCATAGTTTCATCTTTTTATTGCATACTCAAGAGTTCTTTGACACTAGAACTCTTGCCCTTGTCTAAAGAATCTCTCATTTCATGGTTTACTAGCAAGGGTTTCATTCCTAAGGCTCGGCTGAGAGTCCTCTTTATGCTATGCCTCTTGCACTCCATAACTAGGGAGCTCTAAGCCGCCATTCAAGATTTACAATCTATGGAATACATTAGATAGAAGGGATTAGAGAAGTGCATAATTCTAGTGTACATTTTTGGCACCCACCATGGGGATAAACACTTTTGTTTTGCCTCTCTAGTTGCATTTAGTCGTGCATTGTTGCTTGTTGTTTTTGTACTCTCTTTTTTCTTTTGTAGACGAAATTATTGTGTGATACTTTATCAGTATCGTATGATATTTCTTAGTACAACAATGCAATACTTTACTAGTTAAAGTATTGCATGACTATTTAGGAAATTGTCACACTATTGTTGTGAATTCTATTGCACGGGCATATTGAGAAGTATTGTATAAAGGAAAAGTATCACCTCTGTATACTAAAAATTAGAGTATGATACTCTCTCTATCAGCAAAAAATATCGCCATGTTTGGAACTGACTATTGTTTGATTTATTTGATCAATTTTGAGTCTTTAGCATTCTATTTTTGGATTTCACGGGTTTATTCATTGTCTAACAAAGGCTTATTGTAGGTTTTTATCTC
Organism: Cupressus sempervirens; assembly: GCA_028749045.1. NCBI lineage: Eukaryota > Viridiplantae > Streptophyta > Pinopsida > Cupressales > Cupressaceae > Cupressus > Cupressus sempervirens. Next base: position 487,777,942 of record CM053790.1, read on the forward strand.
ATTTTGGACTAACCCTTTGATGACCCTTTGATGAACTAACACATTATTTTTTAGGGTTGCTTCAAAATTGCTTGCAAATTGCTATAAAAGAACGCATGTCAAAGACCTTATGCTAAAAGGCTACTAACTCTTGTTTGCAAGCCTACCTAAAAGCAGAAAATTAAATTTTTTTTAAAAAGTATGCTTGTATTTCTTTCATTTTATATGTGGCAATATACTAGTTGTTTATTTTTCATAGGAACATAATCATTCCACTAAAAGCTTGTCACTTGGTAGGAAAGTATGCTCTTCACCTTTTGGTGAATTAGAAATCTTGACCCATTTGATATGCCAAGGTGAAGTAAGGGGTAAACGAACTTGCTTGGTGTGTTTGGGGGAAGCGATTGGAATAGGAGAGTATGCTCTTCATCCTTGGGATAAATCAGAGTTCTTGACTTCCAAAAGTGGATCCATTTTGTTGCTAGGGAGAGATTACCTTTAGCGGGCCTTCTCTGGAGAGATCAAGAGGAACGACCCAAATGAGGACAAGTGAACCCAACTATTCCAACCTACTATAAACTCAAGGCTAGATATACTACTTGTCTCCATCTTATGAAGGTACTTATGGAATTATGAGCATGAAAAAATCACTAGGTGGGAATGCTTAAGGTACTCTTGTGTCCATGAGGTATGTTACTTGCCACAAGGTAAGGTGTCCCATATTGGGAGCAAGGGAAGTGCTATGAACAGAAGCCCTTTCTAAACACCATAGGTTAGAAACTACCTTATTTATCTCCTCAACATCTTGGTGCAAGGATCGATCCTAGTGGACTACCTGGATGACCCCAAGATTTTACACTCACCATTTGTGTCCCCTTGGTTGTGCCAATGGAACCTCTATGACAAAGCCAATATCTGTCGTGGGCAACCACTTGGTGGGAGGTGAAGGGGCATCAAGCATGGACTAAGGTGTTGAGTAATGAACCATGACCTTAGGTAGAACTACTTGGAATGCGTCTTTGAATATGAAAAGGCTTGTGTAAATGCTCTCAAACATCAAACATCTCATTAACATTCATAGGATTTTTCTTTTGATATCTTGATTACTTGTGTTGGCAAGGTTTCTATGTCCCTTGTCTAACTGTTTGAGACATGTTCATTTCCCTTACTATTTTCAAACCATGGTGTTTTCTACTACAAATTGAAGTGTTGCACTGTCAATACTACACTTGGTTTGAGATGTTCAAGAAATCAAATTGAAACATAGGTTTTCCAAGCTTTAAGTTGTATTTTGTATAGTTCACTGGCCTTGTATCACACAACCTTTTGAGAAATATCGTGCGATATTTTGCACCTACTAAAGTATCACATGACTGTGATAAACTCTATTACACATTGCTTCTTAAGTCTATTGCACTGCTTAATGAAAACTATCACATGAGTTAGAAGTATAGCTCAATTGTAGAAGGTTTGATTTTATGATAATTATTGTTGATCTTGTATCGCCTGGCTTTTTGAGAAATATCGTCTACCTTCTATCGCTTCCAAAACTAAGCCAAAATTGTGTCATAGTTGATTTAGGGGTGTCGTCACCTTGTCCTACATGAGTCTGGTTTAAAATCTTCATGCCAGGTGTTGTTTTGAGTTAAAAATATGGGTCTAGTTTATTAGATATGAGCTAAAACGTCACTAATGATCACTTGTCAAAATCTGGTTGCCTCACTATTCTACCTACTTGCTATCGAGCTTCTTGCTCAACTTCTTGGCTCGATTTGTTAGTGTTGTAAGTTCTTGATCACTCTTAACAAACCACTTGCTTATTTTATCTTTGACAAGTGATCGTTCTTGACCATACAAACTCTAAATCTTAAAAGCTTTATTTCATCCCATTAAAGGAAGACATATCCTTACATGTTGGTTGTGACCAGGCTCCAAGTCAATCAAGGAAGTCATCCTTCATTCACCTTTGAAAAATTAACAACTCCAATTAGGCATCCTTGTAGACAACCTTGCAAGGAATAACCCGTCTCTAATAAGTCGAAAGAGGCTAACACTTGGCATAATCCACTCTACAGCTTTGAGAACCCTTTTGATACTCCCTTTGATACTTCTAGGGGTGAAGATAACGTTTCACTCACCATGCATCCCAAAGAGAGGAATCATTGACTCTAAGAACAAGCACGCTTAGAAAAAGAAAGACTATAAGAGGCTATATGCATGGCCACTAGGGAGAGATCTTATCATCAAGCCGAACCTAATGCTCATGCATATAACATTGAGAATAGAAATGCACATGGTTACTATAGTAATCCTTTCGATAGCCATCCTATTGGTGGCTATGGTGGAAACAACACACCACCTAGGTCTCCAAGAATACACACGGAAGCATGTCCATCACCACCTAGACACTCATAATCACATCATATTAGTGAGGTCAATGATGAGGTCACTAGCGAAGATCTTATGCAATTTAAACAAGATGAGGTTGCCCAAAGGTTGATGCTAAAAGCCTTAGAACAAAGTGGTGACCAATATTTCCAATATATGACATCTAGGGGGTGGGAACTCCCTCAAGACTTTGATGTGCAAAGGATCATTCAAAAATGAGAACCCACTGAGGCTGATATCTTGAGAGAAGAAATGCGAGAACTAAAAAACCAACTTTCTCAATTGTAAGTATCCAAAGAACAACTTGAGACTTCTTTTGTGGAATCTATATGTGCTCTTCCATTTAATAGAAGTTTATACATGGTCCCATTTCCTAGGGATATAGAGGTTCCCAAATATGACAAATATGATGGATACAATGATCCCCATGATCATGCAAGACACTTCTATGCTCTTAGCATGTATTTTATGCACAAAGACAACTATCTCATGAGGTTGTTTCTTAGGAGCTTGAGAGGCCAAGCTATGGAATGGATCACAAAGTTGTCACATCCTCTCAAGTCATTTGACGAGCTTGCACAAAAATTCATTCAACAATATTCTTACAATATTCAACATCCTATCACTATGCTAGATTTGTGCAATATTAAACAAAGACAAGGTGAGCCTTTTTCTACATACCTCCAATGTTGGAGATCCTTACACTCAAGGTACCCTCAACAGATTCCTAAAACTGAGAAAATTGACATCTTTGTCAAGACACTTGTACTTGAACTATACTATGACCTTATAAAGCAATTGTTCACATCTTTCAATGACATGATCAAAAGTGCTTACCATATTGAAGATGTTATCATTAAGAAGGGTGACATCGTGCTAAACAAAGACAAAAATGCCAATGGCAATGACAAGGACAAAAATAAACCATGGAACAAGAATAAATATGTCATCAACAATGGAGTAGTGGATGCTTCTAAAACTAAGGAATCAACCTTCAACCTCTCTCTTGCTATCTATGCTTCTAAACAACAAGAGACTTCAAAGTCTCAACCCTTTGACAAAACCAATAAGTCTTCCAAACCAAAACATGTCTATATACCAATGGTAGAATCCTATGAGGTGGTCCTAAAAACCTTTCTTGCAAACAACCTATCATGCTACCATATAACTACCGACCCTATGACCCACCCGTCAAGCCTACTTAGTGGAGGGATGACCACTTTTGCAACTATCATAGGAGTAAGGGACATAACACCAAAAATTGTTTCAAGCTTAAGGATGTTATTCAAGACGTCATTGATGGAGGCAAGGTTGTTACAAATTTCTTTAGTTAAAAATTCTGATCATAAAGCCTTTAAGAAACTATTACTTGCATACGAAAAAGAGGAATTGCCTCATGCTAACACAGAAAATCATTATGCCAAGATCAATTACACATACACTGATATAGACAATGTCATCAATATGTTGGAGCCTATTGAACATATCTACATGATGGGTCCTAAATTTGATAAGGAACCCAACTATGACAATGATGGTGAGAAACCTAAGGTAGTCTTGAGAACCTGTAATGCTCAACAAAACTATAGAGACACTAGGCCTAAGGTAACTCTTAGGGTGGCAGAACCGTCCTCTTCGCATGGTGAGACACTTAATGTTGTTACTAGGGGGCAATCCAAGGTTTTCCTCAAAGTAGCAAATGATCCTAAGAACGCCTCCTCTTCCAAACAGGTAGTTACTCCAACCATCTCTAGTTATGATCTTGTTAGCCAGTTGCAACAAACCCTTGTGAAAATTTCCATCTTTGAGTTGCTAGAATTGTCTCCTTTGCATAAGGAAATTCTTGAAAAAGCTTTATGCACATCCAATGTTCCTATGGATATTGACATCGAGCGATTCCAAGCTATGGTCAACCAAATTTCTTCACTCCACTATCTCACATTCACTAAAGAAGATGAAAAATCTCTTAGTCATCCCCACAACCTAGCTCTCCACATCAAAGTCCAAATCTTTCGTAGTCCTGTCCATTGGGCCCTGATAGACAATGGTGCTGGGTTAAATATTATCTCCTTCAATATCATTCAAAAGTTTGGCATGTATGAATTGTTATTGATCCTAGACAAAAAATCACCATCAAGGCATATGAAAAAGTTGAACGGTCTTCCAAAGGCCTAATTGTGTTGCCTATCTGTGTAGGTTCTATGGAAAAAGATGTGGTCTTTTGAGTCTTAGACATTCTACTCGCATATAATCTATTGCTAGGAAGACCATGGATCCGTGACATGCAAGTTGTGCCATCAACGTACCATTAATGTATAAAGTTCCCATTCAATGGTGTCGAGATCATTATTCCAGGGGACAATTCAATATCTATCAACATGCTCACTACTACTTAAATGTTAGTTCCTCATAATCACTCTTCTTGTGAGCTCAAACCATTCCTTAAGGCATGTGAACAAAAAATGAAAATGATGAGCCTTGGTATGGGAGTGTACACTCTAGATTCTATTTTCGCCTTGTTGGTTTCTCCAAAATCTTATGGGAAACCATAGGAGAAAATGAAGTTTTGCCATGACCATCTTTAGGACCTTTTTTTAGTCCTTCATTCCTCTAGAAGTAGAAAAGGAAAATCAAGCCATAAGGGATTGGATTTATAGGGAAGAAGAAGATGTTGAGGAGGTTACAGTCACTACTCCCATTTCTCCCAAATACTATGGAAATGGTTATAAATTTCTGAAAAACATGGGCTATCATGGCCATGTATCCCTGAATGGTGATATGAAAGCTCTTGTAGAACTCCTAATTCATACTAAGGGTCAAAATGGATGAGATAATGCTAGTCTAGGCTTTGGGATAGAAGATGAATAACCCAAGTTTGACAAAAGGGCCCTTGTGACTAGTGAATTAGAGGATGATGATCCACCTCTTGCTACCACTACCACACGATAAGAAGACTTCATGCATTCTACTCTCCTTCTTTTGGGAGAAGAACCAATGATCACTAGTAATGATGTTGAAGCTTCTATGTCTAGAAAACATGACTCTGATGAATTTGATAATGAAGATCCTAACAAAGGAAGAATATGAGAAAACATTGCTTGATTGCTAGCTCAGAATCAAAGTAACAATTTTGGTGAATATGAATGGGAATCTCTTTCAGACACCTCTTGTGAATTAGGAGTGGATATCATACATACCTATGTCACCCAACCCAATGTAGTCAATGAGTCTAGTCTAAGATCTAATGAGTTTGGTTCACAATTTGCTTTAGTGGATCATGTTGATCCCTCTAGGTCTCCTCCTGACTTGGATCCCTTTGGAAATCTCTCTATGGACTCAACTTATCTTTTCACTAGAGATAATTCCCTTCACATCAACAATCTCAAAGCTTCCACTCCCTCTCACTCAGATACCTAGATCTCATAGACTGGTATGTTCAACACCAAAGACTAGAGCTAACATCTTTTCAAAATGACTATGAGATCGCCTGCTACCTAAATGTCATTGAACTCATGGTGTCTTCTGCTAGCGAACCAATGATTAACATGACAGAGATAAATATCAAGTACCTTAGTCACAAAATAAAGAAAAAAATGAAAAACAAGCATTTAGACAACAAAAACCACTTTGTAGCAATGTCTGAACTTCAAAATAATAAAAATAAAGATGTATCCAAGGGTGAAAACCTCTTCGAGGCACCCAAGGATGAGGTTCTTGGTAGTCTGTTGAGCTATTTCCAAGATAGATCTTCATTTCTTATTGAACCTACACATCATATAAATCTTGGTACAAAAGATTCTCCCAAGATTGTTCATGTTGTTCAATCACTATCAGCTAAGGAAAAAGAGAAATTCACTAATTCTTCCAAGAAAAGAAGATAAACTTTGCATGGTCTTATTTAGACATGCCTAGCCTAGACACAAATCTTATCATGCATAACTTATCTATTTCTCTTACTGGTAAATCTGTCAAGCAAAAACTAAGAAAAATGCACCCTCCTGTGGCATTGCTAGTAAAAGTTGAGCTCAAAAATTTGTTAAGTGCAAACTTCATTCAAGCTATTGACTATGCAGAATGGATCTCTAACATTGTACCTATCACAAAACATAATAAGTCCATTCGTGTATGCTCAAATTTTAGAAATTTGAACAAGTCATGCCCCAAGGATGATTTTCCACCTCCTAACATAGACATGACAGTGGACATGACTGCAGGTTATGAAATGTACTCCTTAGTGGATGAATTTTGTGGATACAATCAAATTAAAATTGCCCTTGGGGATCAAGAGAAAATGACTTTTACATGTGCATGGGGTACTTTCTATTTGAATGTCATGCCCTTTGAGTTAAAGAATGCAAGAGCTAGTTACCAAAGAGCCATGACTACCATCTTCCACGACATGATGCATAAGAATATGGAAGATTATGTTGGTGACACATTAGCTAAATCCCATAAAAGAGATATGCATCTTTATGACTTGAGTTTTATATTGGACCACATGGAACATTTTCAACTTGGGTTAAATCCCAAGAAGTACACTTTTGGTGTCACATCAAGAAAATTTATAGGCTACATCATATATACAAAAGGTATAGAAGTTGATCTAGAAAAGTGAAAGCTATTATGGAAATGCCTCCTCATAAGACAACTGGTCAACTAAGAAGTCTTCAAGGACAACTTCAATCTATTAGGAGATTTATATCATAGCTAATGAAGTACAACCATTCAACAAAAAATTACGCAAAGGATCCACATGTATTTGGAGTGAAGAATGTTAGAAGAACTTAGATCATATCAAAGAATACTTGGCTAAACCACCAATATTGATGCCACCTATACTAGGGAAACCTTCGATTTTATACATATCAACTACATATTCTTCCTTAGGAGCATTACTAGCACAAGGTGATGAGGATGGAAAGGAATGTGCTATATAATACATTAGCCGCACTTTGGTGGCCTATGAAGTGAACTACAATAATATTAAAAAGGCTTGTCTCATAGTGGTATTTTCATCCTAGAAACTTAGACACTACATGCTTGCTCACACAATGCATCTTATTGCAAAAATTGATCCTCTTAAATATCTACTAAGTAAAGTTGTGCTTACTAGATGGCTTGCTAAATGGATGATGATTCTTTCATAATTTGACATTCAGTACGTCGAACATAAAGCCATTAAAGGACAAGCTATAGTTGATCAACCCTCTGAGTTTTCATTACATGGCAATGCTCCAATGGAGATTGGTTTTCTTGATGCCTCTATTATGTATGTGACTACGAGGTCATGGAAGATGTTCTTTGATGGCTCACACACCTAGAATGGGGCTGGTCCAGGGATCTTGTTTGTCACACCTCATGGTTATACAATCCTGAAATCTTACAAACTCTTGTTTCCATACACCAACAATATCGTAGAGTATGAGACTTTGACCAACAGGATTAAAATGGCTCTTGAATGGAGAATTACAAAATTGCACGTCTATGGGGACTCCCACCTTTTCATTAATCAAGTCAATAATGACTATCAAACCAAGGATGAAAAGCTCATACCTTACAAGAAATTGATTGATGCCTTAAGGAGCTATTTCACATTTGTAACATTCCACTAGATTCGTAGGGCATAAAATAAGGTTGTAGATACTATGGCCACTTTAGCATCTATTCTACAACTGCAAGAACATGAGTCTCGTTTTGAGTTCCTGGTAGAAGAATTACGACACCCTATCTATGACTCCCCTGACAACCATGTAATCTACACCATTGTCAGTCATGAATCCTCTCACTATTACACCATCTTTTCCTATCTACATGATCAAATCATTCTTGAAAATCTTATGCGTAATTATAAACAATAACTCATTCACAATGCCTCACACTATACCATTGTCTTTGGTGATTTTTATAGGAAGGGTCTAAACAAAATGCTTCTAAGGTGTCTAGAGATAGAAGAGTCTGAAAAGGCATTGATCGAAGTCCATGATGACATTTGTGGGGCACACTCTAATGGCCTTGCACTTGCTCAAAAAATACTTAGGAGGGGTTACTATTGGCCGACTATGCAGGCTGATGCTATCCAATACGCCAAATCATGTAAGAAGTGTCAGTTACATGGAAACTTGATTCATGCTCCTGGGAGTGAACTTATCCCTTCTATCACATAACAACCTTTTCAACAATGGGCCTTTGATTTGATTGGTAAAATTCACCCAATCTCGTCCAATGGTCACAAATTTATCATTACAGTGACTGAGTACTTCACAAAATGGGTTGAAGTTGTTCCCTTATTTGCTACTAGAGGAAAACATGTTGCCTTTTTCATGCTCAACCACATCATTTGTCGCTATGATATCCCATCCTCCATGGCCACTGATAATGGAGGCCAGTTCAAGAATAAAGACCTCAAGCAACTCTGTAAGAAATTCAAAATCAAGCAACATTGGTCCTCTATATACTATCCTCATGGGAACAACCAAGCTAAGGCCTCCAATAAGACACTGCTAAAGGTCTTGCATAGAACAATCCACAAATCAGGTAGAGATTGGCATTTGTAAATCAATCTAGCACTATGGGCTTACAAGACTACTATACACACTCCTACATGAGCACACCTTTTTCACTAGTCTATGGTTCTAAAGTTGTCCTCCTTCTAGAAGTCGAGATTCCCTCCTTGTGAGTCTCTCTACATGGTTTAATTACTGATGAGGACTATAGAGCTATGAGGATACACGATCTAGAAACCCTAGATGAGTTTTGCAAGGCCACTTTTGATCACATGAGGGCCTATAAAAAAAAGGATGTCTACTAGCTATACCAAAAAGGTTAATCCCCATTAGTTCCAAGTGAGTGAACTTGTTCTTCGAGAGAACCCTGAGAATCAATAGTATAGGTAATAGAAGGGAAAATTTGATCCTAATTTGTTGGGTCCTTACATCGTCATAGTAGCATTCAGATCTGGGGCATATCAGCTTTCTACTCCTGAAGGGGAACAACTCTTTGAGCCTATCAATATCCTACATATGAAGACATTCTATGCTTAAGGTTTGCATGGATCAACTGTTTGTACATATCTTATGATTTTGAAAAAAAATCCAAAAAATCATATATGATGCTGGAAAAAATCCTTTAAAATATTAAAATGTGTTGAAAAAATGATCATCTCATTGAAAACATAGCAATAGGTGCTTTGATGTATCACCAAAAGAATCAAAAAAATATTATAAAAAATAATTTAAAAAAAAAAAAAAAAAAAAATAGTAAAAAGTCCTAAAAAATATGCCAAGTGGTGAAAACCTGGAAACATGCGCTACTTGAGACCCTTATACCTATGTCTATCAAGTCTCAATTTACACTCATTCATTTCATAGTACCTTTCCTAGTTTGGAATCTACTATTGTCCTTATCTAGGGGCACAACTACTTAGCTTACCAGGGTCTTCTTGTGCATTAGGGTTTCTCTGTCAAGTCATCCAAAACAATTTTTATCAACACTTCTCCCTTAACATCGAGTGTTTCTCAAAACTTCTCCCTTGACATTGAGTGTTTCTCAACACTTTTGAAATATCTTACCTACAACTTAGGATGCTACAATATTTCTCACTATTAGATGTGAGTCTTAAAGAAATGACCATGTGACTTACACACACACACACACACACACACACACACACACACACACACACACACACACACACACACACACACACATAAACATTAAACTTGTTAAGACATGATGAACTTTATCTTGTTTGTGTGTTGTCTATGATGATTTCTTTGTTGAGTGTTCTATCCCTAATATTCTTTTGAGTATGTCATGGACTTAAAGGCTGGGGGCATGGGGCATGTTTTACTTATTTTCTTCTTGTGGGTATACTTTTTTAGTTTAAGGTGTTGAGAGCTTTTGTACTTGTCCTACTTGACACTTTGGGCCTACAATGTATCATCCTTGTCTATTTTCGTAGGACCGCACTTGAGGGTTATCATGGTGCTTATGTCTTGATATAGTTGTAATCTTGCTATGCTAATACTAGGGAATATGATTGCATTAGTCAACTTGACCTACATGTCTTTGATGCTTAGGTTGGATTCCCACATACCTATCCGATATAGATCATATTCATATCCTTGTCGTTATACTAGTGAGCATTGAATGATCTTCTGATGTCCCTAATAAAACTCAATGATGAAATTAGAGTAATGTTTTTGTGTCCCTTGTAAGTAAACCATTTTGCATACTAGTTTGCATCATAGGCTCATTCTAGCTTAATCTTTCATTTTGCATATAGAGGGAGCTCTCTCTTCATCTTTCATAGACATGTCAACTAACTGCATTAATCTCTTCTTACTCATTCTCTCGATTGTGTCTTTCATTCCTTGTCAATTATGTCTCACTTTCTTGCTTCTTCTATACCTATCATCACAAGGGGTTAATTTGATCATCACATCTAATCTATCCAAGTATCACATTTTCAAAACATGAGTCTACACCATAAACATGAGAGTTAAAACATTTATGAGAGAGATCCATGAGCATATAAACATAAACATGAAAATTGAGCATACATAAACATGAGCATGAACATACATGAGAAAAACATCACATGTAGATATATACACAAGTGTTGAAACTTCCATATAAAACCATCACATGAGCATAAGATGAGACAAGAACGCAATAATGATCAATCAGATCCAATATCTCATATATATATCAAATGAATCAGAGTACATGCACATGTGAGATCCAAAATCTAGATTATTGTCTCAAAATACATATATACATCAGCAAGTGTCATAAGGACATTAGCCTAGATCTAGTCCTAGACCTAAGACTAGCTCCCCCTCTCATAAGTAGGTTGTGTCTAGGGAGGAGCCGCTTGGTGCCCTCAGTGGTGGTTGATATGATCTACTAGCTCTCTCAAAATATATCAGTACCCACTAACCCAAAGGAACTACAACAATATAAACCCCATGGAAGTACGATACCCTTGCTTCCTATCACTCCACCTCACATTAGGCCTCTACTAGATCACCTCTCAAGGTGCACTCTCATCTTTCATCCTCTACTTGTACATCCGCCAGTTGTTGGTCTTTGACCACAATGGTCATCCTCACCCCTGTATCTTTGCCTTCAATGCTTGAATCTAAGCATCCTTAGGATCCTCCCCATCTCCCCTTGTTGGTCACTCCTGGTGAGGCTCCATCGTCTCCACCCTCCTCTACCTTAGTGGCCACTCTACTTCCTTAGGGCCCTCCTCCTTCTCCTCCTCCTCCGCCCTTGTGGCTTGGCTCTGTGCCCATGTCCATCTCCTTATAGCCCCTTGGGAGCTACTCCCCACCTCCATCCCCGTCACCCCTTTGTCTCTACCTCCTCCACCATCCCCACCATCATCTCCCTAACCTACTACCTTAGGAAGTGCATCTGGTCATGTAAAATGAGGAAATATATGCCTCTACATCTCATATAGATAGGTTGAATTGGCACTTGCGTCTAATAGGTTTAGATGCTAGTCCTAAGGCTCTTATTGCAAGGCTTTTGTATCTCTTAGTGTTGCTTGATAGTCTAACATCAACAACCATCCTTGATCCTCCTCTCCTCGGAAGTGGGTATATGCGGTATTCTCAATAGATATCCCCTATCTCTGCCCAAACTACCTCGATACCCTACTACTCACAAAACACTCTACAATATCAGAGTGCCTCCCCATGAGTGGTCTATTGTAGTGTATATACTCTAACTCCCATACATCAACCCATCTCATGCACTATTGGTATGACCTCCACACAAGCAATGTCATCTCATCAAAGAGCCTCTTATAATATGTGACATCCCCACTGTGTGTCTGGGGGATGAACTCTATATACCTGTAAATGAATGGATGATTTTGCTCTCATGGTTGCACTCAGGGCCGCACCATTGCTATGTGCTCCCATGCCCAAATATGGGCCAAAAAAACATCACAAGCCCACATTTCCCTTGTCGGTATGCTATCTCATGGAGCTCGTGGTACATGTCTATGAGGATCATCAGTCCCCATGCCATCCTTCAAACCTATCCAATAAGATATGCCACTAATCGACCCCAACCTAAAGGGAAGCCCTTCTAGCTCCTATCCATGATAAGGGCTTGGACAACCAATGAACAAACAAGGGAAGCTAAGAGATACTGATCCCTATACTCATCTATCAGTCTCTCCCAAATAAGATGGTGGTCTAGGATGGTGATATCCTCAAAAAGTTGTTGTATCGCTAATATCCCTTTTTTCGGGGTCTGATCATAGCAAACTTGTGACATGTAAATGTTCATATTACTATGCCTCATATGTAAAAAAAAGGCACAAATTTCAAGACATATCTATCATACTCACTGGATCACCATGGCATGGTACATGTAGGATGTGATATACATCCTCGAGGGTGATCGTGGCCTCACCAGTGGGCAAATGGAAGGTGTTATGCTCACTATGCCACCTCTCAACCAATGCTATCAGTAACCCCTGGTTCACTCGAACATGGGGCATGTGCAACAACCAACTAAAACCCATAATCTCTATAGTTGCCATCTCATCATCATCTAGGTGGTGAACGACACATAACCCCACCATCTTAGGGGATCTGATTAGTAATGACGAAAAAACAATCTGCATAACCAAAATGAGAAACAAAAGAGCATCAGTGCCAACCATAAAGGATCAAGTAAAGCTCTAAACAATTAAGCATGAAAGAAAACAACAATCACATGCTCAAATTTTGCCTCTAAGTATGAAAAAATGCTTTAAAACAAGTTGTGTGATACTTCTTTTAATATATGCGTGATAGATACAATATCGTGTGATACTTCTTATAGTAGGTGTGTGACACTTTTGTGTCTTGTGATACTTCACATAGTGTCGTGCAACTGTTGGGTGCCTCCTATGAGATACATTTCATAATGATTGTGTGATACTTTGTGACCATCAAAAGTATCATGTGATATCTCACACAAAAAGCATAAAAATATGCTAAAAAAACATTAAATGACTCAAAAGCTTGAAATGTTTGAAAACTTACCGGGGCCTCATACTTGGGTGGTTAGTTGTGCAACCGGTTGTGCTCAAAATGGTGTCGGTGGGTTGAAATGCCTACCAAAGCCATCATTCTCTCTTAGATCACTCAAAATCTCTCAAATTCACAAAAGACATAATGAGTTGGAAATGACCCTTGGACCCCTTATATAGGCCTTTGACTCAATTTTGACCCATTTTTCAAACTCCTCAGAATTCTGCAAAAATTGCACCTTCGGTTAATTTTAATGTCCTAGATCCATTTTTGGGATCAAAATTAAAATTTGAGTTCATCATGCTAGTCAAAATTGCATTTTAAAATTACATCTTTTCCATGCAGTTTGCTAACTGTTTGATGTCTACTCTTTGAATCTTCACTGGGGCATCTTCATTTCTTCATGTTTTCATTATTCCTACACTTCTTACCTATTCCAATTCACCTCATTTCATCTTTCTACACTATTTAACCTAATTTTTATACTATATCCTTCATGGTCAACTCTAGTCAAATTGGGGCATTCGATCACTTCTTTATGGTCACTCTTTGGTTTTAAGCACATATCTATCATCATGGACATTGTTCTATCTCAATTTGATCATATCTTGCTCATTTCTACATCCTCTTTACTTCATTTTTATCTTGATCCCAAGGGGGCAAGAATATTCTACCATTGCTCGCTTGCTAGATCTATCTATTTCTCAAGAGCATATGCTTGATCCTTTCATTTGCTCGATCTATCTACTTTTCTTGGTGTTAGTACTCTTCTTGAGTCTTGATATCATTTCTCTACTAGTGTTTAGTACTATTGCTACCAAGCTGTACATTCAAGACTTTCTATCTAATTCTGTAATTTGTTCTTCATAATCATATCTCTCATTCTACCACTGCCTACTTGTCTTCTTTATTCTTTGACATTATGTGTCCCCAGATTGATTACACATTAGTCAAAGAGGGGCATGTGTAATCACCTAAAAATGGTCATCCAGACTATTCGCCCCCTTCTCAACATTTTGGCTAAATTATTTAATCATTTTCCTAGATCAAATTGCAAAAAATCAATTTATTAATTTTAACTTATAGTTTGACTACAATATTCTAAGTTATTAATGAAGGATTTGAGCAAATACACAAATCAAATCCACGAAGCCCTCGAATACCTGCATGTAGAAAACCCGTCCAAAGAAGAAAAAGACAAGAGGAGGCAACAGTTTGCTATGAAAATATAAAAATTGTATTCTTAGATAAAGAAAAGATACAAGATAATTACAAATGATCAATCCTTATAGAAGGAGATTGAAACCCAAAAAGGGTAACCTAAAAGGTAAATTCTATTTAATAATTACTAATTAATCATTAAATAAGAATGCAAAAGTTGCATAAAGTGAAATCTTAAGAAGGGAGAAAAGGTAATTTAATTAATAAACTCAAATTAACCTTTTTCTCTAGTACCCCCACTTAAGATGAGCAACAATGTAGCTACAAACAATGCAGAAAGAGCAAGGAAACTACAATGCAACACAGAAAGCAAACTTGGATCCTGGAAACAAGTCTTGATGAGGTACCCAATCACAATCAAATCTCTATGAAATGGAGAAATAGAGAAAACCCAGTGGGAAAAACTCTACTTCAAAAAGAGATAGAAAAGAATGCACAAATGAAACATCTCAAGAAAATCTCTCAAGACCATAAGTACAATGAAAGCCTCTATGATAGAAGCTTGAGACTCCATAACTCCCCTAGAATGGCAAAACTCTTGTGTCGATGAACATATCAATGTGGTTCCAATATGAAGGAAACAAAGGTAGTAGACAAGGATGATAAAACCCATGTATGTAAGGTACAACTGGAAGTCCTAGCTAATGATTAAAGGAGAAAGCATTAGAATCCTAAAATGGAATCTCCAAGGGAGGTGGAATAATAGGTGTGTACTCTGATATATCCTCAACAATTGCAGTAAGTGGCTTGATGATTGGAGTTGAAATAACAGGCAATGTTGAAGAGTAAGCTTGACAAGAGATGTAATCTGAACAGGAGGTGGAGGTGTAGAAGTCACAACACTAGTCTCAAGAACAACACATAAAGTTCAAGTGACCTGACTTCACCTTAGTAGACTCTTGTGAAAAAAAAGAACAAGTCTCCGATAGTGGAGATGGTGGACCAAAATGTGAGAAGGAATATAGGTAGGATGCATGATCAACAGTCCTTGTAGCAATGATATTGCATGCCTCACTATCTTTGATGTGCATTGAATCCTGTGCAAACTCAATTGTCTTCCCTATTCCACTATTTTTAATTTGATAAATAGAGAGAAGGTTAGAGGAAAAAGATGGAACATAAAGTATATCATTAAATATGCCATCATCAATGTCAATAGAACCTTTCCCACATACAATGAAAATAGTGTTGTTCCCCATCAAAATGTGTGGAGTAGGAGAAGCCTCAAAAGAAGAGAACAAATCCTAAGAAGATGCCATATGGTGTGAAGTACCTGAATCTAATAAATATCTAGAAGAATGAGGAATAGTACTTGCACATAATGCATGACCCTTTCTTATATCTTTACCATCTGATTAAAATGATGATGATGAAGAAGGTCTGTGAGAAGTAGAAGGAATATCAATGTTGCTCTTCTGAAGGAGAGCTGTCAAATCTGAAACCTGTTTGGCATAGCCATCTAACTTCTTCTCATAGAAATGTGACTCATCATTATTAGGCTTATTACAATAAGCACATTTTTGTCTTTCTGGCTTTGATTTACTCCCTTTAAGAGGAGGTGGCCCTAATGAAATGTGAGTGCTAGAATTTGAAAATTTGTAGAATGAGACTTCTAAGTCTTCTCCTTCATCCCTAAAGATGATCAAACTACCAATGCATGACTCTGTGGGCCTGTGAGAGAATCCAACTAAGAGAGCTTAGCTTGCTCTCGAGTCAACCGATCACAAAAACCCTCAAAGGATGGCATGGTAAATCTATTATCCAAAGAATCTTTGGTGGAATAGAAGGTAGAAGAAAAAATCTAAAAGTTTCCATGAAGCTTAGAAAGAATAAGGTAGATACACTTAGTGTCAGTCTTTGTTTTCCCACAACCCTACAATAAAGATCTCAATTTCTTGAATTTCATCAAGAAGTCCTCAATAGAGGGAAAATAATCTGGTATAAGTGAGGTAAGCTCTACCTTAATCTAAAGTGCCCTGAACTCATTCACTATACCAAACAAGCCTTCAAGCTTGGTCCACATAACTAGAGGGCTATTACATCCATCAAGATGAAACTGTAGACTATCAAAGACCTATAAAGCAATCAATCCTATTGCTTCATCCATCTTTTTCCTATGCTACATGACCTCAAAATACCTCTATAAAATTGGTTGCACTACATCTAAACAAGATCACAACCCTTTTGACTAGAGAAGCCATGTCATCAAGGTTTTCCATGTGTGATAATTATGAGGGGTCATAATTTCTAGACAAGAAGAGGTCTTAGTCATTATTTTAGAAGGTGTTGAATTTTTTTTCAATGTAGTTTTGGTTTACATAAGTATTTATGACATAAACAATATGACAAAACACCCCCCCACAATGCAAAACACCAAACCCCAGCTGCTAGAAGGAATGCATAAATGAGAGAAAAGCAAAAAAGCTTTAGATATGAATCATAAATACCTATTTTTTGTAGGCCAAAAAATGACCAAATGCTAAAAGTACTATGTCTACTCAATATTATTCCAAACTGATACTAGATCTGGAAAGTAGACAATAAGTCATGTACTTTATAAAAAAAAACACTTGAATGTGTGTCTATATGAGCCCGAACAAAGCCTTTGAAGTTGCAAAAATTGGGATTTGAAATTTTCAAATAACTTTAGAAATAAAGATTATAAACAACCTGTTCCAATGTGTAGATCATGAAATTCTACCCCAAAACAAAAAAAATTGCTCGAAAAAAGGAGTTCATATGAGTGAGATATCATTGTTTGAAAATCACCTTTGTAATTATTTTTTCTAAATCGCCACTGTCGCACCTCCAAAAATCAAAGAAAAATATGCCCAAAAAATGTTAGATCTATTCTGTCAAACCCTTGTTCTCCTTTTTCTCCAAATACTGAACAAGCTACAACAGATCTGACTTTGATACCATGAAGGATTTGAGAAAATATGCAAATCAAATCCATGAAGCCCTCAAGTACCTACATTTAGAAAACCTATCACATAGAAGAAAAAGACAAGAGAAAGCAAGGGTTTGCTTTGAAAATTTGCAAATTGTATTCTCAGATAAAGAAAAGATACAAGATAATTACAAACGATCAATTCTTATGGAAGGAGATCGAAACCTGAAAAGGGTAACCTAAAAGGTAAATGCTATTTAATAATTACTAATTAATTATTAAATGAGAATGCAAAAGGTACATAACGTTAAATCTTAAGAAGGGTGAAAAGGTAATTTAATTAATGAAATCAAATTAACCTTTTTCTCTAACAATTAAAAGAACATGTCCCCTTTTAATTAAATAAAAGACCTTATTCTTCTAACCCACTCTAATGTGAATACATAAACTCTTTTACTTATTTAAAAATTAAAAGAAAAGATTTTGTGTCACATGAAAAGTCATCTCTTTCTCATTGGTTTGAATGATCTTGCACATGGATCATGCTAAAAGTCAACTCCCACCCTTGATCATCCACTTCTTGATCTTAATCTCAACTTTTCCTACACCTCTAAAAGGGAGAGCTCTCTCCTTATCTAAGGATCCCAATTTTGAGCTATTGTTATGATGTAGGTTTATTTACAAGTTTTCTTGGAGCATTTGTGGAGAACTTATATCTTTTTGTCTCATTTTTTCATTCTCATTCTAGTTTAGATTTATTTTCATTAATCTAGTTTCCTTTTGAAATAACATAGTTGACCTATTTAATTAGCATGGCTTCGTAACACAATCATATTGTTAGCATAGTTGCATTGTGCATCTCATTTTAGCATAGTTTCATCTTTGCATAACATATTTAAGAGTTCTTTTAACACTAGCACTCTTGCTCTTCTCTAAAGAATTTCCCATTTCATGGTTTACTAGCAAGGGCTTCATTCCTAAGGCTTAGCTAAGATCCATCTTTATGCTTATTTTGTATGCTTCTTGCACTCCATGACTAGGGAGCTCTAAGCCGCCATTCAAGATTTCCAAACTATGGAATACCTTGGATAGAAGGGTTTAGAGAAGTGCACAATTATAGTGTATAGTAGGGTAATAGAAATAGTTCGCTCTAAATTGTTTCTATACAAATCATCTTCTCCCCATAGTCTTTTGAGTAACATTAGAAAAAATTAACTTTTCCTTATCAAATTATTTTGGCATTTTTTATTTTTCATATTTTCTCATTTACTTACATTTTAAGAAAAAAATAACAATCTTATTATGCTCCGAATTGTTTCAAAAGTTTACAATAAGTGAGAGGGTGGGTAGGGGGGTGAATCAGTTACTCAAGGTCCATAAGTACCATTTGAACAATTAAACATAAAAATCTTACTGTTATGCTTATTCTACTATTGCTCAATCTCTAATGTATTGATAAACTAAGACTACTATTTCAAATATAACATACATTGTTGAATATAAACTGTAAAAGATATAAAGTATTCAACACAACTTTGACACTAGGATTTTATGTGGAAGCCCAATTTGGGAAAAACCACTAGCAACATGTCACCACTTTTTCACTCTTTCGAAGTGAGCTCTGTTAGGAGCAAACCCTATTAAAGGTTACAATACACACTATTAAATGTGACATGGTTAGAGGATTTAAATACCTTGTTAGGAGTGGCCTTGTTAGAGGACTTTGATCATTCCATTTATAATGTCACCTTGTTAAAGGATTTACATAGACTGTTAAGTCCTTCAAATGACCGTTAGGTCAACCTCTATTAAAAGGATTTCAATACAAACCGTTTACAATGATTAAAAAGAAAATAGTTGGTTTTTGATCTATATGATTACAACTCACTTTACAAGTTCAAATATCTACTCAATTCGGGTTTTGATTCACTAATTAGATCTCCACTATCATCTTTGTTCTTGATTCACCTGACAACCCTTCAAGCAATCAATCTTCTCCCTTTAATAACACTTAAGCCTTCTTTCTCAAATTTCACTTATCAATATCAACAACATCTGCAAAAGCAATCTCATTTAGCTTTGCATTCACTCTCACACTTGTGAGTCTCTAATCCACCTTTCTCTGTATGTCTCTCTCTGTCATACACACCACACTCACACTTTCTCATTCATCTTTGTACCTCTTTAAATAGGCAATTCTTACTTTACCATTTTCCACGACCACCATAGATCTTAGGGTTTACAATCAGGTTGAATACAAATCATTATATTTGTCCATCTTTTTGATCTTCCTCAAGAAAATTCTCTAGAATCCATCTATTAGGTCTTTACCTAATCCTCGCCTTGAATTTAATGATCCAACTCATCAGCCTTATCTTCAACACAATTTACATCTCCTAAGAAATCAATTGAGTCAGCTGGGAATCATGATATCCTCAAATTCATCTTCAATAGTGTTACTCAACAATTACTAAGTTTTGACACTTAGTCATCACTTAGCACTCGGTCAATGTAAATATTTCTGGCTCGACATCAACTATCTTGCTCGATTGACACTAGCATCACTCAACATTCCTTAAACATTTACTCTATTACTTAGCTTAGCTTAACTTTCTTGATATAAATAATCACTT
This sequence comes from Cupressus sempervirens, assembly GCA_028749045.1. Taxonomy (NCBI): domain Eukaryota; kingdom Viridiplantae; phylum Streptophyta; class Pinopsida; order Cupressales; family Cupressaceae; genus Cupressus; species Cupressus sempervirens. The sequence goes on from CM053790.1 coordinate 487,798,089, forward strand.
TATCTCATCAAAGTATAACTAATCGAATATGCATTGCAGCTTTCTTTTCATAACTCAACCTTTCCTCTTAATGCTATTGTTATGAGAAATTTCTCAAATCCTCTTCATCAATCAAATAGATATGACATTTAGATTGGGTAATAATTTATCAATAGATTTGACATCAATGGCAAAACAACAATTGTTCCGATTGTTAGTTTTCAACACGAACATGTGTTGTCCTATTTTTTTTTATATAGTCAAAATTTGAATTATTATAATGAAAGTTAATAAATTTTTTGACATCTATGTAAGATTTCTCCTATTTCATCTTATTAATCTAATGTATATCAACACAACAAATATATAAAATTAGAAATAAATAACTTGGATCTTTGGTTGTAGAGTTGAGTTTTCCTAAAAAAGTATTGTATTGTTTGCACTTGCTCCAAACTAATTTTTGGTCCTAATAACTCCACGTGTAGGCTTGGCTATCTAGTTTTAGGTAACTATTCATTAGGAAAGAAAGACATTATTTAAAAGCAGAATCTGGTAAGCGTAAAAGCCATAGATCTATATTCCTTTTTAATGTCATGTGCCATATTAGAATAAATAAATATAATTTTGCATCTACTCAATTTTATTATACTTTTCCATTTTCTCTTCAAACATTTATCTATATTAGAGTAGATCTTTTGTACTCTTTTATGTTTAACTTTGCAACTCTATTTAATTATTTTTCCTTGTGTGAGATTATACAAGAAACATTTATAGTACAAATATTTGATTGTTTTATCTTGTTTGTAGATGTTTGAAGTCTTACATCCTCTCCACTTTGTTGTTGCATTCTGTAATTTTTTATTTTAGAAAGAAAATAAACTTTGGGTATTTGTGCTTATCATATTTTTCCAAAATAATTTTTAGGAAAAAAGCTTAACTTCATGTGTTTGTGCTTATCATATTTTCGCAAAAAAAATTCTTCTCCAAAGTTGTTGTAATCTTTGTTTCACAAATTTTTGCTCCATTTTTTTGTAGTTACAATCGTCTGTTTTAATTTTTTCGTTGCTTAGGTGCCATTAGACATAGTGGAAAATAAACTTGAAATATATAACTTCACTTGGTTCATCATAACTTTACTATAACATTCAAAATTTCAATTTAAACCCTTCAAAGACATAAATTGTGACCATGTAGAAATCATGCATTGCTTTACTTTGCACATGAACCTATGAACCTAAAATTTTAATTTATATCAGTCACCTTGCATGATTCTTATTGGTTAAGAAAATCAATATATTTTGAAACTTGACAGTTGAAAAGAATTTCCAAAAATATAGCTTGATTAGGTTCATTGTAATATTACTATACCATGATATCTAAATGTTCAAAATTTTCAATTGTAACCCTATGGTAGAGCTTGACTCTAGAGAATGTATGAACAAATCAATATTCCAAGTCCTGACTGGGACTATCCAATCATTGGTATAATTGAGTCGATAACTTTGGAGCATGTGTTTGTCATAGAATGCACAAATGTTGAGCTATCATTGCGTATGGTACTCGAGGAATATTTCTTGGAAAATAAATATGGGTCAACATGAACCTTTTATAAAATAGTGAAATTGTAAAGCAGTTGGAAAACACACATGTAAAGCATTACTTCAAACCTCCTAAAGACTATGATGTGTATATTAATGTGTATGTGGTGGAGAAGGATAATTCCCTCCTTGGTAGGTTGTTCTCCCTTGAATCTCTTAGTACATGTTATGTTACGACCTATGTTTATTATTCGCTAAAAATGACAATAAGCAGTAAGTATATGTTGGAATATATAGTCCACAAATATAACTAAGACAGGGGTGGGGGGGTGTGAATCAGGTATCCAATTATTATCAAAATTATCAACCTTAATCAAACTTGAACAAGTGAACAATATAATAAAAAACCACAACAAGATACTCATACACAATAACACCAAATACATTAACTAGGGAAACCCTTGATTAGAGAGAAAACTCTAGTGGGGATGATACCCACAAGATGATGTACTAATATAAATATTCCTTGTTAGAGGATGGACCCTGTTAGGAGTCTATAAAAACATTCAAAACATATCAGTCCCTCTTAGGAGATTCCAACCATGTTAGGAGTTGTGCCAACCCTGTTAAGAGTTGTGGAAGGTAGATGGACCCACTATCCAAAAAAATTCAAGGGCAAGACCAATGAACCCATTGTCCAAATGATCTTTGTATTATTCCTTGTAGAATAATAGAATAGAATTATATTTCCTTTCTCTTTCTCTGTCTTGTCAACCGGACTTCTGCTCCTTCTGATCTTAGTACCAGATCACAAATTTTGTATCCAAATAATCCCTTGGATTGCTTACTCGCATTTACCAAATACTCTACTCTTGTTTAGACTTCCTTGATCACTTCACAAAACACACACACTTACAAACAAGGAAAACATCTTTCCTTTATGCCATATCTTCAAAATAATTCCTTGAGTTGGCCTTGAGGATTTTCCAATAAATTATAATAAGATAATTAATTAATTCACAATTAAAATAGCACTGTCAGTCCACAATATATATAAAATTTCACACATGGGACTTTAGGACCTGCGCTCTTGTTGAATTCACAATCAAACTATCTTTTGTTACTGGCTAACCATGTATCACCAAATTATATCTCTGCTAGAAGATATAATACGATCATCAGAAACTACTTTCCATGCACTCTATCTCTGTACTGCTCTCTGTAAATCACTTATAGCTTCCGTACATCATTGACTTAGTCTCTGTGCATTTAACCTCATCATCAAGACACAAGGTACAACATGTCCTTGACCACACATTAATAGACAATAAAAACCTTGTGTGTAGAGCTATGGTTTACGTATCCTACTTTGCCAATCTTCACAGACTTATTGCTATGTTGACATCAATGACAAACACAATCTTGAATGCAACATGTCAATATTCTCTAATGCTTAGGATACTCCCCTAAAGTAACACCATCAAAATTCATGCTAATAATCTCCCCCTTTGGCATTTATGGCAACATAGATGAAAAACATCCAAGCTTTAGGAATACCAAATAGTACTCTACTTCTACTATTCTCATCTTTTCAAATCCTCTTCATCAATCAAATCTGAAAATCCTTTGGAATACAGCTTTGATCTGTAGCTTCATTTTGTATATCTCCCCCATAGATATATTCATGAATCTTTCTAAATCTCGCTAATAAAGTAGATATTTTTATGCACTCTTCTCTCCCATACACACTTAGGAGATGTTTTTCATGTACTCTTCTCCTGCATTGACATCAATGACAAAGACCTCGTTATGTCAAGTGTTGCTCAAAGACTTTGACTAGCTCAAGTATCCACATACACTATTCAATACCAAGTACCAAGAGTCCTTAATGACTTAGCTCACCATAGATACTCCTCCATACAAGAAGCATCAACATTTGGTCTAGTCTAACAATAGTGGTTTACATCATCTATTTTGAAGTAGGTAGGGGTATAACCCAAGCATACCTCTCAAGTACTCAAATGTATGTTTAGATAAGGGCTTCATAAAGATATCTGCAATCAGATCTTTAGTACTCACATACTCCAATCTAATATCCTTTTCTGCTACTTTCTCTCTCAAAACATGATACTTAATTGATATATGCTTAGTCTTAGAATGCAATGCAAGATTCTTAGACATACTCAATGTACTTGTGTTATCATAGTATATGATAACATGCTCTAAAATTTCTATCCTAATGTATTTCAACATCTGCTTCATCCACATCACTTGATTATAATTATTTGTTGTAGCTACATACTCTACTTCAACTGTACTCTATGAGATACAATCTTGTTTCTTGCTTAGCCAAGAAACCAATCTTAATCCAAGAAAGAATGCTCCACCATTGGTGCTCTTTCTGTCATCTATACTACCTGCCCAATCCACATTAGTATATGCACATAGAGTGAAATCACTCAATTTGTCATACCATATTCCATAATCAAATGTCCCCTTCAAATATTTGAATATCCTTTTTACTATTTCATAGTGATACTCCTTAGGATCAACTTGAAATCTAGCTACAATCTGAACTACATTTGCTATATCTCGTCCACTGTGAGTCAGATATTGCAAACCTCCAATCATGGATATGTACTTCTGCTCAACTGTAGGTATCTCATCTTTGCTAGATAACTTGTGACTAGTTATCATTGGTATACCAATAGGCCTACAAATTTCCAAGCTCCATCTCTTCAACGAGTCTTTCAAATACTTAGCTTGTGAAATAAAAATGCCATCATTATTTTGCACAATCTACAAACCTAGAAAAAAATTCATTTCTCTTATCATACTCATCTCAAAGTCATTCTTCATTTTTTCAACAAACTTATTACTTGCTTCATCATCACCTCCAAATGTTATGTCATCAAAAAATATTACTATTATCAACAAACCATTCTCTATTTCTTTCAAGTACAAGTTACTATCTTTCGTACCTTTAGCAAATCCGAGCTTTTCCAAATAGTTGTCCAACCTTGCATACTAGGTTCTAGGTGCTTGCTTCAGACCATATAAAGCTTTCTTCATTCTACATACCATATCATTTTCTTCTATCAGAGGGAATCCTTCAGGTTGTTCAATGTATACCTCTTCTTCTAGTTCTCCATTTAGGAAGGCTGATTTTACATCCATCTGATACACTTTGAATTCCTTATTCACTACATAAGCCAAGATCATTCTTACTACTTCCAGTCTAGCTACAGGGGCATATGTCTCTTCATAGTCTATTCCTTCTTGTTGTGAATATCCTTTTCACACAAGTCTATCCTTGTTTCCTACAACTTCACCTTGCTCATTCATCTTGTTTCTGAATACTCATTTTTCTCCAATAACATTCTTATCTTTAGGCCTTGGAACTAATTCCCATGTTTCATTCTTCGCAATCTGATCTAATTCTTCCTTCATTTCTTGAATCCAATGATCATCTTTACAGACTTCATCTGCACTCTTAGGTTCAAATTGAGAAATCAAACATATCTCTTCATTAACTCTATTTCTTGTCATTACTCCTTTGTCTTTACTTCCAATTATCTACTCTAGAGGGTGATTCTTTGTCAAATTCCTGTTAGAGGTAGGAGTTGCTAACTCAACTCTTATCTCTTCTCTTAGTTTAGATCATTCTCCTCTTTTCTCAACAATTTGCACATTATTCTATATATCATTGTTAGTCTTAAAGAAAACTTCTACATTCTCTCTATTAGTCTTTGGATTACAATCATCAATAATAGCTACTAGAGACAACTCTTCTTTTACTTCCTCTTCCTTAACCAATTTAGGCTCATTATCTCTATCAAAAAGTGAACTCTTTCTAGATTTTCTTGCTCTCATAAGACATCTTGATGAAAAATGACCAAGCTCTTTAGATGTCCAAGAAATGAAAATTTTCATACCTTTTGGCTCTCTTTTCATAAGTAGATCAATTCCTTCTTTGATCTTCATGTCTTTTTTGGATAATGATTTTCTTGTGCTTCTATTCTTTTGTTTGGAACAAAAGGATTCTAGATCAGGAACCTCAATGTTTAGATCTTTACACCTATCTAATAACTCACCAAGAATTTCTATCTTCTGTGTCAAAATTTCTTCTATTAGACTTGGGACTATCTTTTCTGAAAAGATTTGCCATGGATCTCTTAAAGCTATTAAGCTTTCTCTTCAAGGACCTGATGCTCTAATACTAATTGTTAGAATATAAGTGGGGGGGGGGGGGGGGGGTGTGGTGAATCAGTTATCCAACTATTATCACAATTATCAACCTTAATCAAACTTAACCAAGTGAATAATATAATCAGAAACCACAACAAGATAATCATGCACAATAAGACCAGATATGTTAACTAAGGAAACCCTTGATTAGAGGGAAAACCTCGATGGGGATGATACCCACAAGATGATATACTAATATAAAGACTCCTTGTTAGAGGATGGACTTTGTTAGGAGTCTATAACAACATTTAGTACATATCAGTCCCTATTAGGAGACTTTGAATAACTATTTGGAGATTCGGACCCTGTTAGGAGTTGTGGAAAGCAGATGGACCTACTGTCCAAATAGTTTCAAGGGAAAGACCAATAACCCACTATCCAAATGATCTCGGTATTATTCCTTGCAGAATAGAATTGAATTATACTTCTTTCCTCTTTCTCTATCCTGTCAATCAAACTTCTACTCCTTCTGATCTCAATACCAGATCATGAATTTCACATCCAATAATCTCTTGGATTGTTTACTCACATTTACCAAATACTCTGCTCTTGTTCGCACTTCCTTGATCACTTCGGAAAACACACACACTTACAAACAAGGAAAACATCTTTCCTTTATACCACATCTTAAAAATAATTCCTTGAGTCGGCCTTAAGGCTTTCCCAATTAATTATAATAAGATAATTAATTAATTCACAATTATAATAGCACTATTAGCTCACAGTATAAATAAAACTTCACACGTGCAACTTCAGGACATGTGCACTTGCTAAAATCACCATCAGATTGTCTTCTATCACTGGCTGATCATGCATCACTAGATTATACCTCTGTTAGAAGATATAATAGGATCATCATAAACTATTTTTCATGCACTCTGTCTCTATACTACTCTCTATAAATCACTTGTAGCTTTTGTACATCTTTGACTTAGACTTTGTGCATTTAACCTTATCATTAGGACACAAGGTACAACATGTCCTTGATTACACATCACCAAACAATAAAAACCTTTTTTGTACAACTATGATCTCTTTTTGCTACTCTACCAATCTTCATAGACTTGCTACTATGTTGACATCATTGACAAACACAATCATGAATGCAACATGTCAATATTCTCTAATGCTTAGGTTACTCCCCCAAAAGAATACTAGCGACATTCAGGCTAACAATATAGACATATTATAGATCATGCTTTCTATGCTCATTGTTCCATGTTCTATGAGCACAATGCAACTATAATCTCCAAAGTTTGGAATGTAATGATATTCGTGCAAATGCATATGTCTCCTCTTGTAGGTTCACAATTTGTACCTACCACATGCTCCACCATACTGCCTAGTTTTGGGGAGCATATGTAAGCTGTGAATGATTTCGAAAAGGTCAGTTGTAATGGTTATGCATGTAATGCAAATATGTAGAATGTTTCCTTTTAACACTTTTGCAGAACTATACTTTAATTCCAGCTAATACTATGGAAACTTCTCATGTAGTCAAAGTTTTATTTAGGTCCATGTTAAAAAATTTAATAAATGTTATTTCAAAATGTATTGGAAGTGCCCTGAGTTGTCTTTATATTATAGTATCTGAATCTTGCATTTTATTGTTTATAATGTTAGGCCCTAATACACATTAGGCCATAATGATACTGTAATTATTAATACAAAGTTTAAATACTCAAGTGACAGGGTGGACATGCACTTACATCTAGATAGAATTGTCCTCAAAACAAATCTATGTCCTGATCTCTAACAATAGCATGGTTTTCCCTGAATTAGTCATGCTAGTAGAAGTGTGCATTCTTGTGGTACTCTTACTATGAAGGAAACAAGTTTGTTCATATTTATGTTGGCTTCCAACATAATACTCTTCTATATAATTTTGTACATAATTGAGAAATACCTGTAGTGTGTAGAAGTTGAAGCGAAATAAGCTAAAATGAGCTCTACATTACAGAATTAAAAACTACTACACTATATTTTAGTTATGAGCAAAGGGTAGATATAATTAAATTAGAAGAGAAAATCAAAGTTATACACTTTATAAAGAATTAATTATAATGGTATAGTCAGTTTTCTATTTTGTTTGGTTATTTTAAAATTCCCCTTTGAATTATACACTTGACTTCAAGGATGATTAAAATGTCCTTATATAAGAAGAATGGATAGTTCGGTCTAGTGGTGCCCTTAATTGAAATATGAATTCTATTACTACTTGCTATCTTAGTGAATGATAATCCATGCTTTATCCTATTCTTGACATGAAATGTAGTATTATTTTGTACTTTTATTCCTTGTGGAATATAAATATTTCCTATACTAACACTAAAATTTGTACATTTAAATACTCTTAACAATTGTTATAATGCTTTTTATAATGTTAGGCCCTAATTCACATTAGGTCATAATCAGACTATAATTATTAATACAAAGTTTAAATACTCTAGTAGGGTAGACATGCTTTAAAGACACAAGTGGTATATAAGTATGATGCTTACATCCATATAGAATTATCCTCAATGGAAATCTATGTCCCAATCTCTAACAGAAGCATGGTTTTCCCTGAATAAGTCATGCTAGTAGAAGTATGCAGTCTCATGGTACTCTTATTGTGAAGTAAACACCTTTGTTCATTGTCAGCTTCCAACGTAATACTCTTTTATGTAATTTTGTACTTAATCGAGAAATACATGTAGTGTGGAGAAGTTGAAACAAAATAAGCTAAAATGAACTATACATTACAGAATTGAAAACTACTACACTATGTTGTACTTATGAGAAAAGGGTAGATATAATTAAATTAGAAGAGGAAATCAAAGTTATACTTTTTTATAAAGAATTAATTATGATGGCAGTCATTTTTCTATTTTGTCTGGTTACTTTAAAATTCTCCTTTGAATTAGACACTTGACTTCAAGGATGATTAAAATGTCCTTATATAATCATAATGGATAGTTCAGTCTAGTGGTGCCCTTGATTGAAATGTGCATTGTGTTACTACTTGTTATCTTAGTTAATGATAATCCATGCTTTATCATATTGTTGACATGCAATGTAGTATTTTTTGTATTTTGATTCCTTGTGGAATAGAAATATTTCCTATACTAACACTAAAATTTGTACATTTCAATACTCTTAACAATTGTTACAGTGCTATATATAAATTAACCATATAATATTGCATCTTTTAAATTTTAATACATTCAAGTGTGCTAGAAATAAAAGAAAGAATTACCTAATTCATTTCATCTATTCAATTCATCATGTTTACCTAAATTGCTTATTCTCTTTAAAGAGGTAATTACAACCATGACTAGTTTGACACCATGAAAAATTGTTGAGCTAGACAATGAAGATAATTCCACTGCAAAAAAAAATGATGTTGATTTCTACCAAAAGAGGAAAATGTTCCAAGCATAGAAAATACAAGGGTGTCAGAAAATGACCTTGGGGTCACCATGTTGCAGAGATAAGGGATCCAGAGACTGAATGTTAGCAATGGCTTGGAACATTTGAAGCTTAGGAGGAAGTTGCAAATGCATACAAAAAAGAACCACTCTCCATGAAAGTCATAATAGACTACATAGACTGTTATACTAAATTGTTGGGAGAAAATAATGCAACAGTATACAGTGGCGAGTCATTTATAATGACAATTTTGTTTGCAAGACCTAGGAGAATGAAAAGAATTGAAACAACCCTTATTATGGAACATTGTTGGATATCCTTGATGGAATAATATCATAATTTCCATCACTAGATGATATCCCATTCGATGCAAAAGTTGTACCTAATGCACAATGTGTATTGAGATCCACCTATGGGAATCACTCTCTACCCCAACATAGAAAAATATGGAATCTTCAAGAATTTTTGCCAACCACTATGAAACAAATTGTGTCTCATCATATACTTGTTCATAACTAGGATTATTAGAAAATATAGTTACCCAATATTCACCAGTCAATGACACCAAAGAAGCGGTATATGACTTATACAGTAGTTTGAGTATTTATAAAAAATTCCAAAGGAAACCAATAGTATCATACAATTGCAATGGTTGTGATTCAAAAAAGTTATAAAAAACTATGGGAATATTGAAATCTCAAGACATATAGAATACAAAAGTACATGGAATTAGTAGTATCCCATCGTACCAATTTGACTACTTGTTGTATTCTTAGTAAATGGAAAACTTAGGAATCTCTAGCTAATTAATTAGATTAATGTGCATACATGCAATGTGCAAATATGCCTTTCCATTTGATAAGATATCTAATTACATCTTTTGATATTTTATTGTAGGGAATGATAACATTACTAGGTCCACTTGAAAACTGTCCTTCCATGCACACCCAAAATCCCACCCATACAAGCAAATTCAAGAAATTATGATGTGAGCTTGAGCAATATGAAACCCACTATGCACTATAAAAGCAATTATTTCAATGGAAGGGAAACAAATCAATGTGGTTTACATTTGGACATTAGCTACTTATAGAAAATGACAAAAAAAAAACTTTGTGCTATACAAGAAGGTAATTTTGGAACTTGGTAATTTAAAGTACAAGATAATAGAAATTGAGGAAGTTGTAAGTAATATTGAAAACACCCTCTTCAAGGATGTACATAGAAATATCCATCCAATATGAAATAGTTTTGAATATACAAACATATCCTTTGAATAAGAAGAATTATAGGTACAGGAGGAAGTAATTTTGTAACTTGGTATCTAGAGTGCATGGTAGCAAAAATTGAGGAAGTTGTTAGCAGTATTGAATGTACATAATTCAAACACTTATTTGATAAAAATGTTGTTGCCTACAAAACCAACAAACAAAAAAGTTGAAAGTGGGTTATGGAGAGACATATTTTGCATTCATTAGCTTTCAAGTGGTTAAATATTTGAATTTGCATTTTCTCACTTAAAATAGGGAAATAATACCTCAACTTCAATCAAGCATTAAACACAAAACCATATTGTATATTGTTCCATAATACAGATCCAATCAATGGAAAATTTGAACCGTTAGTGGAATTGGATAGGGTCCAATGTAGTCACCAAAGTCTTCAACTGCAAAAGCTTAAGAAAATAATGAGGACAAATATGGAGACCTTGAAAACTCCAGAAAGTAAACAACAAAAAATGAAAATAATTGATTATAATTACAAGAAAGAAAATGGTATAAGCATTCTTGGAAGAATATTTACATCAAGTTTGAGGAAGATAAAAAAATTCATTCATATGAATATGATAAGCACTAACGAAAGAAGTGTAGAATTTGTAAAAGATGCCCTAGATAGTAATGAATACCAAGCCAATACTAATGGTCACTCTACATCTAAAGAAATTAAAAGAATAAAAAGAAAGTGAAAACTAACAAAGAAAACAAAAATAGAAAGATATGAACTCACAGTACAAGACACACCCAAATACATGTGTGTAGTTTGTGATACTTTGTATTTCAATAAAGGTATCAAACATTTGAAGAAAAAGGGAAAATATGTATACACCAACCTAACTCAACATAACTTCCCACCTAACACTAACTACTTATGCAAAACTTGTCACATAGCTTTGAAACCGTTTATTCTCCCCAAGTTTGTAACACCCAAAAATATTAAAACTAATAATCCTTTGTAGTATGTGCAATTGTTATCTCAATTAGAGGAAAGGATAGGCTCTTTGAGAATTGCATTTGCACAAATATGGGAACTAGGACACAAAAGATCACAATTGGGCCTAATTGGATCTATAATAAATGTGCTTGTGAATATCAACTATTTTCATCTCTTGAAGAGGCATTTGGAATATAATAATACCTTTCAAAAAGGAATGGTAAGACCTAATATTATAATGCAGTTTCTTCATGAGTTTACAAAAATAAAATTGTATATGACAAAAAAGTCCATTTCAATGATTCTTGGATGCAAATACTAGAAATAGGACAATGAGATGAAATAATGAGTGAGAGTATTTCAAGTGATACCAATTCACAAAGTGATAGGGACAATGATAACCTGTCAGAGATAGATGCATGGATTTATAGATGCTAGAAGCATACAAAACATGGAGGAAAAAATCACTAAAATAGTACCTACTAAAGATTTCTATCCAATTGGAGATTCAAAGATAAACATGCAGAAGAGATGAATTTTCCTACATTATTCTTTGGGGAGCCCAACAATAGTCATATTTTAGAGAAATCTAGTTATCCAAAAGTGGCACAATGAGTTCTTTTAAACTCTTGTCATGATTTCATGCTCCATACAACAAGCCTCTTTATTAGAGCAATAAAGATACAGATACACCAAATTTTGTCAACAATATGGGTGAGAATCAGAAAAGGCCAATTAAAAGGTAGAAAAATTATGACTAAAGATGTGAAGAAAACCTAACTTGGAAAATATTTTGAAGTCTGACATTGGCAATGTTGATTTCAAAAGAATTAGAATATCTCCAGATTATTGCCAACAATTGAAAAAAAATGTTTTCGCTATGATACGACAACTAGGACCCTCACTTTTTTCCTCACTTTTACAAGTGCAAAACAAAATTGGGAACCATTAACATAGACTCTAGATGACTTGGACAAAGCACTCTAGACACAAGTAATAAGAGTAGAACAACATAGTATAGCATATAGAGTACTCTCCCATACAAAAACAATTGAAAAACTATACTTGGTCAAACCTCTTTCACATAATTTAAAAAAAAATCTAGAAATGGACTAGCTATAAATAGTTGCACAATAATAGGTTTAAAATCACTAGATATGCTTAAAATCCTCACTACACTTGATCATGTATTTACTAAACACTCGCTATTTCCATGCACATATGGCCTATCAAATGATTGTGATGTCATGTCTTCTAAGATTTTATGCTTGCATGAAGTTCACGTGAAACATGAACAAGGTATCCCTTTCATTGAAAAACACAACATCTTCTTAATTCATGGAATCCATGGTTTAATGAATTTAAAAAGGAAAAATATATCTACAAACCAAATCCAACAACACATTAAAAAATATGTATAAATAATGATACTGAGAATACTAGTATTCAACAATGTAATAAACATCACCAATTTCTATGCAAGGACAAATTATCAACTAGATGAGATACAAAGAGCTATAGATGATGTAATCAATAGCATAGAATCAAATATCACCTTATACATACTAGGAGATTTCAATATTAAAATGCAGACAACAAACAAGACAACTAGAACTATTATCACTCATATGCAAAACCACAACCTAAAATTCCTCCTATATCATACCCACAACATTAATCATCTAGTTATTGATCACATATGGTCGAACTTAACAACAAACATGTACTATATCTACAAATCAAAAGCATATTGAACTGACCACTTTCCAAATTTACTAAAATTCCATCCAACAAATGACAATAGCTCACCCTAGAGAGTAGTGCAAAAAAAGTAAAATTGCACATCAATTGTCATTGGTTCAATACTCTGAACATTAACTCTCTCTCAACAGTTATATTGACAACAACAATCATAATATGCAAGGAAAAATTTCCATCATGCATTTTGAAAAATATAAAACTAAAGCTTTCCAACAATATTTTTTCAATTTGCAAGCAATAATGGAAACAACCAATTTGCAAAATGTGGAGGCAACTGATTTCCAAGGAAAAGTGGAAGCACCTAAAAGAAATGAAAATAAAACATAGCTAAAGCAAGACCAAAATGCCAAAATGTATTAATTTATTTTTTGTTAATTTTACTGCTACTTAAAAAACTATTTGTATACAACTTGATAATGTCTACCCATTTATAGGTCTAAGGTAAAAACAATTGGGACTATTTCAATTAAGGAACTCAATGAAAGGAAAAGTGGCAATATATTTGAAGGGAATATGTTGGTTGTCTACAAATTCATCTTGTTGGTGTTTTTAAACTACTAAGCAGAAAAATACTTAATACCAACATGGTAAAGCTCCAAATAACCTAAGGATTAGCTATCTCCCACGATCAACTAGATGACCTTCACATCTGGACCCAATTTCGACAAAATCATAAATGACTTTCTACTCTTCTGGCTCTGCAAAACCAAGGCGGGTGCACTTGAGGGATAAAGAGATTCACAACTTAATACTACATTTACATTTCATTCATTCCATGACATTTTATAATAATATTCATCCATTACAACAGACTGGTCACAATTCTTCTCAAATCTGTAAATAATTCTGGGCAATAGTAGCTAACTAAAACTCAGAGGTTAAATGTAAACAATTGCTGACTAGCTATGACATTCTTCATACATTTAAAGTAAAATTGATTTTGATTTTAAGATTGTGCTTAATGCTCATCCATGTTTTCTCCATATGCAAACTGAACTGAACTAATTAGTGCCTTATCCATTGGGATTTAGAGTCTCTCCAATTTCTTGACCTAATTGACTACATTACAATCAATATTATCAACAATTCTCTCTAAAACTCATTTTTATGCATATCCTTATTATTAGCTAGAAATCCTATCATATCACTAAAGTATTTACTTAACTCATTGAATTAAAAGCAATAGTGATCTGATATACAACCTATCCTAGTTGCATTGAATTTGAAAAAGGCTTTACCCATACAATTTCAAAAATTACCACTAAATAACAATAGAGACAAGATTCAGAGAAGAAAGATATGGGGATAGTTCATCTTTGTATTTTTTTTTTTTGAAAATTATATAACATTGGAACAAGACTCAAAACCATTCGAGATAAGACACAATGATCTTGGAAAATCAATGCATTCTCAAATTTGTAGAGAAATACAATAGAAAACTTGCATCTAGGACTAGATCGATTGTATTCTAGCAAAACTAAAAGTTGCATAATGACTCAAACCCTTTCTCTAGCCTTGGAATCTCACTTATATAGTGTGAGATGCAACAAGCTTCAGACATAGAGAATACTAATAGTTGTCCTTAAGACATAAAATATTTACAAATTTACTGTCACAAAAGACAAAAATTAGTGCAACAAAATGTCTTTCATCATGAATATTCTCTTGTAGGACCACTTTTGCTACACCTTTTGTAGCTGAGGGGTTTCATGATTGGCTTTGTTGCTGTTGTTGTTCTTCTTTGGAGTTTGTGACCATTAGATTTGTACATGATGGGTCTTGTTTTGGCACTTGAAAGTTGAGCTGAACCTGAGGTTCTCCATCTATGTCATCTTCATTTGATAGATTAACAGTCACATTCAGTTGTCCTATTGCTAGATCATCTATTTGGACTTCTATGCCGGTAACTGCAATTGGTTGCTTACCTCTGTCCTCTTCTACTTTTATTGATGTGTCAATTATTTGCACTTCATCCAATTCCACTTCATCATCATCAGTCTCACCATGTTCCAATTGCTTTGCATGAACAAAATTTTCCATCTACTTGTCAAAGAGTGTGTCATTTGGCCAATTAAAATTCAGAATATCATGTTATTTTTTGATCACATATTCTCCAATTTTGTCAATTTCAATAAAATTTGTTCTCAAAGAATCATACAATAATTACACTTTTACAACTTCTTCAGTTGTATTTTCCCACCATGCATTTCCCTTCTCATTTATGACTTTATTCATTTGAAGGCATAATAGTTCATTCAATTCCTGGGCCCATTCCCCCTTATCCTTCAACTTATTCTTTTTATCTGTGGCATGTGGGAAGAGTTCAAAATTAATACTCTTATATTTTTCAAGATAATTTATGATCCTCTTTTGTAACACAATTCTTTTATCATCAAACTCAGAGATATCATTGGTCAAGTCATAAGTCTTTTCTATATACTCACAGGATAAACTCATAATGGAAAAACATAGAAGAGTAACACTTTTATCCCTTCCACTCCATTTATTAACAATTGGCTTCAGGGCATCATTATATGCTTTTAGCTCATCCCATATATTTATTACCTTTGCCAATTTCTCATCAAATGTTGGTGAATCAATCTTATTAACTAAATACATGATGGCTTTCCTTAACCTATCCTCGTGTTGGATATCTAACTCTACACACAATGCCCATAGTTTACTTTTTTCTTCTTCAAAATCCTCTATAGTGTATACTGAGGTCTCTGTGGTGTATCAAAAATTTCAATATGAGGAGTAGATTTAAAAGGCTCCACTGGTGGATAAGGATAAGTGACTTTAGGCCTACTAGACTACCCTTGGTGTCCCATCAACTTATTTTCAAGTTTAATTCTCTTTTGAACTTCTCTATTATAAGTAGCTAAATTTTTTTCTTACTTATCCTATAATTCCAACCTTTCTCTTTTATCCCTCTGAGTTGTGGCTAAGGTCAAGTTGGCTGATGCAACACCTATTTCTATAGCCTCCTCACTTGTTGTATCTTCCACCATTTTCACAATTAAATGTCCTATTAAGCTGGTATCATCAGGTTGGGAAGAGCTAGTTTTGGATCCCTTTCTCATTGACTAGATTACTAATATGGCATGATCCTCACTAAATTTGACACCTTTCATCTCTTTCTTCACATTCTCATCTACATTTAATTTTTTGGTGACAAAATTAAAAACCATTACATCAGCAATATCCCAATTTGGCAGCAACAAAACCCCAAATGATTTTATCATTTTCCTTCCTTTTTCAGGGGTTAAGCTTTTAAATTATTGCATCATTTCCTCCTTTATTTGGTTCTATAAATCTGCCTCCTCCATCTCAGGGTGTTCTATTTTCATTTTATTATATCTCTCTTTAAAAAGTCCAATATTTGTCCTCCAGGCAAACTGATAAAAATATCTAGACTTAACAAAATTATTATCAAAAATAAATTCATGTCTAGCCTATTTTACAATAGGTTACAAGTCTCTTCCTCTATAATCAGAAAGAGTCAACTCAAGGCTTGGCATAGGAGGTTCTTGAGGATTCCCCTCTTCTAACTTTGATGTAGTAATGAAAACTCTCCCTTGGGACCCCAACTATTCCATTTTCTCCATAGTGAGCTATTCATCTCTTATGTGTAATGGGGACTAAGTGGGTGAATACTCCTTTGTTTGAGGCACATGTTTTTCTTCTACCTTCTGCCTCTTGGGCATGGACTCATTAGGCCTCTCCTTCATAAAAGCACTAGTTGACCCAATTATTTATTTTCCTTTATCCACTGTAGGACTTTAATTCTGAATTATATTGTAGCCAGGTCTTCTTTGAATAACTAATTTCCCTAATCCTACTATAAGGGTGAAAGACAACATTCTCATGACCTCTCAGGCCTTATCATGAGGATAAGAATTAATAAAGAGTAATTTTTTTCTCATTCATAACTTGCATAATCTCAGGAAAAGTAATCATTAGTTTATTTAGCTTGTCTACCTCTTTCTTTGCATCATCTAGAGGCTTATAATCTTTATCAAAAAAATTAATGAATTCTAACCCTAGAGTACACTCTCCACTTTTCCTTTTTAATCTCTTGCTCCTGAAGAGAGAATTCATTTCTTATTATGTCTTCAAGAAAATAGGGCTGATGATCCTTGGTACCAGTCTTTGCCCTTCGTCTAAATATATCAAAAAATCCCTGACTGTCATTAAAATGAGCATTGGAGACAACCATTTTATACCGATCCAAAAATTTATACAAGAACAACCAACCACCCTTGGTGATTATGAACTGGTGAGAAATAGTACAAGAGGGGAAAATTGAGCCCCTAGACCTACCAGTCAATTGTGCTTCCTCTAACCCACCTATCTTCCATAGTATTTCAACTATTCCTACCTTTAGAGGCACTTGGTGGGGAAGTAAATGGGGAGTCCCTTGGAAACCATATACTCTAAAAACTATAGAAATAGGGTAGGGTATAATATCTGCCTAGTTGTGGGATACCTTAAAACCAATAGGGTTGTCCATAGGCATGATAAAATCTAGCAGTGCCTTGGGAATTTTGGGATTGTCCCTTAATATGAGGTTTCTCAACCTAGATGCAAAGTACTTATCAAATCTAACAAAGCTAGCCTCTTTTGCATCCCAAGTCATATTTGCACTCCATAACTGGATTGGCAAAGCTTGCCAACTTCTCCCTCAATTTCTCTGTTTAAACCATCTCTTTTTCAAAATAGGTAACACCTTTTAATAAGAACATATGTATCAACAATGAATAATGACCAAATTTTTTTTCCACTTTACTCTTTGCAATCCCATTTAGACCTATGTGGATTTCTTTCGCTAAGTAAGATGCAAAATAAAAAATGATATCCATACCAAAAGAAGAAATTTGTGTCATCATATTCATGAACTTTATTGGCATAAAATATTGTTCATCCTCACCAAAAACCCTACATAAGGTCATGTAAATGTCTATGGCCCTAGTAGTGAAAAATTGCTTCTTGAAAGGCTCCTTAGTTGATGCTGTGATAAAGGTTAAATTTCGAATTGTGGCTAGGTGTCCTCTCAATGCACCTTGCCTGACTTGATCCTTTTTAGAAAAATATTCGTTCTCCAACCCCTACAAGTCATTGCTGTCATGGTAGTTTGTGAGTGGCTCCAACCCAAAAACCTCTCAAATTTCTTTAGCATTAATTCTTACTACGCATTCCCTATCTACTCTTCTCACTATCCTAGCTACTAAGTCATAATTTAGGCTATGGTTGTGAGAAGGTCTGAATCCATGAAAACCCTAGGGACCACTAATTTACCCAAATCAAAATTCTAGATATTTCTATGGGGGGCAAACAACTTCCTTTCTAAAAACCATTTCTTAAAAAGTTGGAGCCCTATTTTGGAAGTAATAGCATCTCTAACCCAATTCCCTTTATCATATAAACCATCTGTAATCTTCAGCCTAGGGTTCATAGGAATTCACTTTTTAGTTTGGGTTGACTCATTCATGGACTTAGTTAACTGTTCCAAAAAATCATCATGTATATTCCTACTGGCATATTCTATTTTTCATGAGAAACCCTTCTTAGGAGGCATATTTGATGATAATAATGTAGAAAAACTAGAAATCCCTAAGTGATATGTGAGCTGAGATACTTACTTGGTTCTCTGCTATTTCTTCTTTGAATTTTGTAATGGACAACCGATACAGAAAGCTCTTTCATAATTCAACTAGGTGGGAAAAACTCTTCAACAAGTTCTTGGCTCTCAGAAAATTAGAAACTCGTTTGCATGGAGAAGAGTTTTGAAATGCTACACTATATCTCTGGTTTTTCTTCACATGGGGAGCCTTAAATCTCATAAATGGATAGTAAGGAAAATAGGGTGACATCACCCTCAATTTAAAAATAAGTCATCGATTTGTGAAAAATCCAATCATTGAGGGATTAAAACTTTAATGACTCAACTTCAACTTTCCAAGTTGGTAGTCAAACCAATTGAATCTATCCACATAAGTCTCTCTTTTTACTACTGGTGAATTACACTGGACCCACTTGTGCCCTTGGACACATGTCACATTCTCACTATGTCACCAAGGGTAAACATTGAGCAACTCCTCATGGCGACATAGTGACCATCATTGATGATGCCTTGATCAGATGGTTAAAACTTTATGATCATTCCATTGTAAATGTGGTGGGCCTACATAACTTCCCTTTGGTTGCCATGTTACTAGAGGCAAAGTTTGAGCAAGTTGTCATACCAACATAGCGACCACCGTCGATCTTGAAAAGATTTGATGACACAAATTAGCGAGTAGATTTCCTTGAGTGTGGATCCTTAGTGTCATATTACATCATACCATTCTGACATGCTGACATAAACAATAATAACATATAAATTTTTGGTGCCACCTTTAAGTTTGGTCTTGTCGTATTCTCTTTTTGCTGATAGTCGTTATGTCATATCGATAAAGTTCATACAACTTTCAGTAGTGATAACGCGACCACAGTTAATCTCAAGGAAATTTGATGGCACAAGTAACTGAAACCATTTCTTACTCACCAACTTGGTCCCACTTGTAACCATACTTTGGTTGCCATGTCACTAGTGGTAAAATTCATGCTATTTCTCATAGTGACAAGATGACCACCATCAATCTTGAAGAGATCTAATGGTAAAGAATATTTCAAGAACTTTAGGAAATAATGCGACCCATCTTAAAAAGGTTCTCAAAAATATAAAGGGGGAATTTAAAATTATTTCTCCCACTCAAAATAAATTGAAAATGCACATAACCCAAAAATATTTCTAGGGTGTATTTTAGTGAAACAAACTTTAGGGTTTTTGTAGGGTTAACAAAACTTAAAAGACCAAACCCTAAAATTTCACAATAGGAACTTGGAACAATCACTTAAATGTATTCCGATAGGCTTGAAGTGGAAACATGACCAACCCATCCTTGACAAGACCAACAAGACACATTAAGTGCTCTGTACAGACCTAGTAGATATAAAAGTAGAAATGACAATTACACTCAATGCCAATGGAAACTTGGTGCAAAAAAATGAAGATAAACTCATTGCAGGAATGGGCATTCACATTACTGGATTTGAAGTTGCACCAAAAACTTACTACAACCAAGGAGAGTGTGACTATATTATTGCATTGAAAGAGACAAGCACTATTGAAACAATTCCTCATATTTCTGGTGAATACAATTTCATTCGTAGTACTACAATACAACAACTCCTAAACAATTGTAATGAGTATCTAATTGGAATTGTTGGAGCACTAGTTGTTGGAACCAAGAAAATAGGCACACTAGCAAGATTTGAACATAAAGATGGGTGTACTTAGGAGGATAGGGTGCAATTCATTATTTTATTTCAAGTTATTATCTTCGTGGCAAAAAATATTTTAGTCTATTGACACTAGTAAAAAAAGATTTATTTTCCAATTGAAAACAACTAACGTTTAGACACTAATGCAGCTTGAAATACATCCATCCTTGGCTCAACACTACATTGCAGTAGATGAACAATTGTAGCCAAATGAAACTACTACACTTCTCTTTTGAAACATTATTACCAAGGTGGAAAAAAAATACATTCTACATAGGATTTTCTATGTACATCTGCAAGTTAAATGAAAACAAGACATTGGAAATGTTGAACAAATAGTTACAACAAACATACGAGGCAATCAAAACAATTGTTGGAGGTTTTTATTTCTTAAAAAATTGAAACAATTCTTGTTGACATTATAAAATTTGGAACAACTACATGACACTTTGAGGGTTCTCAATCCTTTCAATGCATTATGCTCACAATGCAACTATGAGCTTTATGGTTTCTGTATTCTCAAAGATGGATATGGGCATTACATCAAGTGTGACCAAGGTGTCACCTATGTGCACAAGATCCATCTTAAAACAATGTTGATTACTGAAGATAAGAAATTAATTAAGTATTCAATTGACCACTCAATAATTGAAGACTTCATGTCTTCCATTGCAAATATAAAATATCAAGACTACATACATAACAAATCTAAGGTTGTGTTCACCCTCCATGGAATTTAGTAAGAGACTAGTTTGCACTAACCCAAAAAAATGTTGTCACACATGCCACTCTACTATTGGATTGTGAATGGGGAGAAAAGGTAATTTTTTTTGAATTAATTTCATTATTACTACAAGTCACGAGATTGTTAAATAAGGTTTTGTTTCTTCTAATGTTCAAACACTAACAAAAATTATTTCTTAAAAACTATTGCAGGATGCTATCTAGTAGTAGGAGTCTACTATACTGAGCTGAGAAATTCATAACATAGAATTATTGTGACATGACATGATTGACTACTTACTACTATAACAAACTAGATTAAAATATTGATATATTATGCTATACAAAGCTTTGATATAGTATGTCAACCATGAAAACAATGTGATAATTGCCAAACATACCACTTTGTGGTGGAAAATCTAACATTTCAAATTACCCTACATACCTATAAATAATGTGATTGAAAATCCTTTTTAAATCTTAAATATTATCATATAGATCACAAAATAAGATTGAAGTTTGTGTTGGAAATATTCAAGACTATGCTTAGTTACTGAGAGGGAGGGGTGAATCAGTAACTTCTAAAACTTTTACAATTTCAACTCTTAATCCAATAATCCAATTATCATTTAATCCATCACATATAATATGATCTAATTGCATGCATAAGAAACTGAAAACATGAAAGTATTCATAACACTATAACACAAAGATTTGGTGACCCAAAAACCTTCCAAATAGAAAGTAAAATTGGAGTGGGGATGATACCCACAAGATTTAGTACTATAGTATAAAGTTAGCCTATTAAAGCTTACATTGATCACTTCTGATGATCTTCTCTGTTAGGAGTAATAAGGACTACTAGGTCCACCTTGTGAAAGGATTTACAAACATACAATGAAATATGCACTCAATAAAGATATTTACAAAAGACTATTAGGTCTACCTTGTTAAAGGATTTGACTGATCCACTTGTTAGGATGAAATAGTAGATGATCTCTGATCTACAACTTGGTTTGATAAATGAGATTCTTTAAGTACAAATCACCTTACTGTGATAGATACGACTTTTTTGCTCCTTATGCTGCTGTAGCCTTTTTAATTCTCTCTTTCTACTCTTCTCTGATGATTACATTAATTCCACACATATTTCACACCTTCATCATACTTGGATATGATACAATACATTACATATATACCAATCCAATTATACAAATTACAAAGTCAGCCGCAATACAAGTTAACACAAATATTACAAAGTCAGCCCACATGAAGACACTCAGGTTTTGAAGACTAAATTGGTGAAGTTCTAATGCTCAACATCCACTGTCAATGCTCAACATTGTCATGCACTCGATAAATGTAGAAGCTTGGTCCATACGAATCACTTCCAAGTAGTCTTGAACTCGGTCTACACTGGTGACTCGATAGATACTATGAAACTTGTCATATAAACTGAGTCTCTTGGTTTACATTGTATGAATCGATAAACACTATTTCCTCGATCTCGGTATAAACTGAGTCACTTGGTTCACATTGAGTAGCTTGGTTATCATTGGACTCACATCACATATACTAGGAACTCGGTGAATACTACATAGCTTGGTTTGCATTGGTAAACTTGACATACACTAAGATGTACAATTTACACTGCTAATCTTCACTATAACTGTGATTGCTCAGTAACCACTAGGATTTTTCCAAAGGACTCGGTAGAAACTGTAGAACTTGGTGGCAACTAAAATACTTGGCAAACACTATGAATTATACACTAAGATTAGTAGCCATATATAATCTGAATAAGTGTGTGACACTAATAAAAAATTTGACTGATATATCAACAATCTCCCCCTTTGGCATTAGTGACAAAAATACTTATCATCCAAAACTGAATTCAAAAAGAGTTTCCTGAATACCTTTACTCATCATCTTGTGATACCAGCTCGGTAGAGTATACTGTTTTTGAGATTTTTCAAATTTTATTTTGTAAGATATATATCTATACATGGTAAAGTTCTTTCATATAGTATACTGTACATCTTCTTGCTATATACAACATATCTTTCTGTACATATCATTCTCCCCCATTGCCTTTACAACTTATTGCATTTTCTCTCCCATAACATGTATCTTTCTCCTCCTTTTTGACATTAATGCCAAAGATTTATTCTATTTATTTACATGGTAACACCAAAATGAGATAAAAATTCTGAATGTACCTTGAGAATGATTGCCAAAGTTTTATCCCAATTGTCTTGTAGGACCTTACATGTGTGAAGTGCAATCTATACTTCTACTGATAATTCTATCGTATGGTTTGCAATGGAGAAGTTATTGTCATGGATGAGAGTTTTTGAATGTATAATGTGCTTTTGTAGTGCATCCATGTTGGAAAGAATCATATTCTGTATATCTATCAATGTGGATCTAATCCTTGCTTCTTCTCTAAGAAATTCTACTTGCATATCTAACAAAAATCTTATCTTTTGGAAGTGTGCAGAGCTTGAACTAGGTTCAAGTTGCAACTACTGAGTGCTAGCTTTAAGATCTTCATCAATTTTGGACAATTAGTCCTTTATTTCCTTGGTAAACTCAAAAACATCACATAGCTTTCTAAAAAGTGATGACACATTTGTACAAGATGCTTCTAAATTACCCAAAATTGTAGAAAGTTCTACTTGATAAATAGCTATTTGTTGAGCAATGTGCTCCAACACTTTATTATCAAATTTCTTTTTTACCTTCTGCACTAGCTTATCTTGTCCCTCAATATCTTCATTAAATTTTTGTATTGCCTCTACTAGCTGATACAAAATTGGATGTGAAGAATCAACCTCAATATCTATGGCCTTTGCCAAAATGTTCTTTGCATCTTCAATAATTTTGAATTTCCTATCTCTCTCCTCTCTTAATCTTTTCTGTTTAGCCTTCTTTTGGAGGAGTTCACCAAATGACTACATTTGGTTTAGAGTAAGCTTAGAAATGTCCCAATTTGGGATTACAATTTCCTAATCTAAATCAAATTCTTCCTCCATCTCTTTTCCTTTACCCAAAATTTTTGTGCTCGGTTGAACCTTGGGCTCAACTGTCCTTACACTTGTTACTTGTGTGCCCATAATAGAAATAATAGTAGACATGCTAGGACTTTCTATAAAAACTAATACTGTACTTATTGAAGGAATATTTATAGAATTACTCAAAGAATCCAAAATTGATGTGCTTAAAATTGAAGTACTTAAAAATGAAGTAGCCAACTCAGTTGAAGAAGGAAGAGTCCACAACTTGGTAGATGAAGTGGAGGTCACTTCTGTCAATGATGTGCTGAGCTGAGCAAGAGCAAAGAGTGATTGGACATTTGTATTCACACTAGTAGTCACAATCAAACTTGTTGGGGCTATCTCCATGCTTGATATTGTCACTGGTTTGCTTGGAGAGTGAGGAAGTGAGGCAATAATTGTTGCAGCTATCTTAACTAGATCAATTTCCTCATCATCTTGCTTTGCTTCCTCGGTAGCCTCTTGTCCTTGTTCCTCTTCATCTTCTTCGTTGTCAAAATGAGTTGCTTCTTCAATATTTTTCTCTTCATCTTTCTCCTTATCCTTATCATCATCATCATCTTTAACATCGACTAGAAAATCACTTGGTTTATGTAGAAGATAGATATTCTTCCAAGTGTTTGTTGCATTCTTCACAACATGTTCAATATCTTTCATCAAAATTAGGCAAGTATTAAATTTTAGAGTCAAATTTTCTTCATTTTTCTTCAGTGACTCTTTTATCTTAGCATCTGATATGCTTGGTATAAGCTACCTCAAGGTTTGGCCATATATGTCTTTGATAGTTTGCATGGCAAAATCCCATCTTGGCTTGATTTTCTCCAACAAATCATTAGGAATATGAGAAGCAAGCTGGTCAAGTGAGTATTTCTATTTTCCCATCTTATCCATTACTAGATCTTCAATCTGCTTATGCTCTTTTGCTTTCTTGATTTAATACTTTAATGATTTGAAGTTGGTTATATTGGCTCCTACTTCAAGATCTTTCAATCTGTCTTGGAAGGTGGGTGGAGGTTTTTTGAATATAATGTCTCCTCCTTCCTTGTCAGATTTCTTCCTAGAGGGCCTTCTTGTGAATACTGCAGTGGATGGCTTTTGTGTCCTGGTGATAATCATCTTGCCCTTCTTCCTTAATGGATCTTCTTCCTTAGATTCTACCTCCTCCTCTACTTCCACATCCTCTGATTCCTCATCCTCACCTTTTCCCTTATTTAACAAAAGGGTAGAACTAGTTTTTAGTTTAGCAATCATTTTCTTTCCTTCGTTGACCACCTAAGGGAGCTTTATTTCAAGTTCAATCCTAGCTTTTGCTTCATCGTATGTGCCAAAATATGTAGCCTTAGGATCAAATGGCTCATTGACAAGAGCTTCAATGAAATCTTTGGTTTCATCAATATTAGCCTCATATCCAAGAGGTTTTACCCATGCAATCCTAGGCTTAATTGCTTGAATGTAGACTTTGTCACAATCCACCATGAAACATACATCATCCTTATAATCTTAAACTAGTTTCTTGGGGATTCAGTATCTAGTGTTCATTTTCTCCTTAAATGCATCAAAATAACTATCCATAATACTATTATAGTTTTCAACCATTTTAGTAATATACTCAATTATTTGATAAAGTACAGGTACATCTTTTCTCCAAACAACAGTGCCTTTTGAAGGGAAGAATTTATGAACATAAAAGAATAGACAAGTTAACAAGGAACCAAACTTACATGGGTTATTCTTTGATGTCCTTATGCTTTCCATATTCTTGTTGAACTATTTCAATAGTAGCTTAGCAAGGTCAAAAGATAAATTGTTCTTCACTACTTTGTATACCAAGTCCACAACTTCACATGACACACTATTCAACCTGCTAGAGCTGTATATCTTATGTGCAATAATGTGAATACCAAACTTCAATTCGATATATGAAACACTACTAGTTTTCATTCCTTTTCCATCCCATTCTGCTAGGGTTTTCTTTTCAAGTTCTGCCCGACCTAGGGTTTTTGTCATTTTGACTTTGGCTAGCATTGGGAGACTAGTGATTCAATGAATCATCTTCTTTGTGATCAACATTGGTTGTTCCAACCACAACTGACCATTATGCACCTGACTAAGGATAAACCTAATCCATTTAACTTGAAATTCATGGGGTATGTGAGGGATGTGAGTTAACCCTTTGGTTTCTAGGTGTTGGTTCTCGAGTTTCAAAACTTCATTAACACACAACTATCTAGGGCATTGTCCATTTCCAATGTACCAATCTCTTGAATAACACATTTGAAATGAGTTTGAATATCATTGATTAGAAGTACCTTTGGAGGGATTTGTGACTGTGCTCCACTCAGATCTAAGGTTTCAGCGATCATAGGAGTGAGCTTGAAATTTGGTACCTTCCATTCCACTCCATGAACCAACATGTTAGATCCTCACTTAACCTTATTTCTGCTGGATGCCATATTCACTCGGTAGGGTTTGAGAGAATTTGAAAACTTTCACTGAATATTAACTCCAATCACTTGGAAGCTTTGAAGATCGCACCTTCGCAATAGCACTCAAAATTTCACAGTAAGAAATGACTTCAATTTCATGCATTTTGTTAAAATTTCACCATAAATGCTCAGTATGAAAGGTCAATCAATTGACATCATATTTGATAGACTGTCATCCATTACTTTTCTTTGAACACTTGGTGAAGTCTTTGTGACTCGGTAACCATATGCATCTTCATCACTCCCAACCTTTCTCGGTAGAGTCTATGACCCAAGCTCACTCGGTAGAGAAGGTAACTTGGTAGACACTAATCCCTTTGTATCCTAAATACAAATTTGGATCATTTTGTTCTTTCAATCTGGAACTATTTTGGATGTCTTCTTTGATAGCATAGTTCCAGTTTCTCCTTTGAGAACGTAAGTAGAAATCGTAGAGTCACCCAATTCTTGAGTGACTTGATCACCACTGCTTGGACTTGTATCCTTGGTAGACTTTGGAACCTATTGCTATCTGATCTATTTTTGGATGTTATCAAACTTTTCCTTCTTTTCATCTTCAATTCTACTAGTATTCATGTAGTTCTTGGAAAGATGACCAAGTTTTGTACAAATGAAACATCTTTTAGTAGTATCTATTTTTCTCAAATGACGCTTTACATAGTTCATACCAATGTGTCCAAATTCTCCATAGTAATGACATCTACACTAGGGGTTGTAGTCCCAACCAAATATTGCTTTCACAATCTGCTCTGCTGGATTCAATATCTTGGTTTTTCTTTTTGATGACTTCTATCCATGTTTCTTGCATTTGTGACATTTACCTTAAAATCTTGGTTTCTCTTTTCATTCATTAGCCTTATGACCATGCTGATTACAATTATAACACTTTCCATTGAATTTTGCTTTTCCAGTACTCCAAAATTTGTTTGAAGTATGACCTATCTTACCACAATAATTGCAAGTAGGTCTTTGATTCTTTTGAGTTCCTTGCTTGGATGATTCTCCTTCTTCTATATATCTAATTCCTACTTTTCCTTTTTTCTATAGAGATTTTTCTCATTCAATTGATTCATGTTTGCTTGGGATTTCATCATTCTTTCATTGATTTTCCTTTTAAAGTTTAAATCATTTCGTAATCTTTCATTTTCAAATCTTAGGCTCAAGATTTCCTCATTTTCATTGAAGAGTTGATCAATAAGATTTGCTTGCTAAAGGGATTGGTTCTAAGTTTCATTGTTCCTTCCATCTATCTCTTCTTTTATCTTGTTTTTCTGCTCCATGATTTCACATAACGTTATTGACTGAATCTCTTATTCTCTTCTTAGTTTTCTTACTTGTTCTTGCAAGGAACCATTCTTTTCTAGGAGTTCTTTGATTGCTTCATTGGCTTCATCTGAATTGCTTGAATAAATGTCTTCAATTCTTTCTTCAATGTAGAGATGATCATTCATTTGAATTACAAGTTCTTTTCTTCTTTTTAGGGATTGAGGGAGTTGTTCCTTTGCTTTCTTGAGTTGGGTAATGGCCATTTCCAAATCTAGCTTCTCATTGCCAATAGTTTTGTCATGTCTAAATATCTCCATGGCCTTGATCTTTGCTCATGTTGTTAAGCTTTTCTCCTGAGAACCACAATGCTCTGATACCAATTGTTGGAAATATTCAAGACTATGCTGAGTTACAAAGAGGGGAGGGGTGAATCAGTAACTTCTAAAACTTTTACAATTTCAACTCTTAATCCAATAATCCAATTAGCATTTAATCCATCACATATAATCTGATCTAATTGCATGCATAAGAAATTGAAAACATGAAAGCATTCATAACACTGCAACACAAAGATTTGGTGATCTAGAAACCTTCCAAATAGAAAGTAAAATTGGGGTGGGGATGATACCCACAAGCTTTAGTACTGTAGTATAAAGTTAGCCTGTTAAAGCTTACATTGATCACTTCTGATGATTTGTCTTGTTAGGAGCAATAAGGACTGATAGGTCCACCTTGTGAAAGGATTTACAAACATACAATGAAGTCTACACTCGGTAAAGAGATTTACAAAAGACTATTAGGTCTACCTTGTTAAAGGATTTGACTAATCCACCTATTAGGATGAAACAATAGATGATCTTTGATCTGCAACTTGGTTTGCTAAATGAGATTCTTTAAGTACAAATCACCTTTCTATGATAGATATGACTTTGCTACTCCTTATACTGTTGTAGCCTTTGTAATTCGCTCTTTCTAGTCTTCTCTAATGATTACATTAATTCCACGCATATTTTAGATCTTCATCATACTTGGATATGATACAATACATTACATATATACCAATCTAATTATAAAAATTACAAAGTTGGCCACAATACAAATTAACACAAATATTACAAAGTCGGCCCACATGAAGACACTCAAGTTCTGAAGATTGACTTGGTGAAGTTCTGATACTCAGCATCCACTATCAATGCTCGACATCATCATGCACTCGGTAGACATAGAAGCTCAGTCCATATTGACCACTTCCAAGTAGTCTTGAACTTGGTCTATACTGGTGACTTGGTAGTTATTGTGAAACTCATCATATAAACTGAGTCTCTTGGTTTACATTGTATGACTCATTAAACACTATTTCCTCAGTCTCGGTATAAATTGAGTCACTTGGTTAACAACAAGTAGCTCGTTTAACATTGGACTCACATCACATACATTGTGAACTCGGTGAACATTGCATAGCTTGGTTTGTACTAGTAAACTCGACATCCACTGAGATGCACAGTTTACACTATTGATCTTCACTATAACTATGACTGCTTAGTAACCATTGGGATTTGTCCAAAGGACTCGATAGCAACTGTAGAACTCAGTGATAAATGAAATAATTGGCAAACACTATAAACTATACACTAAGCTCGGTAACCATATATAATCTGAAAAAGTGTGTGTCACTAATTGCAAACTTGACTGATATGTCAACAATTTGTAGTTACATTCAATCGATAAATTTGTAGTAAAGATTATAGTACTATTCAATTTTTTATTTTCTATTATTGTATTTGATTGGTCCACTTGTCCTAACACAATAGATCATCAAATTTATGTTTTTAGGTGTAGAATTAGGAATTTGGCACAATGACTGCTTTGTGATTTTTTTTTTAAATGACCTCTATTTGATGTTTGAATTCATTGATGCAAATGTAAAGTTCAAGTATTTGTAAAGTTTTCCAAGGAAACTAACAATATCATATAAGTCCAATGTTAGTTCTTCACATAGGTAGTTGATGGTTTCATTTCCAAGGTAAATCATTAATTTTTTATTTAAATCATACATTGATGCAAATTAATTACTACTCTTTCTTTAGAGTTTACATTGATGTAGCCTATGGGTTATCAAAATTAATGTTGGTATTTTTGTGTTCTGGCCAAAATTGCCATATTTTGATTCAAATGTAGTAATGTTCACATATTTGAAAATTCAAATAAGATGGGGCACAAAAATACTTTATACTAAAACCTTAGGTTTTAATTCAATTCCTAACTAATTGCACACTTTAATATTTCTGTGGTACCGCAACTTTCCTATCGTCAGATCTTTTCATGATCTACAGTCTTTGCTATGTCACTATGCAGAGATGTGAGGGAGTTATTTTATGTGATATAGTGACGGCTCGACACATGGATTTTGGTGGACCCTTTCCTATTAGAGTAGTCGAGTAGTTGTTAGAACACATTGACAGTTTTTTAGTTTCTCATTGACTAAGGTAATGATTGTGCAAGGTGTGGGCTAGTTCCTTTAATGTATTTTATTCACCATTAGATCAAGGATCATTCATGGTTGTTTCTTTCTCACCTTGTGGAGTTACAATGTAGTTATTTCATGTGACATAGCGAGCACTTGCCACATAGATTGTGGGTCATGTTTCCCTTGGCGGGCCACAAAAGTGAAGACTTATTAGACAGGTTGGTATATGGATGAGTTCTAATTGGTTTGGATTCTGGCATGGTCAGTAAATTGGTTGCATGTTTCTAGGCTATCAGATGGAAGAAAATTGACATCTCTCGTTATGTCACTATGGGAAAATGATCAATCTTTAGCTATAGTGACATAGAAAGGATTTTCCATGTGTCCTAGCAGGCCCAGTTTGGCAGGTGTAGTTAGGTTGACATCATGGTTAAAATTGACAATATTGTAAGTTGTCACAGTTATGTTTATGTTTTAAAGGATGGTGCAGTTAGTTAATGATGTGGTCAAATGAGTGAAGACTCCATGAGGTGGCAAAAAAGAAATAATATGGTCGGTCCACATCGAGGTTTTTGGTTGCTTGACCAGGCTGACTTGCTGACCTTGCTGATTTCATAAGCTAGAAATGAGGAAAGATAAGGTTTCTTGCATGATTTGATCTTTTCAGTCGATCCCAACCACTCTAGAGTTATTGTTGCATTATGAATGATGTTGAGGCACTCTTTCCACCACTTGATTGTCCATTTTGAGGAATTCTAGCATTGATTGGCATCATTTCTATCACTTTAGGGTTTCCTCCATGTCAAGGTTTCATGATTTTCATGCCTTTGTAAGTTTACTAGATCAGATCTATTGTTTTGATTGCCTTGATTGTTCTCTAAGCACTTAATGGTAGTGGTGGTGGAATAAATTTCAGTTAAAAAAGAATATCTTAGTTATGCTTGAACTATAAAGGTAGATTGTGATTTATTTCTTAGGGTCGACCCTTCTCTATTTTCTCTGGCATTACTCTAGCATGCTACTGTAAATCCCCTTTTCCTGTGAACTGTATGGCATTCTGCCTTATCTCCTTTGGCCATTGATGTATTGTGTAAGACCTATTTGCATCTCATTAGTGTATTATGGATATCTACAACTTTGCATGACTGTATCTCTTTGACCTATGAATGATATATAAGTGAATCTCATCTTCCTTATGTCATTTATTTGGGTTTTTTGATCTGCATGTGATTGTTAGATTAAAAAAAGTTTGGATGTGTATATCTTTTGGTGTCATGATGGTTCAAATGTGCATGTATGGGTGAAGATTGGTTTGAACACTCTATTTTGGTATATTACCCCTTAGGTTAGAATAGGTAGATTTTCTTTCATGAATTCCTTCTCCCTTTTCCTCTCCAAGAGTAGTTAGGTGCATCTTGATAGCAAAGGAAGTTGGCCTTCTTTAGAAACTCAACCTCATAGTTCAATTCCCATAGCTTGAAGGTTGTTTCCATGTTTCACAAGGTTATCCTTAGGTAAAAACTTTGGACAAGGGTGCAAAATTTTGTGACAATAGTTTTGGTACACCCGGTGGGAGAATATTCAAAAGATTTCAAAGCCTACTAGTGTCAAAAGAGAATAATTTAAAGTTGATGCTAAGAAGATAGTGTTGCTCTCAGTATTCCAGGCATTCAAGAGGCTCATTTCTACAAAACACTTGGTAACTCTACACCCTTTATATCTGGTTTTAGATTATAGTTGCATGATTCATGCCCAAAGCTAAAACAAGGGCATCTTCTAGAGGTAAATTTTAGTACCAAGAGCTTTCATTTTCCAATCCTAAAAGAAGAAGGGCTAGAGTATCTTTATCACTAGTTAGGAGTAAATAGGAAATACATACCCCTGCAAGGTCAATCTCCCCTCCTCTTGTTGTCATATCTCAACCTAGAAAGCCATCAACTCATATTAATAGACCACTTGCTTCTATGGCCAATGCTCATGCTTTTTCCACCTTTAATGGTGAAAGTCCTCTTTTGTTAGCCCAAAGACATGACATACTAGTAGTTGCACTTAAAAGTATACTTGAATTAACTAGTGAAACTTCTATCTCTCCCTTAGAACATATTCAAGAGGTTGCAAATGTCTGCAATATTCATGGTATTATAGAAGATGATGTGGCCATTAGACTCCTAGCTTCATCTTTAAAAGGGAAAGCCCCACAATGATACATGGTTCTATCACATCGTTCTATAATGGATTGGGATGGGTTAGGAGCAGGACTATGTAAACATTTTGAGGATAAGAGTGACTATTTGTCACTTTTAGAACAACTGACTACTATAGAAAGAGCCCCCCATGAATGTATGACTAATTTCAACTACAGATTTCAAAAGACATGGAAAATAATACCTACTTTAGTAAAGCCTACCCCTAGTAATGCCTTCTTACATTACCTCAGAGCTTTTAATAGTGATATTGCCACTACAATCCAAACCATGGGAGGAGATACCTTACCTAATGCTTATGGAATAACTATAAGGGCATAAAACATATTGATACAAGGAGGAAAATTAGCTCCAAGGCCTCCTATGCATTTCTTCCCTGATATCCCAATCACCAACCAACAATGGCCCCTATTCCCACAACTTCCACATCACAACCCCTTGCTCTAGCCCCTCAAGCTTCCACATATTCAAATGGAATAGATGAAATCAAGGAGATGATGTAGTTTATGATGTTGGACATAGATAAAATATTGCAAGGTTAGGAGAGGAACTTGGAAGATAGCTTCTCTGTGATGCAAAAAGTAAGCAACAAAGTGGTGACTTTGGAGAGACAACAAGCTCAGGGTAATAAGGCTCCTCAACTACAATATCATAATCCAAATAATGGTAGGCCTCCAAATCATAATTATGGGAATACTTCTTTTGATTAGAGTAGGTAGAATAGTCATGCCTCTACTTCAAGTACAAATCAAAGTAGGGCTATAGTCCCTCAAAATAATATATAGGTCAAGTTCAAGTTTTTTGTCCCTCCTGCAACTACTCCTATGCCTATTGCATGTGTCAAAAGGCTGAATCTTATTTGGCTTTGACCACTTAGGAGCTTGCATTAGGGCAATCATATAATGAGAACCAATCCAAAGATGCCTCACATATGCAAAGACAAGGTGATTCATCCTTCATGAATCATCAGGTGGAGAAGCATTGTAATGTAAATCAAGACCCCATTGCTCACAATACTAGGAGAAAAAGAAGAGTTGTTGAAGATGCTACCCCTCCTCCTCCTAATCAAGCTTCAACATCAAATGTAGTACCTTATGTATACATGGCGAATGATCAAGTCAATGCCCCTCAACAACAAAGACAAAATAATAGCAGAGGAGATATGAATGGCCCCCAGGTTATTCCAACTCAACCCCCTACACATGCAGTTCCCAAGGCTTATACCGAAGCACCTAATGCCTCATTCAATGTGGTAGGGTAGATGAAGAAGACAAATGTGAATATTTCCATGTGGGATGTTGTTGCTACAATAACCATGCAAAAGAGGCTGCTACAGCAAGAATTAGAAAGTATTGAACCAAAGGATCAATCACCTAGCATGGAAAGTGCCACAAGACTAGTACAACCATCTTGGGG
The DNA here is from genome assembly GCA_028749045.1 of Cupressus sempervirens. Classification (NCBI taxonomy): domain Eukaryota; kingdom Viridiplantae; phylum Streptophyta; class Pinopsida; order Cupressales; family Cupressaceae; genus Cupressus; species Cupressus sempervirens. The sequence continues at coordinate 487,832,181 of CM053790.1, forward strand.
AGGTAGAAACAAGTGAAAATGTTAAACCTCCTCCATTTTTATGTTTCTTTAATTATAGGGAAGAATCTAGTCCACAATTGCATGATTGATTCAGGGGCCAATAGTTCAGTGATGCTTAGGTGTGTTGCTGATGCTTTAGAAATGAAATATGAACCCATTGTTAAGGATGTATTATATTTGGATGGTAGTATTGTCAAGATTGTAGGGATTCTTAGGAATATTGAAATGGCCCTACATGCATGTCCTGGTTGTACTGTAACTCAAGATATATTAGTTGCTGAGGTCAAGCCACACTTTGCCATTTGTTTGTCAAGAAACCTCACTACCCAAATAGGTGGTTACATATCTTATGATTGGTCATATATGTTTTTTAGAACAAGATATGGGACCAAGGCTTTAATCAAAGCAGAGCCTCTAGCCCTCCATTATATTGAGCCCTACACACCTAATCTCATCAATATGAACTGCACCATGTTAGAGATAGATGAAAATGATATAGTAAATGAGCCTACCACTTCTCTAGTAGAGATACTTGATTTTCTCTTAGATGAATGGGCTAATGCATATCAATTTGATCCCATATCAAAAACCCTTGAGACAGGTCTTGGTACATACTATGTGTCAGAAAAAGATGCTCTTGTCCTTAACCTTATGAAAACCAGAGAAGACACAAGTGGGATATGGAGTATGTATTTTGATGGATCAAGAAATAAGAATGGATCAGGGGTGTGTGTGTGATGTTGATTTCTCCTACACAAGTAAGGTACTACTTCTCCTTTAGGCTCCAATTTAGTTGTACCAATAATGTGACTGAGTATGAATCCTTGATCCAGGGTCTCCTACTCGCTCAAAAAAGAGGAATTCAAGCCTTAAGTGTATATGGAGATAGTGAGTTGGTGGTTAATCAGGTAAGAAAATATAATATCACTAAGAATGGCTTTCTCAGGTCTTATAAACATAGAGCATGGGATTTTCTTGAATGTTTTAATGCATTTAATATTCAGAGCATCCCTAGAAAAGAGAATAGACATGCTGAGATCTTATGATATCCCAAAGAACCTTGAAGCTGAAGAGAAGCAACAAATTAGAGTGGTAGTTAGACCTACCATTCTTGACAACAACACCAATTGACAAGAATTTGAATCTGATGCACAAATTGTAAGTTTCTTGTAGAACATAGCAAAATTCTTAGAGAGAAACCAATTTGGATTGTATGACTAGTATGGGGATCAAATAATCAATCTTAGTTCTAATAAGTTTCTTGAGGGTCTCATTAATTTAGAGAGTGTCTTCACCCATGATGACCAAGGAAGAAACAAAAGCATGAACCTAGCTATTGAAAAAGATGATTATACAATAGTTATGATTGCTAATGGAAATACTTTAAACATGGGAAAGGTATGTTCTAAAATTGAGCAAGAGAATTTCATTCATCTATGTCAAGAATTTAATGATATATTTTCTTGGACATATGATGATATAATAGGTTTTGACCCAAGCCTATTTCAATATACCATAGATCTAATAGAAAATGTCAAACCAGTAAGACAAAAGCAGAGGCCAATGAATCCTAAAATTGAACCCTTAATGAGAAAAGAGCTATCCAAGCTGATTGAAGCTAATATAATTTTCCTTATCAAGCACTCATCATGGGTAGAAAACATTGTCCCTATCAGGAAGAAGAATGGAGAAATTAGATTAAGTGTAGACTTTAGGGACCTTAACCAAGCTTCCATCAAAGATCATCATCCTCTCCCTTCCATGGAAAAAATGTTGTCCAAGGTTAGTGGTTTAGAGAGGTTCTCATTTCTTGATGGATTCTTTGGTTACAATCAAGTGCTGGTCAAGGAGGCCAACAAATACAAGACTACATTCACCACCAAGTGGGGCATCTATGCTTATAGTAAAATGCCATTTGGGCTAACAAATGTAGGTGCCACATTTCAAAAGGCAATGGAGATGGCCTTCAAGAATATGACTGAAAAAATTGTATTGGTCTATCCTAATGATATTAAAGTATATTCCAAGAGAGCAAAAGATCATTTTGGCCATCTCAGATAGGTATTCCTAAGATGTAGAGAGTTTGGGGTATCCCTTAACCCAAGCAAGTGTGTCATTTCCACCAATCAAGGAAAATTATTAGGACACATTGTATCAAAGGCTGGTCTAACCATTGATGTAGAGAGAATTAAAGCCATACTCGCTCTCTCCCTTCGTAAACATAAGAAAGGGCTGCAAAGTTTCATTGGTAGAATAAATTTTGTGAGGAGATCTATCCCTAATTTAGCTACCATGGTGAAACCTCTTATAGCCATGCTTAAAAAGAATATTGTGTTTACATGGACTAAGGAAGGGAAGGTAACTTTTGAAGAGATCAAAGTAGCCATAGCCTCAACCCTACTCTCATCAATCCAAATTTTGAGAGGGATTTCATTCTTTATACCTTAGGATGTGAGTCAAGTAGCTATGTTGTCTTGACTTAAGCAAATGATAAGAATGAGGATCAACCTATTGATTTCTTTAGTGAAGGGATTAAGGAATATGAAGATAAATACAGTTATATAGAAAAGAAAGCCCTTGTAGTCATAAGATCTTTGAAGAAGTTTAGACACCTTCTATCTCATAACAAGATCCATTTGTTAGTACCCCATGCCAGTGTGAAGGAATTTCTTTTGAGCAAAGATATTAGTGAGAAGAGAGTAGGTTGGATCACTAAGTAAATGGAGTATGATGCTGACATCCAAATTACCAAGTTGGTAAGAGGGAAGGGATTGTGCAAATGGATGATATCATCTTAGGAGCCAGATGAGGAAGTCACTATGATATTGACAAAACAAAAAGAAGCGAGAAATTATAATCCAAGGAATTGGATGGATGACATGATGACCTTCTTGTCAGGCAATGGATATCCTCAATGGTTGTAGAACTAAAAGGAGATAGTATAGGTTGCAATTAATTCCTTATGCCATTGTTGATGGTATCCTTTTTAGGAGGTATTTCAATGGAGCCCTATTGAGATGCATTGATACAAACCAAGCTAAAAGAATGATCAAAGAGATCCATGATGGTCCTAATGGTGGTCACTTTTTAGCAAGAACAACTGCAATGAAGATTATTAGAGTTGGTTACTACTAGCCATCCTTATTCTGTGATTTTCATAAGTTGGTTACTACTTCATCCCATTTAGGTGGATCAACCTTTTACTCAATGGGGATTGGATTTCATAGGCCTTATCAACCCACCTTCTAGTTCTAGGCAAATGGATCCTAGCTGCTATGGATTAATTTAACAGATGGACATAGGCAGTTGCATTAAAGGATGCCATAGAATCTTTAGTTGTTGAATTCCTTGATGGAATTGTGACCAGGGTTGGTGCCCCTTTAACCATTATTTCAGTTAGTGTAAAATCTTTTGTAGGAGCTCAGATTTGTGTATGGGTAATTGATCATAATATCTACTTGAGTACATCCTCAAACTATTATCCTCAGGGTAATGGATTGGCTAAGTCATCTAACAAGAACCTAATTAGGATTATGAAAAGGACTATAGAGAATAACCAGAGGTGTTGGCATGAAAATTTGAAGACAACATTATGGGCTAATAGAATAGTACCTAAGAGGGAAATTAGAAATTCACCCTTTATGTTGGTATATGGTAGGGAAGCAAGGCTTCCAATTTCATTAGATTCCCATCTTTGGAATTGGCTCATCAGTTGGAGCTAATTTAAAATGATGCCATGTCTATAAGAATGGTAGAACTAATGGAGTTGGAAGAGAAAAGAAAATAGGCCATGTAGACCCTAGAAGCACATCAACAACAGATGAAAAAGAGCTTTGATAAGAAGGCTAAGGTCAAAATTTTTAGAGAGGGTGACCTTGTGCTCAAATGGGATGTAGATAGGGAAAAAATGGGAGGTACTCAAAATTTGATGCACTATGGAGTGGTCCCTATGTGGTTATCAGTTGCAAACAAGCCAATGCTTTTCAATTAAGAAGGCCCAATGGTGAAATTCCACCTATTATAGTTAATGGAATATATCTTAAGTCCTGCTTTTGAAAAAAGATGAGTATTTCATGTATATAGTTAGGTTAGTTTCCTTCCTATGGTTTCCTATTTTCCAAGAAGTGCACAAGCACATGTGTTTTTTGCAGAGGTTGTAGAGGATTTTGGTTCCTGGTTACAGTTGTAGAGAGGTAGTTTTAAGGTTCTCGGGCATGTTTTCTATGATTTTAGGGTTTTTTACCAGGCGGATCTTCATAATTTTGATGACTCCATTGCCCAATGGATGCCCACGCTACTGGTCTATGCATAACTAGATTGCATTCCCCCTGAGTCACTAGATTTGTTGGTCATTTTGTGTTCCTTCCAAATTTGCCATGTTTTCATTCAAACATAGTAACATTCACATATTTTAAAATTCAAATAAGATGGGGCACAAAAATACTTTATACTAAAACCTTAGGTTATATTTTGATTCCTAAGTGACTATGCACTTTAAATATTTCCACAAGCCCACAACTTCCCCATCGTCAGATCTTTTCATGATCTACGGTCGTTGCTATGTCGCTATGTAGAGATGCAAGGGAGTTATTTTATGTGACATAGCGATGGCTTGATGCATGGATTTTGGTGGGCCCTTTCTTGTTAGAGCAACTGGGTAGTTGTCAGAACATGTTGGCAGTTTGTTGGTTTCTCATTGGTTAATGTAATGATTGTGCAAGGTGTGGGCTAGTTCATTTAGTGCATTTTACTCACCGTTAGATCAAGGATCATCCATGGTTGTTGCTTTCTCACCTTATAGAGTTGTAAGGTAGTTATATCATGCAACATAGTGAGCACTTTCCACGTGGATTGTGGGTCCTGTTTCCTTTGGCAAGCTGCAAAAGCGAAGACTTATTAGACAGGTTGGCATACAGACAAGTTCTAATTGGTTTGGATTCTAGCATGGTCAGTGATTTGGTTGCATGTTTCTAGGTCGTTAGATGGAGGAAGATTGAATTCTCTCATTATGTTGCTATGGGAAAATGATTGATCTTTAGCTATAGAGACACAACGAGGATTTCCCACGTGTCCTGGTGGGCCCAATTTGGCAGGCACAATTAGGTTGACATCGTAGTTAAAATAAAAAATATTGCAAGCCATCACAGTCAAGTTTTAAAGGGTGGCATAATTAGTTAATGGTGTGGTCAAATGAATGAAGACTCCATGAGGTGGCAAAAAAGAAATAACATGGTTGGTCTATGTAGAAGTTTCTAGTTCCTTGACTAGGTTGACTTGTTGACCATGCTAATTTCATAAGCCAGAAATGAGGAAAGATAGGGTTTCTTGCATGATCTGATATTTTCAATTGATCCCAACCACTCTAGAGTTATTTCTACTCTACAAATGATGCTGAGGCACTCTTTCCACCACTTGATTGTCCATTTTAAGGAATTTTGGCATTGATTGGTGCCATTTCTATCACTTCAGGGTTTCCTCCATGATAGGGTTTCATGATTTTTATGCATCTACAAGTGTACCAAATCAAATCTATTGTTTGGATTGCCTTGATTGTTCTTTGAGCACTTAATGGTAGTGGTGGTGGAATAACTTTCAATTTTTTTTTTTTTGCTCAGTTATGCCTAAACTATAAAGGTAGATTGTGTAATATTTCTTAGGGTTGAGCCTTCTTTATTTTATTTGGCATTACTTTGGTATGCTACTGTAAATACCCTTTTTTGTGAATTGTATGACATTTTATCTTATTTCATTTGGCCACTGATGTATTGTGCAAGACCTATTTGCCTCTCATTAGTGTATTGCGGATATTTGCAATTTTGCATGACTATATCTCTTTGACCTATGAATGATATATAAGTGAATCTCATCTTCCTTGTGTCATTTATTTGGGTTTTCTAATTTGCGTGTGATTGTTGGATTAAAACAAGTCTGGATGTGTATATCTTTTGGTGTCATGATGGTTCAAAAGCCCATGTATGGGCGAAGATTGGTTTGAATACTCTATTTTGGTGTATCACTCCTTAAGTTAGAATAGGTAGATTTTCTTTCATGCATTCCTTCTCCCTTTTCCTCTCCAAGAGTAGTTAGGTGCATCCCGATAGCAAAGGAAGCTGAGCTTCTTTGGGGACTCAACCTCACAGCTCAAGTCCCATAGCTTGGAGGTTGTTTCCATGTTTCACAAGGTTGTCCTTAGGTAAAAACTTTGGACAAGAATGCAAACTTTTGTGACAACAATTAACATGCATGACTTTAGAACTGGGTATGCTTGATTGTATTCTATTTCCAAGTCGCCTTCATCAAGAATCAAACACTCAACCTTGTCTTCTAGAATATAGCTCTTTTGTTGGTTGTTAGTTGTAGTAAAAGTAAGAAATTAGGCCAAGTTATTCTGCATAAAAAATGTCTAATATGTGTTTCTTACTGTTGGAATTCTTTAAAATAATTGAGGGGGGGGGGGGGGGGGGGGGTAAATTAGTTATCCAAGGTCTAGATGTACAAATAAATTTTTTCACACCCTACTGAACCCATATCTATAAAACATATTCATGCATGCATTCATTAGATCATACAATCACTTAAAATTTGTAGGCTACTGTCAAATCAACTTTGTAGAAATGTAAGCATGAAACATAACTGATTCAATAACACATTTGACACAATTATTTTACGTGGAAACCTAATTTAGGAAAAACCATCAGTAACATGCTACTCATTCTCACTCTTCTAAAGTGATGCCCAGTGAAAGGCCAACCCTATTAAAGCTTATAATACACATTGTTAAATGTGACTTGGTTAAATGATTTCAATCACCCTATTAGGAGTAAGCCTTGTTGGAGGACTTTAGATCATTCACTTGGAATGTCACCTGGTTAAAGGATTTAAAAATGATTGTTTAGTCAACCTTAATCCAAAGGATTTACCCTAGATTGGTATAATGATTAGAAATTAACAAGAAGTCTTGATCTGATAACAACTTACAACTCACTTGTAGATTATAGATCTCTATTTCAGTCCTCCATTCTGCTTGGCACACTTCAACTCTGATAGATTTTTCACCCTTTAAGCATTCATACCCTTAAGCCTTCTTGCTTTGCTTGCTAATAATAGTCTCTTTTGTCTGGTCAATGAATGAAGCAATACTCTAGACCTCTTGTCTAACTTAGGTTCTCCAACATTGATCAACCTTGCTTTTGACCAGCCATCTCTATAAATAGAAATTTAAGATATTTTATCATTCATCCTCTATCGTCCATTTTAGGGTTAGGTAGGATTAGGTAGGATTCAATGAATCTACCCATCTTTTCATTTTAGTCCCTTCTAGAAACTTCTCCTTCAATCCTCTTTGAATTCACCTCAAAATAATTCACCATGAATTCTAAGCCACCAACTCATCATAGTTATCTTCCACATGCTTCACAAAATTCAAGAAAATAAAATAGTCATCTCAGATTCATCAAATCCATGGTTTAACATGAATAATGGTGCTCAACATGAATATGCTATCACTTAGCTTCCATACTGTTCTTCTACTCGTCATCCAATAGATAACTCGACAAACACTAAAATTTATTGGTTCTTGGCATCAACTAAACTTTACTCAGCTTACACTATATCACTCGACATACATGAATTTTGAATTTTCTTGGCTCCAACTGATTTTCTACTCAGATTGCACTAACTTTTCTCCACACGTACGATCCACTCGGTTAAGCTTGGTAGACTTAATTCTTCTTACTTGTTCTTCTAGACTTAGTCAGTGTATCCAACCTCTATAACATTAAGTAGATAATCAATGCACTATATTATCATTGCCTTAATTGATCTTTGTACTCCTTTTTCATACCATAACTCAACCTTTTCTCTAGGTGCTTTTGTTATCTCATTTGATCAAAACCTCCTTATTAATCAAACAAATGATAGTAATCAAATCAACTAAATAATTATCTTACCAGCAAGTAGCAGGTTTGACATCAGTGACAAAACAATGATTGAAACACATTGTCATACTAGTATCAATATATTTTCAACAATCTCCCTCTTTGGAATCGATGGAAAACCAGTACAAGTAGTACAACCAATAATAATACAAAAAAGAAAAATAATTCCTTGTATTGAAATCTCTCCCTCTATCAACAACTTTCATCTTTTGTATACATTAGAAAATTCTATTATGATCAACAGACAATCAACTCATCCTTATAAGCCCCTCTTGATCACATCCTCATGTCTCTCTTAGCACTATCTCCCTCTTACTAGGTAGATGTATGTCTTTTAACCATTTCTCTCTGTGTAGTTGAATCATCAGATACACTATCTCCCTCTGAGTAGATATTCCATGAATCTTCCTTTCTATTCACTCTCTTTATATCTTTCTATCTGTTTATCTCCCTCTTTGACAAAAATGCCAAAGACTTGTCATCTTAATATGTAGATATGAACATTTTTAGTTTCTCCCTCTGTCACCTAGCTTGTGACTTATCTATAGCTCCAACTCTTTGATTACTTTCGGCAACTCCTAAAGTAAGATCCATTGCATCAATGTGTAACATATGTCAATCATCTTAGTTGATTCAGGGCACTTCTTATATTTCTTAAATAGCCTTGGATAGGGGTATCACCCCTATTTTACCTCTTAGATACTCATGAGCATGCTTAGGTAATTATTTTGTGAAGATATCGACTATTTTCTCTTTTGTATTCACATATTCCATCTTCACCTCTTTGTCTTGAACTAACTCTCTCAAGTAATGGTACTTGATTGCAATGTGCTTAGTCTTTGTATGCATCACATGGTTCTTTGATATATTTATAGCACTTGTATTATCACAATAAAGTATAACAAGTTCAATGATTTCCTCCTTCATACCTTTGAGTAGCTATTTGATTAATGTAATGTTTGTACAATTTATTGCAGCAACAACATATTTGACTTCAACAGTAGATTGAGATATGTAGTTTTGTTTCTTTCTAGTCCATGTAACCAGCCTTTTTCCTAAGAAAAATGCTCCTTTGCTAGTGCTCTTTTTGTCATCTATATTTCTAGCCCAATCAACATCTATTTAGGAAACCTAATTTAAGAAAAAAACTGCTTACATGCATAGTCCATGTAAACTATTTTAAGACTCCAGAGAATTTGGTGTGTGAATGCTAAAATTATTATATTTTTATCATATTTTATATGTATACTTTAAATGGGTTGCATCAAATAGTCCTTTTTATTAGTAAAGAAGAATGAGAAATGTGACATGTTCTTATTAAATCTTCTTTTTATTTATAATGAAGAATTCTGAATAGCATTGATATTGGTGACATCTAAAGAGTAAACTAAAATATATATCTTATCAAAGGGAACACCTGGTATTTTTTTTTTAAATCTCTTTATAATTTTTACTTTTTAGGTTTGGATATCCACTACCTCCCTTCTCTCTCAAATGATCCCTATTTGCATAAATGACCAACAGCTTGGGGAAGGACCTAAACATGTATTAAGAAAAACTCTAGATGACTTGTACAAAGCACACCATACATGAATAAAAAATAAAATGAAATGAATTTCTATAATAAAAGTTAAAATTTTTTAAAAAAATCAGGTTAATAATAGATATCAAAGTACACATACATGTCAATTACACTCTTTGTACTTAAAAGGAACTTGATGACTTGAAAATTTCTTTGAAGGAAAATAAAAAATGCAATTGTGAACATATAAAGATCTACAAACCTATCAACAATCTTATTACTTCACCTTCCCAAAACTCAAATATGAACCCATAGTATGTGACCAATGCAATTACAAATACAAAAACAATGGGAACTAGATGCTATGTGTCCTTGTTTTATCAAGTAGGTTGCCAATTTTGTTATTTCCTAATTTTTCCTTTTAAGTTTTGACTTTTAAGAAGGCTAAGTTTGAGATAAAATGTCCCATTGATCAAATTTCAAAAAATAAAAAATGTATATAATGTTCTTGAAATTTTCAGTATTTGTTCTTCATGATCTACATATTTTGTGGTTAAAAATAGAAAAATAATAATTGTGTTTTCACGAATGTGCGGAAACAAATTAATGAATTTTTTAAATTTTATTTTTAATCTATGATGTATTTTGTCTAGAGCTTAGCCAACACCATTTTATTGCACATATGTGTATCCTTCAGTTTTTTCATTGATTTTGATTAGTATGAAATTTGGTATCGACTTCTTCTATAAAAAAAAAATGAGGGCCTTTTTAAAAGAGAAGCCTCCTATTTTAAAAATTGGTCTAGTGGTGGAAACTCATGTTCTTGATAGAGAGGTCACAAATTTAAATCCTACTAATGTTAATGTATGTCTATCTCATTTGTAGTGTAGATAGGTGCCTCCCGCAAGGAGTACAAGGTACTCTTATATTACTATAAGTTATTTGTAGACCCATATATGGACTGATCAATATTGTGAACTATAAAGAATATTTCTTTCATCTTCTTTTGTTACATGTGTTATTAAGCTTACAACTAAGTAGCCCATATCAATTTTTTGGTTTCATAGAAACACAATTTCAAAAGAAAATAAACCTAAGCCTCATAGGTTCTTTTTCCAAAGGGGACATTAGCTTATAGTGTATCCGGAGATTGCAATTAAAGAAAGTAGTTGAGGACTTTTAAGAGCAGGTTTTTCCATAATCCTTTAGTGGGATCTAGTGTCCTCAAGGAAGCTTTTTCTATGTTAGTACTTTAATAGGAAAATAGTAAAACTTCCCTTTGTTGTTGTTCTCTTTCATATTTCATATTTTATATTTTGGAAAATAAAGCACCAACAAGCATGTTAACAGAAAAAAAAAAAGAATTTTCAATCTCATTACGCAATCCATTTAGATCAAATGAAAATTACATCTTCAAATGAAAATTTACAATGGTTTTTGGGTTGATGCAAAGTAATTTTAGGGAATCCTAAATTGTAGGTTTTCTTGTTTAAATGAGCATAATCAAGAAGAATGCAATCTAAAAGTGTGAATATGAGGAATCCTATTCAACAAGGTAAAACTCTTTTAGAAAAATCTCTATTCTGAGGTGGTTGTGGTAAAAGGTTCAAAGAAAAATGAAGTGACGAAGAATGTGACAATTATAGTCCAACCTCTACACTAGATACTTGGTTCTTAAACCTTTGTGTTTAAGAGTTACTAAATGCTAAGAAGAGGTTGAAAGATTTTGAAGTTAAATGAGAAAGAGAGAGACTACAAATTCCATGAGTTTGGATTAGCAAATTGTTTAGGGATAAAAATGGAATCAACCACCCTAAAAACTAATGAAGGGGGAAAAATAAGATCCACCTCTTAATATAGGTTTGATCAATACAAGAGGAAGTATCGATTCATAAACTAATACAAAAGGGTGGATTATTTGGATTTACTTTCCTCTCACCTACACCTTAAGAGGGTTTAAGAAGTAGATATGCAATGTAAGACAAACATAAAAGAATAAGTAGATGAAAAAGGGGAAGATGTTATACCTTACAAGATACAATCCTTAAAATGGGCTACCAAATGACCTCTAAAAGGTCTAAATCTCATGCTCTAGGCCAAAAATAACAAGGTAGAGAAAAACTATAAATTGTTCACCAATCTAGCTAGGTTGAATTTCTCCTAATCAAGGGCGACTTCCATACAGGGATGACTTTCTCCTAAAGTAGGGGAGGAGCATGTCTCTGATCAACTGTGTCTGAACTTGATTTTGATTTCACTATTTTGATGAATGATGAAAATGGTGTTTGAATCTACAACCTATTTATCCTTCCAAGATTTGAAACTTAAAAAATAAAAGTTTTTTTGTTTGTTGGTTGGGGGTTTACCTTAGTCAACCCCCATTTTAGGAATTAACCTTGAATTGAGATACATAATAGAGAATTCTAGTAAACAGTAGAAATAGATCTAATATGAAGCAATGAAAATCTATGAATATGCTTTAGAATGTAATCAAGTATGTAGATGCAATAGCCTTGACTCAACTTAAAAAACCATAAGAAAGGAAATCAAAATGAAACCAAAACTTCCGTGAGTGAATGTATTTGAAAATTTCCTTAAGAATAAGTGTATATCATGAGGAGATGAATGTATAAGATGTAATAAAGGACCTTGAATGTATGAAGGGACATTTTGAATATTGAAAATGAACTCCTTCATTTTCTTGAATGAATGAATCCTTGATCTTGCTTCAATACCTTGAAAGCTTAAGGAGTGATTGAGTGTTAGAGTATGTAAATTCTTGATCATGAACTTGGTGGATGAAAAATTAATAAAATGGAAGGTTTTATAAAGGGCCGAAATTAACTTTCTCCCATAGGCTGACAGTACCTAGAAGTTAACATCCCAAACCAATTTGAACACAAAACCTAGGAAGAAGACCCAAAATAGGGCCCAAGAAGGGACACATTGCATCCCTAATTGAATCAGTAGGGATGTACTACTTCCTTGATTTGGAAAGAATGTAATACAACCCTATCAACCAGAGCTGAGGACTCTTGACCCTCGGGGTCCCAAAACAAGTCTTAGATCTTGAAAATTAGGTCTAAAAATCAAGATATAATTGTTATGATGCACAAAATAGATTATGAGTGATCAAACGAAGGAAATGAAGAACTTAGGAGGTTAGATTGTACCTTGATCTTTAAACCTTACAAATAAGAGCTTTAAAGAGGATCTATTAAGTATTACCCTAATTCCACCTAGGAGAAATAAGAAGAAAGGGGAAGAAAGGAGGAGAGATACAAATGAATGATGGAATTGCATTAAATTGGTGCTAAATCATAATTATATTAAGCTTCTTCCAATTTAAGACAATACATTTAGCCCCCACTTTAGCAAGAGTGTGGATCAACACACACTCATGGTAAAGTAGAGAAGGGAAGAATTCGAGGAATCACAATGAGATAGAACATCGCTTATGAAAAGGGAACAAGCCCCCAAGGCCAAGGGTTCTAACCCCACATCTATGGATGAGGGTGAAAAAGTAATGAAAAAATTAAAAAAATCCAAAAAGGCAAAGACATAACAAGGGATTAGTACTAAAACAAACCTAAATCTACCAGTGAAAGAGATCATAGTTGAAGAAATGTCTCACCCACTAATATCATATTTGGAAAGCTATTACAAGAGCATTAATGATAACATAAGAAATTAAAAAAAAACATCATTAATAACATAGATTTAGGATATATCTCTACTAGGGTGAAAGAAAAAGAGATAAAAAGGGAGGTAAAAGTGATTAACTTTCCCAATAAGGTGGCCACCCTACTATGAATTACAAGAAGAGTTACTTATAAATATGACATAGAATAATCTAATTGGGTGGTAACCTACTAGTAAACCCACTAAAGTTCCATCCTTAAATCAATGTCCTTTGTATCACCATGGCATGGTCCTATAAAAATGTGTTACCCATGTATGGGACATATCATGTTGTGCTTGAATGCGTTACCTACGTATGGGATTTAGTGAGCTTGTACATGTTACCTATATATGAGATTTAGCATATGTGTGTGCAAAGGAGTGAGTCTCAAGGATGCTCTCTTCCTAAATTGAAGGTGTACATGGAAAACCCATTCTTTGGGACCATGCATATCCATAAAGGGATTCGCAAGATGTGTGCAAAAATAAGAGATGAAGAAAAAATGCATAGACTTGAGGATAACCCACAAAGCATACCAAGCGTCTAAAGCTAAAGTACCCTAATCTATACCCAAAACTTATATTTACCACTTCATGATTGTTAGTAAATAATATGTACATGGAGGGTGTACATATATTCCCCTCCTTATCATGTCTATATAATAGACATGAGAAGGAAGATAAAAAGGATACCTACTTTACACAACAAGGAGATATCCTTAAAGTAATAAGGTGGACTATATTCATAGAAAAGGGCTTTAGACCTTACAATCTAAGAACATAGGAAAATGTGAAAATGATATATTACTCATAGAATGAGGATCTTCGAAAGGGAGAAATCTTAATGGAAAGACATCTACCTAAGAGGAGTTCTTGATCAAGATAAAATCTCCAAGAAGAGGGGAAGAATAAAAAGAATGCACCTATTTAGGCCCATATGTATAGGTGGAATAGGGATTCCTTGATGAAGGATGGAAAAATTTAACTCCAAGAAAGGAAAAGTGTTTATAATGAACATCACTTTACTTGATGAAGAAGAGGTGATGACGTATGACATACACCTCTTGTGAAAGAGAGAATCCATAGTCATGACACAATTCTTCATAAGGAAAGAACAATGCAACATAATAAAATAGTTCCACTCTCTCAAGCCCAAGGAAAGTAGATCCTTAGAAAAGAGATAAACAATATACAAATCCTCTCCCCCCCACAAGTGTGAGATAATAAAAGGAAATCTATGGTGAATTATATAACAAAATATCATAAGATATAAGGATGAGTCATAAGAAAAAAACTAATAGCCATGCACAAAACACAAATATCCCATAGCCAACAAGAAGTATTATAATATAATGTGACACCATTGAGAAAATAAAAGTAACAAAAATCATAGGATAATTGATTCTAAAGAATATAAGATGCTATAAAAGATATTACATGTGAAGTAAACTATAGATGATAATTGAATTAGAAGCATTAAAATCCAAGACATGGAAATACATTTTCTCAACAAAAACACATGATCATGCATGTAATAAAGCAAGCCATACCAATAGGTAAGAACGTTGTTACAAAAAATAATACAAATCTATAGAGAAATGAAATAAAGAGATGAAAAGATACCATGTTAGGACTACTTAGTTATCACAAAAGGAACAACAAAAGGATAATGGATCGTTGAGAGAAGAGAGAAAAAAGATCCAATATGTGCTCTAAATGATATATTCCTTATAATAAAGATTCACTTACAAGCATAAGATTTAACTTAGGATGTTAATCCTTATGTAATACAATAAATGCATGCAAGTGATAACATTGAATTATAAAAGAATGCAAATTCATAAAAGGATATTGGATATGTTGAATAAGAGGACACATTATGCCTCCCTAAGTGGCTCCAATTTATAATAGACATGTAATTTAAAGAAAACATAAGATTGTACTTGGGATTTTACTCCACAACTAATCATAATAAATAAATTCAAGAAAAGATGTCATCATATAAAAGGAAAACAAGTCAACAAAGGGAGATAATGGATCCGATGATATAGATAGAAAGAGGAAATAGGGCCCTTTCCCTTTAAGTGAAGAGACAAGGGAAATGACTAATATTACTCACAAATTAGGACAATGATCCCCCAAAATATAGGCTAACAATGTCACATAGATAGGAGTAACATAATAGGGATGTAAATGTATCAAGTAAAATTACCATGAAAAAGATACAACTCACTATTGCTAGAAGAAATAATACTATCATCAAAGTATGTAAAATTTGTCTCATGAGGAAGAGAGTAATCCATATCCTTAACTAAGGGTTCATGCCAAATGGTAGAAACATCCAAGGAAGGAAGAAAACACATATTCGAGAGGAATAATTAGGACACAAAGAAGTCTCATGAGGAAGAAAATAGTCAATATTTGTATCCAAGGGCTCATCCCAAATAGTAGCTCTATCAAGGTTATGAACATCATGAATCACTAAAGGTTAATCAACATCATATTTTTAAACTTTACCCTTTGAAGGGGAATACAAATAAATGAAGGGAAAAAATAGGTGCTCATCATATACATGAAATGGAATATCTTTAAGATCATGAATGAAACTTGAAAATAAAAGATAAAAAGCACATGGAAATGAAATGCAATGACTATAAATGAAACTAGATGCAAATTGTTTTTTATATTTTCATAATGCAAATATATGAAATGAAATCTATATGAAAATAATGCAAATATATATCTAAATACCACTAATGAAAATAATAATATTAAAAGTAGATGTAGAAACACCAACAAATATAACTCCAAAATATAAGAAAGAAGTGCAGTAGTCAGGTTCACCAAATCAAACAAGAGATGGAAACACGTCAACTTCACCAAAGATGTGTAGTTGTGGGGGGGGGGGGGGTGGACAAAATCAACCACCCTAACAACTTATGAAGGGGGAAAACCAAGATCCACCTCTTAAAATAGGTTCTACCAATACAAACAAAAGTATCAATTTGTAACATAATGCAAAAGGATGTATTACTTAGATTTATTTCCCTTTCACCTCCACCTTAAGAGGGTTCAAGCAGTAGATATGCAATGTACGACTAAATATAAGAACAAGAAGATGTAAAAGGGGAAGATGTTATACCTTACAATATATAAACCTAAAAATGAGCTACCAAATGACCTCTAGAAGGGTTGAATCCTAAAATTTGGGCTAAAAACAACAAGGCAGACAAAACCCAAAAATCGTTTGACTATCTAATAGTTCCAAAGCAAGGGAGCAATATGTCCCTAATAAACAATGTATGAACTTGATTTTGATTTTGTAGTTCCGATAAATGATGAAAAGAGTGTTTGAATGTATAACCTATTTTCCCATCCAAGATCTGAAACCTACAAAATAAAAGGTTTTTGTTTGTGGTTGGGGGGGGGGGGGGGTGGTGTTTCCTTAGTTAAACCCTACTTTAGGAATTAGCCTTGTATTGAGATACAAAATAGAGAATAATAACAAGTAGTAGAAATAGATCTAACATGAAGAAATATAAATTTATGAATATTTTCTTGAATTTAGATTGTAATGAAATATGTAGATGCAATAGCCTTGAGTCAATTTCAAAAACCATAAGAAAGGAAATTAAAGTGAAACCAAAACCTCCATGAATGAATGTGCTTAAATTTTGCCTTAAGAATGAGTGTGGATCTTAAGGAGATGAATGTAGAAGATGCAACAAAGGATCTTGAATGTATGAAGGGAGATCTTGAATATTAAGAATGCTAAATCTTGCATGAACTCCTTCAATTTCTTAAATGCATGAATCATTGATTTTTCTTTAATGCTTGAAGAATGCTTGAGTGTTAGAGCGTGCGAATGCTTTATCATGAACTTTGTGGATGCGAACTAGAGAAAATGGAATGGTTTATAAAGGTCTCATAATTAGCTTTCTCTTAAAAACTAATAATATCTAGAAGTTAACACCCTAGACCAATCCGAGCACAAAACCCAGGAAGAAAACCCAAAATAGGGCCCAAGTAGGGACACACTACATCCTTGATTAACCTATAAGGGACACACCATGCCCCCAATCAGCCCAATAGAGACACATTGCACCTGTGATTGGGTAAGAATGCACTAAAACCTTGGAAACCAAGGTCAAGAACCCTTGGGGTCCCAAAATAGGCCTCAGATCCCATAAATTAGGTTTAGAACTTGATATATGTCTGTTACAGTGCAAAAAATAGATTTTAATTGATATAATGAAGGAAAGGGAAGACCTAGGTAGTTATATCCTATCTCCTTCTTTATTCCATGAAAATAGGAGCTTTAAAGAGGATATATTAAGTCCTACCCTAATTTTTCCTAGGAGAAATGAGAAGAAAGGGGAAGAAAGGAGGAGAAATGCTAATGAATGATGTAATCACATTGAATGGATGCTAAACCATGTACTGCCTGCCCCTAGTCTACATTTTTCCTAGTTTACCTTTTTGCTATTAGTGCCAAACTCTTTTAGGCCAATTTTATGTTTGATGATTAGTAGCATTATCTTGAGATTATTAGATATTGTTTCAGACTCAGTTGATATATGATGAGATTACTTGGTACTCTATACTTCATGTGTGCATGATGATTATTACAATGCTGTTAAGTTATTGATAATGTTTAGTTAGATGGATTATCATATTTGTTTTCTTATGGATACTTACCCCATACTGCATGTGTATAGTGTGCGTGTTTTTTTTCTTTATGTATGGCATTTATGATGTGGTTAAGGAAGGGAGTCGTAGTCACCTACTAGTCGAGATCTACATGATGCACCACTTCCTGCCATTGCCTATTTAGCTTAAGTATATATTGTGCTTGTACATGCATGGATTTTATGTAGGTTGTAGGTATTGGGTATCGACTTCCCTGAATTGCCAGGATGAGTGTACCCTATCACATTATCTCAATGGTAAGAGAGGGGAGATAAATTCTTAAGTTCGAATCCTAAACCTTTGAGCCATTCGTCCTAATTGACAATTAGGACAAGTATCTGAGTTGTGTACCCTTCGAATGCATTGGATGATGTTAATTCATGATTTTAACCCTTTACTTCGATTTTGTATGTGTTTTACTTTGATTTTGTATTTTACTTTATAAGTTTTTGGTGAATTTTTTGTTAATTAAGTCAAATTAAAAGATTTTATTAATGATTTAATTTAATGGAAAATTTATATGATATGTTAATACTTTATTTTATTTAATTAATTGAGAAATTAATTAAATAAAAAGAATTAAATTTGAGGATAAATTTATAAGTTTAAATTTAGAATGTGATAATATTTAGTTAATTTAATAATAATATATTTAGAGTGCATTTTTAAATAAATGCTAAATAATATTATTATTTAAATTAATGGATAGTTATCAAAATTAATGTTCAAAAATAAATTTAGAAGTGGGAAAAGAAATTAATTTATTAAAAGTTTCATGATTGCATGATACATGCATGAGACTAAATTAAATAAATCAATTTAAAATAAGTCAAGTAAAAATCAAAGAAAGTGATTTAATTAATTAATGTATGTGCATGGAAAAGATAAAAGAAAGACAAATAAAAGATAATAAAGAGTTAAAAGGTTGTGAGCAAAGAGTTCTCTGGGGTGAATGCACAATTAGTGCCTTGATTTTAGGGAGAGAACTCCTTATCACAATTTGGGGGTTCATTTTCAATGGACTGTGAATTTTGGAGAAGAAAGAAATTTTCAAAAAGGAGAAGATTCTCAGAGGAGAATTTCTCTCTACAGATTTATGGGGCGTAGCGAATTAGCATTAGTGTCCAGGTAGATGCTTGTGAATTTTGCATAATTTAAATACACTCTTTTCTTTCCTGTCTTCTTTGTGTTTGTTAGATGATTGCTTGGATAATTCTTGTGAAGAATATATCATGATTGCGAGTTTTGGACATTTGGAAATTATTCTCTATATATAATGTTTTTATTTGTTCAATATAATTTTTCCTTCTAGTAGATTCTAGATTGAGAAATTTACTGGGAAGGGTTTGAATTTTAAATGGAAAATCTTCCTAGAGAAAATAAATAAATATAGAAATAAAGGAAAAAAAAATGGGTACATTGTATTCATTTGTCAGATTTATTTTGAGTTTTGATAATAAAAAAAAAATAGTAAATATATATTCATTCAAAATAAATCTAGTTTTTACCAAAAATTCATTATTTTAATTTATGAATGAGATGAATTTCTATTTTTACAAGGGAAACATTTTATTAAAATCATTTTATAAAAAAATAAAAATAAAATATAATATAAAAATTGAATGAGGAGGTGGGTAGTCATATCCCACCCCCCTACCGCAGGCACTATCCACAACAGTGGACTGTAGGTAGCCTTAAAGGCTATGCGACAGGCCAATGTCATGGCAGAGCTGCCTCGACTTCCCTATGACAAGGATGGCGACTATTAAAACAACGCCCAAATTAATTAAATTCACAGGGGGGTATAGACTTTGAAACTTGCGCTTGCAACAAATTAAAATCATAGGGTATATTAATTGTAAATTGGTTTTTTATTTAAGATTTTAACTTTTATTAAATTAAATTAAATTAAAGTTTTTTTAATATATTTATTATAATACATTTTAAATATTAGTTTAATAACAAAGTTATTAAAAGTTTTTATTTTATGAAATTAATAAATGACATTTAATATAATTATTGAGTTATTTAAAATTAATTTATAAATATTAATTAGACATTGTTAAATAGACATTAGTTTATAAAATTTAATTTAATTAATATGAGTAATAATTAGCAAGATAGGGAATCTTTTAAGATGATTAATTTGACTTCAGTAGAACTATGATTCAACATGAATCTTACCTTAGCAAACTTGAAATAGATATAATATTTACCCTTAGTAAATTTAGAAAATTGATTTTCAAATTGTGGGGTAAATCTTTATTTTACTTAAATAAATGCTTGAGTTAATTATAAGATAATGAAGGATATATCTTACTTGATAACAACTCTGAAACAAAAATTGAAACCTCATATTTGGCTTAACCATATGATTGTAAAAGCAAACCCAAACATGTATTTTTATCTTGTTTTCTTCATGCCATCTGTGTTTTGGGGTTGACTAGATTGTTGACCAGTTATAGGACGTCTACCAGAGGCTCAGGGTTTTTGTGAGTGTGGTATCATATTGACTCGATCTCGATCATTTCTACTCAACCATGTATGTGATGGTATGGTTATGACGAGTATGTTTATATTGTTGGTTATTATGTTTCAGTGTCTTTGTGGGATAGCGAGATATATGCTATGAGATACCTGATTTAACCATTTTGAGTCATTGATTAGTATTGTTGGGATACTTTCTAGTTGCTCATTGAGAACCGATGGATACTATGATTTATCTTTGTCATGTTCCAGTTGCTCATTGAGAACCGATGGTTATTGTGACTTATCTTTGTTGCTTTCCAGTTGCTCATAGAGAACTGATGTGATTATTATAATTATCTTTATGATGTTTCCCAGTCACTTGTATAAGACTGAGGTGATTTTACTATGACTCTATGATTTGTGATTTCATGAGCTTAGGGTAGGTTATCTATATGCAGTGTCGGGAAGTGGCTTGCAATGGGGGCCGGGGACCCTAAGTGGTCTTGAGGGTAACCCATTGTAAGTTGTTTATTAAGTGATAACTTTACACTAAATACTAACTTAAATGAACCTAATAAGAGATAATTGTATGTTCTCGCCCATGCCTCAAGTACTAGTATAGACTAGGATGGGAGTAGAGAGAACACTTGGTTATGACCTTGCATTCTTTAGTATGCCTTGTCAGTACGAGAGGCTACTAGTGGCCGTAGGGATCACTAGGGACCTGAGAGTCCTAAGGGATTGCTCGAGTAACTTCAAACATGATTAATGCGATGAAACTTTCCTACTTACATAGTAGATTCCTACGTGTCTTGTGTGCCTCTGGGTCTAGATGTCGATCTATGTTGGAACCTTTGAGTTAGTCTACTTTTAGGATTCTTGGACTTAGAGAGTACCTATGTTATGTGATTTGATATCCTGTTTGGGACTTGAGAGTATCTCCTCAGTGCAGTGGGAGTGGGCCATTTAGGTTCCACATAGTCGGGTGATAGTGCTTTTTCACTCTTACCATTGAGATCCGCCCGTAGCCACCATGGTTAGAGTGTTCTTTGTTGGCATTTACCGTCATTCTATTCATGGATCATTATGATGGATGGTTAGATTTTATGATGGATGTTATATTTTCATTGATGTATGGATGTATCATGTATGGTGGATGATTTTATTTATTATTATACGTGTATCATGGATCTGAGGAGGATGTTGTATTTCTATTTTTACATATGTATATTCTTTTAAGCCTTTCATACCCTATGACATGTACAGTGGACGAATGAGCATTCCGAATTAATTTGCCAAGAGGCATTCAGAACAAATGTATATTAAATGGACATTGGACTTTTTATTATTCTTTCATATGGATGTGATTTTTGATGGACTTAGTTTTAGATTAGATTTAAATGTGATTCACCTTAATGGGATCCTTAAGGAATGTAACCTGTTATGTATGCTTTTAGTTGCATGTATTTTTTTGCTTCCACTACTATGTTTTTGATGTGAATGGTTTATCTTTCATGTTTCAAAAAAAAAAAAAATACTACCAAACTTAATAAAACTTTAGGCTATTTATTTTGGATCTCTTGGTGGGGCGTTACAAACCATCACTAAGTTAAGGTGCTTCCTATGTAAGATGGTACACAAATAAATTATTAATAAAAAAAAAAAAAATCTTTAAAAGAAGATGTGGAAATGTTGCAAGAAACCCTTCTGGTGGGGAAGTTTGAGTGGAAAATGTTGAGAATAGATTGATACAAGTATGTTAAATATGTTTCAATCATTATTTTGTTACTGATGTCAAACCTGCTAGTTTCTGGTAAGACAATTGTTTATATAATTTAAGTACTATCATCTATTTGATTAATGAAGAGGATTTAAACATATGAGGTAACAATAGCACCTAGAGGAAAGTTAAGTTATCATATGAAAAGGAGTACAAGAATTAGTTAAGACAATGATATTATAATGCATTGATAATCTATTTAAGGTTGCAAAGCTTGGCTATATTGATTAAGGTTAGAAGAACAAGTTAAACAAAGTTTTCTTGCCAAGCTTAACATTTTGCATAGAATAGGTACTGAGAAAAGTTAGTGCAAGCCGAGAAAAAAATTAGTTGGAGCCAAGCAAAGTCAATTTCAGTGTAAGCTAAGTGAAACAATGTAAGTCGAGTAAAGTTCAGTTGATGCTGAGCACTAGTAAACTTTAGTTTGTGCCAAGTGATTTAATAGAGGATGCCAAGCAACACAGTATGTGTCGAGCATCAGAAGCCAGTTAATACCGAGTGTTAGCATTATGAGAAAGATTAAGAATTTGATGAATCTAAGCTATCAAGTTTGATTTCTTGGACTATGTGAAAGATAAGGTTGATGAGCTAGTGACACAAAATTCATGGTGAACCATTTTGAGGTGAATTCAAATAGGATTGAAGGAGAAGTTTCTAGAAGGGAATGAGATGAAATGAGGGGTAGATTCATTGAATCCTACCTAATCCAACCTAACCCTAAAATGGATGATGGAGGATGAATGACAAAATATCTTAATTCTTTATTTATAGAGATGGCTGGTCAGAAACAAGGGTTATCATGTGCGAGAACCTAATAAAGACAAGGAGTCTAGGGTATTGCTTCATTGAGTGACATAAGAAAGAGACTACATTGGCAAGAAAAGAAAGAAGGCTTAAGGTTATGGATGCTTGAAGGTGAATAAGCTATCATAGATAAAGAGTGTGAAAGCTATGCAGAATGGAGGATTGAAACAAAGATCTATAATCTACAAGTGTATTGTAAGTTGTTATCAGATCAAGCCTTACTGTTACTCTCTAATCATTATATCGGTCTAGGGTAAATCCTTTGGATTAAGGTTGACCTAAAATTCATTTGTAAATCCTTTAACCGGGTGACATTCCAAGTGAATGATCTAAAGTCCTCTAACAAGGCTCACTCCTAATAGGGTGATTGAAATCCTTTAACCGGGTTACATTTAACAGTGTGCATTGTAACCTTTTGCAAGGTTAGCCTTTCATAGGGCATCACTTTAGAAGAGTGAGAATGAGTAGCATGTTACTGGTGGTTTTTCCCAAATTGGGTTTCCACATTAAATCATTGTGTCAAATGTTCTATTGAATCTGTTATGTTTCATGTTTACATTTTTGCAAATTGATTTGATAGTAACCTACAAGTTCAAGTGATTGCATAATCTAATGGATGCATGCATGATGAAAATGTTTAATGGATACGGGTTCACTAAGCTATGAAAAGTTTTATTTGTACATCTGGACCTTGGATAACTGATTCACCTCACCTCTTAGTTATTCTAAAGAATTCCAATAGAAAAATATGTCATTAATTTATCAAACCATGAAAAATCCCATAGTGGAAAATAAGAAAGAAATAAACTCTAAAACTTCTCAAGTCAAGGGGCGTATTTCTTGGTAAATAAAATTTCAAGGAGTAAAGGCAAAAGAAAACAATAATGAAAGTATATCAAAAGAAGTCACACATGGGATCATTTAGTAGAGATCATACTAATGAGGAGATAAAATAAAAATCTAAGGTTGTGTACTGTCATGAATTACATCCTTATGCAATTTGTTGCTTACTTAGACCCCATTTTAGCTTGTAAGGAATCCCACATTGATTCTCAACAATACAACTCAATTTTGTGTGTTATTTTGGCACATTTTCATCAAATAAAACCTATGGCCCCAATTAGGGACCACATTAATGGGAATAGGAAAACCTATTCATCCCATTCCCCAATGATGGGCCCTAAATTGAAATAACTTAACATTATTTAGTTCTTAAAGGGATACAAATCCTGCATCAATCCACTTCAAGTTTTATATCCTAAAATGATGTGAGAGGTACATAAGGATGAATCCCTTATTATGGGACATATTATCTATAATTATCAATCAAGAAAGCATCCAAGGCATTTTTTCCCACCATACTCTTCATTATGGAAAGCTTCAAAAAGCATCATGCATGCACGTATTTATGATTTTCTTTTTAGTTTTTGTAGAGTCATCCTATTGCATCAACACTTATAATCACATCCAAAGAACATTGTATCATTAGGTTATAAGACATATTATTTATCAAATACAACCTATGATACATATCATCATGCTTTTCTATCAAGTATATTTCATTTATATTTCATAGTTGACTCTAAAACTAGGGTTTGACAATGGGAAACTTTGATTTATGCAAACTTTTCTCTCTATTCTATGTATAGGAATAGGCGGTTACACTAATTTTGAGCAATATTCAAGAAGATTAGACATTTTAATGTCCCCACTTATGGGGTTGAGTAATAAGGTTGTAACCTCTAGTTTTCTATAAAACTCTTTATAATAATGTATATGTTATTTGGTTCTTAGTCTTCCCTCAATAAATATTACTGTCAATTATGTTCTTCCCTATCTTGGGATACTTATTGTTTGTTCTTTTATTCTATAATATGTACTCCCTCTGCCACTACACTTTAGTCTTTGTAATGTTTTAGCCTTATGTTTTCTTATATTCTAATCTCTACTTCTTATTCAGTGCTAGTAGACTGTATAGTGACTACTTGTTGGCATTGTGTATCATCGCTTTATTGGGTCTAACATTTTCCTTTTCTCTATGTATTAAAAGTATATTTTTTAACCTTTTCTCCTCTTTTTTGGTACCCTCCAATATGAATAATGGATTGGACCCTATTTGATTATAATCTCCTTCTTGTGGGTGTCATTGACTATCAAATCTCCAAGTCTTACTACAATAGAATTAATGTTCATTGTTTGCTCTAAGAAAATTGTATTACTAATTTCACTATCCCGTTTCCCCATATATTCATTTATTATTGATGATCATTGATCCTTACTCAAATACATTAGCATGGTCGACTATTTGAGTTGCTAGCTGTATATCTCAAAAATGTCAAAAATTTCCATATCATGACCACCTTGCAATAACATGTGCGAAGTTCCAAAATTTTACCATTTTGTAAGCCATATTGTGTCTCTCTTCCAAAATTGTGACTTCTCCCCACCCGTGTTAAACTCCTTCTGAAATAGCAAAACTTTCCTTTTAGGATCACCTCCTGATTGCCCTCCGCGATATGGAAAAGTTTCTATATTTTGCACCACCCTTCATATAGTGCCTAAAAAGATCCAAATTTTCATTGTTTCAATAACCTCCCACATACGCTCTTCCAAAATGATGAAAATATTTAATTGATGAATTTTTTATGTTTTTGGATAAACTTGAGGGTTCCACTAGTGGCTCTTTCTGGGGACACATATTGCTCAAAACTATGATGAGAATCCAACTATCTATTGGGAAAATCAAACACAAAGAACAAAAAAATAAGAAAGTTAAACAAAATTAAAACTACCTAATTATATAAAGAAAGAAGGATCCAGATTGAACTAAGGGAAGAAAGGGTTGAGGAATTGTGCATGCACAGGGAACTCTTGAATGTTTCCATTTGTCTTATGTAAGAAACATGAATTTTCTCCTACCATGTCAAATATAACAAAGGGGCCTTATCATAAGGCATCAAATTTTCCATGCTTACCCTTTCCCTGCTCTCTAACATCCCATTTTAGCACCCAATCTCCAATTTTAAATGATTGCTCATTTGATCTCTTATCATGAAGGGATTTGACCCATTTTTCCCTTATAATGTTATGCTCTAGTGTTGATCTTCTAGTCTCATCTAGTTCAACCAATGCATTATCTTTTCTTCCATAAAGTCAATGTCCTCAAGTTGTTCCTCTATAATAAACTTATATACTAGAAATCAATTATTTCAAGAGAGTAAGGCTTCTTTACCATAAACTAGATTAAAAGGAGAAAAATATGCAAGTTTCTTAGATATAGAGATTATTTTAGTGGCGAATCATCACCATTTGGTGATCTTTTATCATTAGACGATTATCATTTGGTGAATAGAGCATGTAAAGTTGGTCAATCACATTGCCAAAAATTTACAAAATTAGGGTCCAAAGCTCATGCTAATTTCCCATTATTTTTCACATGATTGGTCGAAAGTCCTAGTCCAATTGCCAATTTAATATACCTTTTGGATACAATTATTAAAATCTTGTTACCATCCTTTACCTATTGTTTTCTTATTGGAAAATTTTATTTCTCCATTAGTATCAAATTAATTTTCCCTTGGGTTGGGCATAGCTTACCATTTTCCCAATGCATATCACCTACCAGCCTCGTTTAGCCAATTGTTTTATATTTTGGGCTTACATAGGAATTATCATTTTGCCTACTTTTGACATCCACACTTGTTAATCCCATGTAATTTTCCAACCTATTTTGGTATATATGCATTCATAAGATACTATTATTCTATGCAATTCACTCTTTTTGGGTCTGGCATTTCTTATTGTTGTCAAAGTTTCAGAGTGTTGAGTGCATTACCCATTGAGCAATCGTGACTCGTGGTTTTCCTAAAAGGTAAGTGATTTTAATTTATTTTTTATGTGGTTACATTTTACTATCCACTAGGAGGTGGTAGTAGATACCCTTTGGACATCTCACATGCTCATATTGGTTTGCGAATTTTATTGGGTAGTACCATAGACTGTAGTAGGTATACCCTTTTTATGTGAATGAACCATATTATTGTTGTTATATATAGTCTAAGTAGTCTACTGATATGGTATTTTATTCAATAAGTTGATATTTTTTTTGTAGCCTTTATTGGTTTACAATGTCAAACAAGAGGGGTTCTAGTAGGATCACTAAAAGCCAAGAGAGGCCACCAAAATGCAGAACCTTATCAACATACTTTGGTGGTGGAAATGTTGGTAACCTACAAGATTCAAAACCTACATCTCTAGTGCATATTGAAAAAGGAGATTCATCACAAGTTGGAGACCATTTTGAAGAAGTTCAAGTCAGTGAACCTAATATCTCAGTCGAGGATGAACTTGAACATGATTTTGAAGTAGTTCCCCTAAGTAGGGAGTCACAAAATGATATTATAGACTTGGATGATAAAATTTAAAGTGATGCCATAAATGATGTTTGTGCATAGAAGGGGAAAAGAAAATTGGAATAAAAAAGATCAAATTCACTGAATCTATCCAAAAGGAATTTTGATTTAGAATGGGTGGAAAAGTTCTGGTTCATTGAACCAACACCCAATCCAATCGATAATGAGCCTCATGTAGAATGCAGATGTAAGATTTACACAAAGATATCAAAGAAGGAAACAAGGTTCAACTTAAACTTGATACCATAGAAAATAATATCAGTAAAATTTACAAAAAGGAAACTATGGATGGAGTTGAAAAACCTATTCTAACTTGGAAAATGAAGGACAACTATATGCATACCAGGAATGCTAAATTATATGAGTTACACGAGCAATTATAGGAGAAGAGTTCTGTAGTAAAAGGTTCTATTGAAGGTTTCATTGGGAAAGCAAGTGGAAAATATGGGACAAGTTGTTTAGTTAAGTGTCGTCTTTTATATTTTGAGTAGAGAGTGTCCTATGATAGACTACCCTTCAATTATTGGTTTATTGCACTTTTTTAAAGTTTGAAACTATTTGAATAGTTACTAGTTAGTAAACAGTGGATGAGAATGAGTTATTTGTCTTGCAAAGGTGAAAAAGGAAGATATGAAGGCAACAATAAAATAATTACATTTTATTGCATTGTCTCTAGATGAAGTTACAACAATTGATAATACTTTTTGGGTGTGCATGCATGTTTATAGTATAAATTATCTTTGTTGTCAACCCTTTCTACTATTTTTTGCTAAATTGAATTGTAGTGTGACAACGAAAAAATTATATGATTTATTAAAGAGTACTCTAATTGATTGTGGGGGTATGAATAACATGGAGATTGCCAAAAAGTTGGTGTGTGTTGGAGTGGATGGAGCTTTGGTTATGCAAGGTCATAAAGGTGGTCTTTGCAAAAAGATCTAGAATGATTTGGCACCTTATGTTATTCCCATTCATTACATGGCCCATAGAATGAATATGGCTTTTGGAATTTTGTGCAATTTATGTTGTGTTTGTAAAGTAGAATCTTTAATCAATGAGATTTACAAATAATTTTGTCAAAGTTCAAAATTAGTATAGGAATTTCAACACTTTTCTCAAGGACTTACTGATGGGAGGAAGCTTCTTAAAGACAATGATACCAAATGGATTTCTTTGGATGGACAGACACATCAAGTATTCTCTGAATATCCGTCATTGCTTGGACTAATCCACTCTATACGAGATAGATTCCCTTAGCTATATTCGAGTCTAACTAATGTTAAGATACTCTTAACTTTAGTAGCTATTCTCCCCATGCTATATGACATGTGAAATATTATGAAACGTGGTCAACAAAGAGCTATGTACATTGCATAATATAATAAGCTATGTAAAATGACATGTAATAGCCTAGATACTTTGTATCGATTATAACCATTAGATGAATCAGAGTTTGTAAAGTGGATCAAAATAAAAAATTTGAAAAATCATGGGAAATTTTTATATATTGGTGTAAATGATGAGGTTGTTGATAATAGTAATTCAGTTGTATATTTTCATTGATGTTACACAAATTTTATACTCTAACTGAGCATTGCCAGTTGGAACTGAGTTCAAAAGACTCTAGTATTAACCAAGCATAAGTTTAGACGAAGCAAGTTTAGAAATTCCTGTGTAAACTGAGTTAGGTTAGTTACCAAAGGAGTTTAGTGTAAACCGAGTTAAGTTGGTTCTCAAGGAACTCAATGGTAACCAAGTGACCTAGTTTTAGCCAACCTTCAACAAATTAGTTTTATTTATTAGTTGATTTATGCAAGCTAACTCAGTAGATGTTATTTGTTTATTTGAAAGGGTATTCAAGTCAACTTGACATTGGATTTCATATATATGAAAGGTCAAGATGTGGATTGAAAAATGAGAAAGTGGAGAAGAAGATAAGATGCAAATAGAGAAGGATATATGATTTAGAGAAGAGTATCCAAGGAGCTACAAAAAATATTCTAATCAAGGAGGATCCAGAGGACAAGTTAGAATAGTGATGTGAATGTGTAATTTAGTTTCTTCATCAATGAGGTCAATCATTGTTACTCTCTATCAATTTTAGTAGTGAAGAAATCTCTTAACAAAGTTGACTTAACAAGCATTTTGTAAATCCTCTAACCATATGGCATTTCTAGATTGAAGTGTCTTAATATCTCTAACAAGGCCACTCCTAATAGGGTGATTTAAATCCTTTAATAGGGTCACACCTAACAATTTGTTTTGTAACCTTTAATAGGGTTGGCTCCTAATAGGGCTCACTTCATAAGAGTGAAAAGTTGTAACTAGTTGCATTGGTGGTTTTCCCAAATTGAGTTTCCATGTTAAATCTTGGTGTCACATGTGTTCATGTTATTTTCTTATTGCTTTATATTTCTACAACTAAGTTACTAAAGGTTAATACACATCATTATCTTAAGATTTCTTTGTTAGCCAAGTTATAGTGAATGTCTAGTTCCAACTGAGCTGTTAGTTAGAAGGAAGTTTGTATTGACATCTAAGGGATTTGGAATTATTTTAGTGGTAACTGATTCACATCTTCCCTCTTAGTTACTCCTCTTATATTTCCAACAATTGGTATCAGAGCTCTTGGTGCTTACAGGAAAGGTTTCAAGGACCTAAGATAAAGATCAAGATGTCTTATAGAATAGAGATTCCTAAGTTGAACAAAGATAACTTCAAAACATGGTAGGATCTCATGAAGCTACATTTGGGAGCCATTGGAGATACAAACCTAAAATTCCTAGAGAACTAGTATGTGTCACCTCTTGATCCTTTGACTATGGATCGGATGGTAGATAAAATAATCACAACATAATGATGATTGACATTTCTTCTACTCTCAATTATTTTGAATTTGATGAAGTCAAAGATTTTTCTACTATTCATGAAATATGGAACAAGATGCAAAAGATCTATGGAGGAGATGAAAATGTGAGGAGAGCCAAAGAAAAAAGTTTAAGAGGCCAATTTAATCAGATGAAAATGAGAGAAGATGAAAATGTTGCAAAATACAATGAGATAATCAAAACAAGTGCGACTGAAATTAGAGCTTCAGGAGGAAAAATAGAAGATGAAATAGCCTATGTCAGTTATTCAAGGTCCAAAATGTCCTATTCAAACTTTTCAGTAAGTGTAGTGAATCCATTCAACCATTCATTCACCCAAACTATAACTTATCTAATTAGCAAGTTACTATAAATCAACATGCAATCATAACACATAAGAAATCAACACATGACATAGTGATTTATGTGGAAACCCAATTTGGAAAAAACCACTAGTAACATGCTACTCAATTCTCACCCTTCTGAAGTGATGCCTTGTGAAAGGCCTACCCTGTTAAAGGCTTACAAACTCACAGTTAAATGTGACTTTGTTGGAGGATTTAACCACCCTATTAGAAGTGGGCCTGGTTAAAGGACTTTAGAACATTCACTTGGAATGCCACCCTGTTAAAGGATTTACAAATTGCTATTAAACCAACCTAAGTCCATAGGATTTTTCATATCTAATACAATTTCTAGAGAGTATTAGAAAATCTTGACCTGATTACAACATACAACTTAACTTGTAGATCTCAGATCACTTCTCAGCTCATACCCTTGCCTAGCCTTTAATCTTTGTAACTCTTGATAGCTTTCCCTCCTTTCAAGCTTTGTCCTCTTGAGTCTCCATACTCAATATACCAGTGCAATCATCTCTTCATGACCACTTGTAGAAGTAGAGCCTTTGTGCTCTTCCTTCTCCTAGATCTCACCTCCTTGACACCCTTTCAACTACTTCACAGATTTTGGCTCTTCAGCAACAACAATATCAACAACTCTTTGCTTCTTGGTCTACAACTTCTTAAATAGAAGTCTTGGAGTCCCTTTCCCTGCTCAATTCATCTTTTCTTCAATTTTAATTCACATGGATTAGGTAGGATTCATTGCATCTAACCCATATTCTATTTTCTCCAAAAACTTATTGAATAATTCTTTAGAATTCACCTAAAAATGACTTACATAGGATTCTGTACCACCAACTCATCATCCTTATCCTCCAACTTGTTCACAAAATTCATTATAACCACTAAGTTAGCTTAGATTTGGCGAATCTTTGTCATTTGAAATAATGCAGTAGCTCGACACTATTGAAATACTGGTGCTCGACACATACTATATTACTCGGCATCAACTAAGTTTTTCCTGATGCTCGACACTTGAAGAATTAAAATTTTTCTGATTCTCAGCACCTAATCTTCACTTGGCACACACTAGATTTTTCTATTACTCAGCTCCTACAGAGAATTTTCTCGGCTTCAACTAACTCGCTTGGCATCCACTAAAGATTTTAGTCTAAACTTTGTAGTCATCCTTGTTACAACTTCTTCCTCTAATGTTTCTAAGTGTGACCAACATTTGTGTCTTTGAATATGTCATTAATACATTACTTAACCATTGTCTTAACTGATCCTTGCACTTCATTACAACATCATAACTCAACCTTTCCCTTAGGTGCTCTTGTTACATCTTGTTGATCAAATCCTCTTCATCAATCAAGTAAGTGATAGTACTTGGATCTTATAAGAAAATATCATTCCTACATATAGAAGGTTTGACATCAATGACAAAAAAATGATTGAAAACATTCTTTTACAACAATCTCCCTCTTTGATCTTCAAAAATAATAAGCTTTTCAATCAGATTTCCAACAATCTCCCTCTTTGGCATTGATGGCTAACCAAACTGATCAACCATCAGACTAAACTATTTAACCAAGTTAACTAGGTTAAAACAGTAAGTCAAATGCCAAAAAGTAAATTGTGTCACCATCAGTTTTCACATCTCCCTCTTTGTTGTTGTATCCTTTTTCTTTGTCTTTCTCCCTCTGTATTGTTCATCTTCTACTGTTATGATCAACCTCTAAAATCTCCCTCTATCTTTATTTGTTCAGTTGTCTAGTCCCCCCTTTGTCTAAATATTTTTTCTTCAACAATTGTTGATTAGTTGTTTACTTCTCCCTCTTTGACAACAATGCCAAAGACATATTAGCATCTTTAATATGCAAGTGTAGCTTTTACAGGTTTAGTCAATTTCTCCCTCTGTCACCTTGCTTGTGACTAATTTGGAATTTCAACACTTCTACTACTTCAGACATGAATCCCAAAGTAAAAATCCTCTGCATCAATGTGTAAAACCTTCAAAAATCAACTCATTTGATGCAGGGCATTCTTGCTTTTGCTTTAAGTAGCCTTTAGGGGTATCACTCTTAACTTACCTCTAAGATACTCAAAAGAATCTTTAGGTAGTACCTTTGTGAAGATATCAACAATCTGTTCCTTTGAGCTAACATATTCCATCTTCACCTATTTGTCTTCCACCAATTCTCTTACATAGTGATACTTGATTGCAATATGCTTGGTTTTGGCATGCATTACATGGTTTTTTGATATGTTAATAGCACTTGTATTATCACAGTAGAGTATCACAAGCTCAATTATCTCTTCCTTCATACCTTGCAAAAAATGTTTGATCCATACAATAATGGTACAATTTATAGCAGTTGCCACGTATTCAGCTTCAGCAGTGGACTGTGAGGTGCAACTTTGCTTTTTGCTTGTCCATGTAATCAACCTTCTTCCTAATAAAAGTGCTCCTCCATTGGTGCTTTTTCTATCATCAATGTTACCTCCCCAATTTGCATCAATGTAGGCTCTCAATTCAGATTTCTCATTCCTCTTGTAGTATAAACCAAAGTCATCAGTTCCTTTTAGGTATCTTAGTACTCTTTTCATTTCCATTAGGTGATTTCTCTTGGATTTGTAAAAAATTCTAGCAATATTCCAACATCTAATGCAATGTCTAGTCTACTATGTACAATATTGTAGCTTTCCAATCATTGGCCTATACAATATTTGATTTACTTTAGCAGATTCATCATTCATGGATAGCTTATGTCTAGTTGCCATTAGTGTGCTAATTGGTTTTGAGTCTTTTAGCCCAAATGTTTTGAGTACTTCCTTGATGTATTTGGATTGAGTCACAGATATGCCATGCTTTAATTGATGTACTTGTAATCCAACAAATAATTTGATTTCTCCAAACATTGACATCTCAAATTCATTCTTCATTTGATTAACAAAATCTTTGCAAAGAATATCTTTTTCTCCAAATATTATATCATCAACAAAGATTTCTGAAATCAAAATATCTTTACCTTCTTCAGCTTTGATGTATAAATTGCTATTGTCATCTATTCTTTCAAATCCTATCTTCACAAGATATTTGTGCAACCTCTCATACCATGCTCTTGGTGCTTGCTTCAATCCATAAAGTGCTTTGTGTAGCTTGCAGACCATGTCCTTGTTCTTCTCATTAGAAAATCCTTCTAGTTGTTCTACGTAGACTTCCTCTTCAAGTATACCATTCAAAAAAGAAGACTTCACATCTATTTGGTAGACTTTGAAACCTTTATATGCAGCATATGCAAGTAATGTTCTTACTCCTTCCATTCTTGCAATAGGGGCAAATGTTTTCCCATAATCAAGTCCTTCTTGTGCATAGCCTTTGCAAACTAGTCTAGCTTTGTTTCTTGTTATCTCACCATTCTCATCAAGTTTGTTTCTAAACACCCACTTGGTACCAATCACATTCTTATCAGTTGGTATAGGAACTAGAGACCATGTTTTGTTCTTCTCAATCTGATCTATCTCTTCTTTCATGGCTTTATACCAGTCATCATCTTGTAGTGGATCTTTTACTATTTTTGGTTCAACCTTGCTCAATAGACATGATTCACTTCTGAGTCTATTCCTTATCATGGGTCTGGCATCCTTGTCACCAATGATTTGATCTACAAGGTGATGTCTTCTCACATACTTGGCTAATCTGGGTTTAATCCTTCTTTCCATGTTTGATCCTTTAGCTTCAGAGTCATTTTGTTCTTCTTCATCTACCATTGCATCATTCCTTTCTTGCATACTATTCTCAGAACCAGAATGTGCATTTTTTACATTCTGCAACTCAACTTCTGAATGTAGCTTGGCATTCACAGGTTGAGACTCGACAGATACTGAAATTTGTTGTTGGTCCCCAACTTGATTTGTAGTATTGTTTTCAACAGTCATTCCTTCATAGAAGTATACAAAGGATCTATAATCCTCTAGTTGCTTGGACTCATTAATCTAAACTTCTGCATGCTCATCAAAATTTACATTTGCACTCTCCACAACTTTGTTAGTGTTAGTATTCAAACACTTATATGCCTTACTTCTAGTGGAGTATCCAAGGAATATGCCTTCATCACTCTTAGCATCAAACTTTCCATTTCTAGTATCTTTGACAATATAAAATTTACAACCAAATACTTTGAAATGTTTAACATTAGGTGAATGACCATACCACAATTCAAAAGGTGTTGCATTAGTACCTTTCTTAACTTGAACTTTATTCAGTGTGTAGACTGCAGTACTTACAACTTCTCTCCTGTAGTTAAGTGCAACATTTTTCTACATCATCAAGGTTCTAGCACAGTCAATCACTAACCTATTCCTTCTTTTAGCAATACCATTCTGTGGTGGAGTCCTTGGTGCTAACGTTTGCCTTTTGATACCTTTATCATTGCAAAATACTTTAAATTCTCTTGATGTGAACTCACCTCCTTTGTTTGACCTTAGGAATTTAAGATTCTTTCCTGTTTCCTTCTCAACTCTAGCCAAATACCACTTGAAAATTTGAAATGCATCAGATTTTTTCTTTAAGAACATAGCAGTCATCATCCTAAAATAATTATCTACAAATAGCATTATGTATCTATCTCTTAGGTAGCTTTGCACTTCTATTGGGCCACATAAGTCTATATGAACTAACTCTAGTACCTCATTGGAAGTGTATGTTTTGCTTTTAAAACTAGACTTAGTCATCTTCCCTAGTTGACATTGTTTACACATTGTGTTTTCAGGTTTCTTCAACTTGGGCAACCCTTTGACTTTGTTCTTCCTGCTAATTCTGATCAGATTATCAAAATTAACATGACACAACCTTTTATGCCACAACCACACATCATCATGTCTAACAATAAGACATGTTGCTTCTTCCATATTAAGATAAAATAGATTACTCCTAGTTTGTTCACCTTTTCCTATCAAATTTCTATCAGTATCATAGATTTTGGCAGTTTTGTTTCCAAATTCCACTTTGCAACCTACATTGCCTAACTGAGATACACTCAACAAGTTGTAGTTCAATCCTTCAACATAGTATGCATTATCACATGAAATTTTCTCTATAAGTTTGATAGATCCTTTTCCTTTGATTTGACATGGGGCATCATTACCAAATCCAACACTATTTCCATCATATTGAGTAAAGGTAATCAACTTACTTTTATCTCCTGTCATGTGATGTGAGCATCCACTGTCTATGATCCACTTGTCATTCTTGTTAACATAGGTAACCAATGCTATTGCCTCATCTTCATCTTTGTTTGATTCATCCTTCATAGCTACATAGAATACTTCATCATCATTCTCATCATAATCTTCGTCAACAATGTAGCATCTCTTACCTTTCTCCTTGTAGTCTTTGCTATCATCTTCTTTCTTGTTCTTGTACTTATTTCCTTCTTTGTAGTTCTTCTTCTATGTACATTGTGCATCAATATGACCTACTTCATTGTAATTGAAGCATATGATAGGGAGCTTACCTTTGAATTTGCCTTTTCCTCTATGGAATCTCCTAGCCAGTAGTGCTTCTAATTGTTCCACATCTTCTTCATCTATGCTGCTATCACTGGATGCATGTTTTCCTTTCCTTCTCCTTTTTATTGATGTTTCCTCCTTAGTGTCTTTCATTGTCATCTTGGCCTTGAAAGAAAATTCAAGGTTCTCAGGTCTATAGTTGTCAAAATTGGATAGCTCAAATTTAGTTAGTCTTCCAACTATTCCTTCAAAGGTTAGTGTGTTTCCTTGTACACACCTCAGCTCTTGGATGGCTGAAACTCTTATAGCATAGATAGGGAGTAGAGTTCTCAAGTATTTGCTGATGGATGTTTCTTCTTCCAGTTGTCCACCTAGACTTCTTCTTGCACTCACCACTTCTTTTATTCTTGCAGCATACTGAGCAACATTTTCACCTTTCTCCATCTTCATGTCATCAAACTTCCCTCTTAGGCTTTCTCTCTTTGCTATCTGGACATTCTGATATCCTCAGTAGATATCTGATAAAGTTTCCACATCTTGAATTTAGTGTCATAGTCTTTGACATCATCATATTCAACATAGCTAAGTGCAGAGGCAATCTCTAACATTACTTGATTGTGCTCCTTCTTTTTGTTCAAATCATCTGCAGTAAGAGGTCCTATATGAGTTACATGTTCTATTCCAATTGAAGTTTTTGCATAGTCAACTATTGATCCAAGGTGCAATTTCATCAAACTCTGCCATGCAACAAATTTATCTTTGTTGAGCTTGAGAACTTCTCTCTTGGACATCTTGATCTTCCCGCTTCTAGTACCTTGAAACTAAATCAGTAGATGGCTCTAATACCAATTGTTAGAATTGATTTAGAATAACTAAGAAGGGGGGGGGGGGGGGGGGGGTGAAGCAGTTATTTAATGTCCAAAATGTCCTATTCAAACTTTTCACTAAGTGTAGTGAATCCATTCAACCATTCATTCACCCAAACTTTAACTTATCTAATTAGCAAGTTACTGTAAATCAACATGCAAGAATAACACATACGAAATCAACACATGACATAGTGATTTACGTGGAAAGCCAATTTGGGAAAAACCACGAGTAACATGCTACTCAATTCTCACCTTTTTGAAGTGATGCCCTATGAAAGGCCTGCCTTGTTAAAGGCTTACAACACACTATTAAATGTGACCTTGTTAGAGGATTTAACCACCCTATTAGAAGTGGGTATGGTTAAAGGACTTTAGAAAATTCACTTGGAATGCCACCCTGTTAAAGGATTTACAAATTGCTATTAAACCAACCTAAGTCCATAGGATTTTTCATATCTAATACAATTTCTAGAGAGTATTAGAAAATCTTGACTTGGTTACAACATACAACTTAACTTGCAGATCTCATATCACTTCTTAGCTCATACCCTTTCCTGGCCTTCAATCTATGCAACTCTTGACAACTTGCCCTCCTTTCAAGCTTTGTCCTCTTGAGTCTCCATACTCAATATACTAGTGCAATCATCTCTTCATGATCACTTGTAGAAGCACAACCTCTGTGCTCTTCCTTCTCCTAGATCTCACCTCCTTGACACCCTTTCAACTACTTCACAGATTTTGGCTCTTCAATAGCAAAAATATCATCAGCTCTTTGCTTCTTTGTCTACAAATTCTTAAATAGAAGTCTTGGAGTCCCTTTTCCTGCTTAATTCATCTTTTCTTCAATTTCAATTCACATGGATTAGGTAGGATTCATTGCATCTAACCCATATTCTATTTTCTCTAGAAACTTCTTGAATAATCCTTTAGAATTTGCCCAAAAATGACTTACATAGGATTTTGTGCCACCAACTCATCATCCTTATCCTCCAAATCATTCACAAAATTCAATGTAACCACTAAGTCAGCTTAGATTTGGAAAATCTTCATCATTTGAAATAATGTAGCAGCTTGCCACTATTGAAATACTGGTGCTTGACACATACTGTGTTACTCGACATCAACTAAGTTTTTCTTGATGCTCAGCACTTGAAGATCACTCGACACATGAAGATTACTCGGCACACACTAGATTTTTCTGTTACTTAGCTCCTACAGAGAATTTTCTTGGCTTCAACTAACTTGCTCGACATCCACTAAAAATTTTAGTCGAAGCTTTACAATCATCCTTGTTACAACTTCTTCCTCCAATGTTTCTAAGTGTGACCAACATTTGTGTCTTTGAATATGTCATCAATACATTACTTAACCATTGTCTTAACTGATCCTTGAACTTCATTACAACATCATAACTCAACCTTTCCCTTAGGTGCTCTTGTTACATCTTGTTGATCAAATCCTCTTCATCAATCAACTAAGTGATAGTATTTGGATCTTATAAGCAAATATCATTCCTATAGCTAGCAAGTTTGACATCAATGACAAAAAAATGATTGAAAACATTATTTTACAACAATCTCCCTCTTTGATCTTCAACAATAATAATCTTTTTAATCAGATTTCCAACAAGTAGTCAACAAGGTATTAAGAAATCTTCTTCCTATTTATGCAATTAGATTTTTAGTTATTCAAGAGATGAGATGTGATCCCAAAAGTGATATAACTTTGGATACACTAGTGGGAAGGTTAATAGCTTTTTAGTTGGATAACTTTGATAACTATCTTCCTGGATCTCACAACATAGAATCAACATTCAAAGCAAAACTAACCTTTGGTAGAAAAGGAGGATTCTCAAAAGGCAAATAGTTTGACAGTGAAGAAGAAGATTATGATGATGACCTTGAAGCCATTGAATCCCTACTTTCAAGAAGGTTACCAAAAGGAAAAGGTAAATATAAAGGAAAAATTCTATTGATTTGTTTTTCTTGTGAAGAAGTTAGTCACATTTCTACAAGGTGTCCAAACAAGGAAAGTAAACATGACAGAAAATCCAAAATCCAAAAAGTTCAAAGGAAAGAAAGATTTAAAAAAGCTACAAAGACAAAGGTAAGAAATCTTGTTATATCGCTAAAGATTCTGATAGTGATAATGAAGATGAAATGGTATATATTGCTATTAAAGATGAACCAGATGATGAGGATAATGAAAAGATGGCACTTATTTATGATGTTAGTAAGAATCTCAATTTTGAAGAAATCTCGAAACTAGTTCATATAGATCTTTGTGGACCAATAGGTATAGACAGCTACACTAGAGAAAAATTCTTCATTTTGTTTGTTGATGATTATTCTAGGATGATGATTGTAATGTACTTGAAGGATAAATATGAAGCTTTTCAAATATTCAAATGGTATCTAGCTAGTGTTGAGAAAGAAACATGTTAGAACTTAAAATGCCTTAGATTAGATAGAGGAGGAGAATTCATCTCTAATGAATTAAAAAAATTCTACAACGAAATAGGAATCAAAAGACAAGTATCTACACCTAGTACACCTCAGCATAATGAAATAGCAAAAAGAAGAAATAGATCCATCATGGATTGTGCAAGAACACTAATGATAGAGGAAAATGTTTCCACCAAATAATAGAAGAAATAAATCAACACAATAGTTCATACCTTGAATAGAGTTCAACTAAAGAAAGATATAGATCAAACACCTTATGATTATGGTATGACTATAAACCTAATGTCTATTATTTCAAAGTATTTGGAAGTAAGCATTATATCCTGAAAGAGTCAAGGAAAGGAAAGTTTGATGTGAAAAGTGATGAAGGCATTTTCCTAGGATACCCCAACAAGAGAAAAACATATAAATGTTTAAATCTTTCTACTCACAAGGTTATAAAAAGTGCACATGTAAAAATTGATGAGTTTGTAGAAAAAAAATGAAGAACAAAGTAGAAAGGAACCTAAAGATTGCAAAAAATTTGTTTACTTAGAGCCTAATACTTTATCCAACATTAAATAGATTACCTCACTTGAGTCATCCAAGGCTAGAGTGTCAACTGAGCTACATCTAGTGTCAACCAAGTTGCAACTAATGCAACCTGAGTTGGAGATAGTTTAAACCAAGTCTAAGACAAAGGAACCTAAGACACAGTCTATGGGAACCGAGTCTTAGACAAAAAAAATAGATCAAAATTTGGAAATTTATAGAACCTTTGAGTAGTCCAATCTAGAATCTAGAAGTAAGATACTTGTACTTGTTAGATATGTTAGAAGGCATCATGCACCTAAGAAAATAATTGGAGATCAGAAATGAGGCACAATGACAAGGAACAAATACATGTTTGCTTACTAAATTTGAACCTAGAACTATTAAAGATGCATTCAATAATGAAAGTTGGATAGAGGAAATGACTAAAGAGATTGAGAAAATTAAAAGGAACAATACTTGGACTCTTGTTCCTAGACCCAAGGATAAAAATGTAATTGGTACAAAGTGCCTATTCAGAAACAATTTGAATGAAAATGGTGAAGTATCAAAGAGTAACACAAGAATAGTGTGTAAAGGATACACTCAAGAAGAAGGCATAGACTATGGAGAAACATTTTCTCCTATTGCTAGACTTGAAGGAGTCAGAACACTACTCTCATATGTTGCATTTAAAGGATTCATAGTGTATCAAATGGATGTAAAATCAGATTTCTTGAATGGAATTCTAGAAGAGAAAGTCTACATTGATCAGCCTGAAGGTTTCATTGATCCAAATAAAAGAGACATGGTCTATACGTTACACAAAAAATTATATGGTCTAAAGAAAGCTCCTAAAGCATGGTATGAGTGACTTCATGGATATCTGGTGAAGATTGGTTTTCAAAGAACCAATGATAACGAAAGTTTGTATATTAAAGAGGGACCATAGAACAAGATTTTATTAGCATACATATTTATGGATGATATCCTACTTACAGGTCACGATGACTTATGTGAGTCATTCTCTAAAGAAATGAGGATATAATTTGAAATGTCAATGTTTAGGGAAATAAATTTTTTTGTTGGTTTACAAGTTCATCAAACAAAGGATGGAATTTACATTACTTAGTCAAAATATGTCAAGGAGATAGCGAACACCTTTGGAATGGAAGATTCCAAACTAGTTGGAACACCTATGTCTACTAGAAACAAGTTATCCAAGAATAATGATTCAAAAGAAGTAAATTAGACTAGATATAGATCTATGATTGGGAAAATTTAGTATGTTGTTCATACAAGACCTAACATTGCATTAACAATTGGTATAGTTGCATAATTCTCTACAAATCCTAGAGAAAATCATATGATGGCAATCAAAAGAATTATGAGATATCTAAAAGACACTCAAGAATATGGTCTATGGTACAAGAAAGGAGGAAATTTTGAGTTGAAATCCTTTATTGATGTTGATTGGGATGGAAGCATTGATGATAGGAAGAGCATCAGTAGAGGAGAATTATTTCTTGGAAAGAGGTTAGTATCTTGGACCAGTAAAAAGGAGAATTGCATCCCTCAATCTACAACAGAAGCAAAATATGTTGCTACAATGGTTAATTGCTCCAACATAATATTGATCAAGCAACTATTATTAGGAATGAAGGAAGAAATCAAGGATCCAGTGGTTATCTATTGTGATAACACAAGTGCAATCAATATATCTAAAAATCCAGTGATGCACACCAAGACAAAACACATTGCACTCAAGTATCATTTTCTGAGAGAATTAGTTCAAGATAAAGAGGTTATATTGGAATATGTGAACACAAAGGAGTAATTTGCTAACATATTTACCAAACCATTACCTAAGGATGTATGTTTGTATCTAAGATGAAAGCTAGGTGTCATTCCCCTATTTGATCCTCACTAGAGTATAGATTAGTGATGCATCAACAAAACTACTTTGAAGATCTATCAAGTTGATGCAAAGAAATCATAGCTCATTGCACATGAATTAGTACATCAGGTACATTGTATAATCACTATGTCAAGTATTTAGCATTTAATGTTAAAGAGGGAGAGAATCATGTCATATATTCATTAAGAAAGAGATTGATGTAATCAAAGAAGAATTAAAGGCAATAATCGACAAGAGGGAGAACTTGATCTGATGGAGTTTGAAGATAAGTTGACAAAGGAAAAATCTCAAAGGGATTTCTCATGGATGGATGGAGAATAAGAATGAAAATAAGGATATTATAAAATCTTACAAAGCATCCTAATTGATCTAAGTTTTTCTTTCTTAATGACATGTTATGTTTCCATCAATGACAAAGAGAGAGATTGTTGATAATAATTATTCAATTGTATATTGTCATTGATTTTACACATGTTATACTCTAACTGAGCACTGCTAGTTGGAACCGAATTTAGAAGACTCCAGTATTATCTAAGCATAAGTTCAGAAGACTCCAATATCAGCCAAGTATAAGTTTAGAAGAAGAAAGTTTAGGAATTCTTGTGTAAACTGAGTCAATTCAGTTACCAAAGGAGTTTAGTGTAAACTGAGTTCGGTTAGTTACAAAGAAACTTAGTGGTAACTGAGTGACATAGTTTTAGCCAACCTTTAGCATATTAGTTTTATTTATTAGTTGGTTTATGAAAGATGACTGATTGGATATTATGTGTTTATTTGAAAGGGTATTCAAGTCAACTTGACATTGGATTTCATATATAGGAAATGTCAAGATGTGAATTGAAAAATGAGAAAGTGGAGAAGAAGATAAGATGTGAATAGAGAAGGATATCTAATTTAGAGTAGAGTATCCAAGGAGCTAAAAATAATATTCTAATCAGGGAGGATCCAAAGGATAAGTTAGAATAGTGATTTGAATCTGTAATTCAATTGCTTCATCAATCAGGTCAATCATTGCTACTCTCTAACAATTGTACTAGTGAATAAATCTCTTAACATAGTTGAATTAACAATCATTTTTAAATCCTCTAACCAAGTGGCATTTCTAGATTGAAGTGTCTTAAGACCTCTAACAAGGCCATTCCTAATAGGGTGATTTAAATCCTTTGACAGGGTCACACCTAACAGTGTGTTTGGTAACCTTTAATAGGGTTGGCTCCTAACAAGGCTCACTTTAGAAGAGTGAAAAGTAGAAACTAGTTGCATTGGTGGTTTTACCAAATTGGGTTTCCATGTTAAATCTTAGCATCTCATGTTATTTTATTACTACTTTATCTTTCTATAACTAAGTTACTAAAGGTTAATACACATCATTATCTTAAGATTTCTTTGTTAACTAGGTTATAGTGAATATCTAGTTCTAACTGAGTTGTGAGTTAGAAGGAAGTCTGTATTGACATTTAAGGGATTTGGATTTTTTTTAGTAATAACTGATTCACCCCTTCCCTCTCACTTACTCCTCTTATATTTTCGACAAAGGTATGTGCTAAGGTACATGGAGTTGATATACCAATGTAATAATATGCTTGCATCAACCTCGAGTTGGACCCTAATGAATCAGAAAGCGAAGTAAAATTTGAACTAGAGAAGGTAATTTCATGTGTTAAATTGAATACTTCAATAAGATTATTGATTCTATGCTTGAATTTTTCAAGTGAGTCTTCTACAATCTTTCGTCACAAATTAGATACAGATTCCCTCTAGGGGAACTACTATAAGCAATGTCTATAATTTTTCCTCAATATTGGTCTCTAAACTATTTGAGTGATTTTTGAAGAAGGATGACAAATTTAATTAAGAATTTTTGCAAAACTAAATTAATCAATGGAGTAACTATAAATGGAATTTTAGATGAATCTCGACTGAGAGATTAATCATATTATTTTTCAAATGTAATGAGGGAATAATATAATCTTATGGAGAATCCAAATGAAGAGGGAGTAGTAACAAAACTTTAGAAAAACTTTGGTTAGAGAAATCAATTGAGAGAGTCAATACCATAATTTTTCAACCTTATCGATTTATGTTTGATATTGATATTGGGTTCAGTGGAAGATGAGAGAGTTTTTAGTACTTTGGGCTTCTTGTACTGAAAGGTTAGAAACAAATTAGACATAAATTTAGACAAATTA
This sequence comes from Cupressus sempervirens, assembly GCA_028749045.1. Taxonomy (NCBI): domain Eukaryota; kingdom Viridiplantae; phylum Streptophyta; class Pinopsida; order Cupressales; family Cupressaceae; genus Cupressus; species Cupressus sempervirens. The sequence continues at coordinate 487,876,148 of CM053790.1, forward strand.
GATAGGGCTCTCAAAATTTGGAGAAACAAATGTCAAAGAAGAGGGATGACTAACATTTCAAACATAAGTGGTAGTGACAGTGGTGGTGACAGTGGTTCATGTCTTGATATTGGAAGCAATGACAATGAAGTTGACTTTGACATGCATACTGACAGTGAATCTAAAGAAAACACAATGAACAATTAAATGTTATATTAAATAAATGATGAGGATTCTGATGATAATGATGCTAAGCTAGTCCAATTGGAGTGACAACTATAGCAACTTCTTTGTGAGTCAAGTATTAGACTAGTAGCTCTAGTCTTACCATTTCAATTCAAACTAATTTATGTGCTCTGGTCTTACCAATTTCTAAGACTCTATCTACTAATTATTTATGTTTGTAGAAGTCAATTTTTATCCTTATAGATGCTAATTTAAAAAAAAAACATGTTGCATGTTGATATTTTTATTGGAACTAGTTTTTAGAGTCTAGATATGTTGAGATTTTTATTGATTCTAGTTTTTATAGATGTTGAGATTTTCATTAATTTTATTTTTTAAACATGTTGAGATTTTCATTGATTCTAGTTTTTATACATGTTGAGATTTTCATTCATTCTAGTTTTTAAACATTTTGAGATTTTCATCCATTCTAGTTTCTTTAAGAAATTATAACATAATGCATTTTACATAATAAAATTTCTTTAAAAAATCATATTATAATTTATAAATTTATAAATCAGCGTGTAACATAATACAATATTCATTTAAAAATTACAAACAAATATACAAATTTAGAGCCTAGAGAAGTAGAATATTAAAATCCTTTGCAAATGAGTCAATGACCCTAAATTCCCTTTTACTACTATAGATTACTACTACATATAATCAAATTACTACTACATTATGTGTGTACAATCATATTTCAAATTGGACTTTTTTTCAAGTCAGAGTAGGGAAAAAAATTCCATCTACTCTAAGTAGTACTAGTAGGCTATCCAACTATCCTAATAGGCTGGTTCTTGATTCCTGTAACAATTAACATTATTTTTTTTGAAATTAAATTTGAAATTTGAAATTAAAGATCAACAATTAATAAAATGTTTATACTACTATCACTTACTAAGTTGTTACTTGTTAGTGCTATGACTGACACTAATAGATTGAGTAGATGCCCCAACTCCAAGGATGTTCTTTAGGGTGCTCCATTCTGCATCATTTGAATCTCTATTTTATTTAGGCTACACATAAATAGTTGTAAGCTCATCAACAATGAATACTTTGAAGAGATATTTGTATATGAATCAAGGAATTTATCTATAACTATGTTCATTATTGATAGTGGTTTGATGCAACTTGCAATTCTTTTTGGAGTGATTTCCTTAGGCAAGTTGCCTAAATCAAAGTTCATGATGTTGTGCAATTATTTCATGTAATCTTCTTTTACAATGAATTTACCTTCTACATAGTTGGATTTGGTAACCCAACATTTAGCAAGTGAAGTATGTTGTGATTCATTTTCATCAAGTCTCTGAAGTAGATTTCATAGCTTTGTCTATTTCCATTAATTTTTCACAATTTTAATAGATAGCTAAGACCATTACAAAGGTATCACAGTGGTTATTGATTACTTGGTTTGCCAATTCCTTGTCAATGGATCCTTGTTCTTTATGCAAAATTTGTTTTGGAATATTTTCTAAGGAACTGGTGAAGATACTTTTTTTATCCTCAACACTTTTTTTTTACATTTTCAAAAACACCTATGATATTGCTATTTAAATCAAGCCATTCAAAAAAGCTATCAGTGTTCTAGATTAATTTCTCCTAATTTTCTTGTTTGATACGCTTAACTACATTTCTTATACTATCCTTGACATGATGGTGTTCAAAATATGTAGTTATATTTTATACAATTGCATTCTCCATGTTTTTCTTCATTTCAAATATCTGAATTTCACTCTTTTTCTATATTTCTCTACTTTCTTTTGTCAATTAGTTGCTCTTTTCCTCTCATCCTCCAATTCCTTCTTCAAATCTTGGATTGTCTTTGCAGTAGTTACCTCTTTTTTTTTTTTTTTTTCATCCTTGAGTTCCCTTTTCAAATCATGGATTATCTTTGTAGTAGACTCCTTTTTCTTCGCATTGTTCAATTCCTTCTTCAAATCATGGAGTGTGTTTGCAAAATGAATAGACTCTTCTTTCTTTACATTCTCCAATCCCTTCTTCAAATCAAGGACTTTTTTTGCAGTTGACTCATCTTTTTTCTTTGCATTCTCCAATTCCTTCTCCATATGATGGATTGTGTTTGTACTAGATTCTGTTATCTTCACATTCTCTAATTCCTTCCTCAAATCAAGGATTTTCTTTGTGGTTGATTCCAGTTTTTTCTCCATATTCTCTAATTTCTTCAAATTATGGATTGTGTTTGCACTAGACTCCTCTTTTTCTTCTCAATCTCTAATTCCTTCTACAAATTATGAATTATACTTGCATTAGACTCCTCATTTCTCTTTTCATTCTCCAATGCCTTCTTCAAATTATGGATTGTATTTTCAGTAGGGTACTTTTTCCTTTCATTCTCCAATTCAATCTTTAAATTATTATTGTCCTTGATAATAGAGTCCAAGCCAGTTTTCAATTTATTGTTTACATATGCACTATTCTCTATAGACTTGAACAATTGTGTAGTAGAGGCTTTTTCATTCTCAAATGTTTTTTTGCACTCATCCAATTCTTTAGTCATATTTTTTAGTTTTTCATTCATTTTTTCTTGCTGGATAATTGCCTTTGTAGAAGAAGAATTCTTTATCCTATTGTATAACTCTTTGAGCCTATTGTGTACTTCTTTCTCCTTGGCCTTTATATTATCAAGGTCTGCCTATAACTTTTCTATTTTCTTTGCAAGCCTTCTATTTTCCCTCTCCACTTTTAGAAGTGTAGAGTAGACCATTTTGTTAGTCTCTTTTGATATATTAATTTTTTCAATATTTTTCACTTTCACAAAATTCATTTGAAGACTAGTAACTTCTAAGTCATTACGATTTATTAGATTTTCTGGCAGATTATTATCTCTAGCTAGGGGCATAACAATGATGAAGTTTATCATTTCAATGTTTGGGTCATATGTTGGAAATATACTATTACTATTAGATCCCCGATGTTCAACAACTACATCACTTTTAAATGTCTTCAAAATTTTCCTATTTCTTTTGTTTTCCTGATTAGATTTTGTTGCAAAGTCATTTAAACTAAAATTTGGGTTTGTAGACACAATTTAGTGTTTGAAAGGTGAATTATCATTTGTATTTCTATATGCTCCTCCAACTCTAGTTATACTTACTCCACCTACTATTGTATTTTGAGGATTTCCAACAACCTGAAGATGACCCATTCCAAATCTTGGTGTTTTAGGACTATTTGTAGGGTTTTTTTCTAGAAGATACTAGTGCATAAATTGGTGAAGTAACCACTAACATTACTTTTGTTGTAATTATCATAATTTTTATCTTTTTTGCACATGGTTCACCCGTGTTATTGCTAGTGCTAGTTCTAGTGGGATCAACTTCAATTGGATTTGAAGATTTAACAAATATTGTATTGGGATGACCTTTAGAAGTATAATGTTTTTTTCCCTTTCTAAATAAATCATCTTCAATCTCATCAGAGAGTCCAATGACTAGTTGACTTCAACTTTTGGGTGGATCTGGTATTACAATTGGATTCCAATTCCTTCACCACTTGCACCAATGGGCCCTATACTTGCATAACCCATGTTTTGTATCATAACTTTTCCCATTTAGTATATGTTTGTTTAATATAATCACTCATTTGAAGTTTAACAATATGCTTGGTTGACCTGAGATCCTAAGTACCTTGAATGTATTCATAGAGTTAGAGTCCTTCTATCTTATACTATTATTATCACTATAACTGCCAGATTAATATACTATAGATGGATGCCCTTTATTCCAATAATTACTAAAATGTTCATCCTCCTCAATTTCTTCAAAATATGCTTAGGTCTTTGATTCACCCAAATTTTGCCTCATTTCCCAAAAATCATTCATTTTGATTTGAGACCATAATTTAGATCTGCATGCCTCTTTAATTGATTTTGACATAGATCTCTTAGAAGGTTCAGAGGATTTCTTGTAGAGATTGAATTATTTCACATGCTTTGATTTGTGTGACTCTAATATGTACAATTTCTTAATTTTGAATGACAATTCTCGCATTGAAATATTATTCCCTATTGCATGTTTCTCCATCTCTTTCTTAACCTCATCCCACAAATCCATGTTTTTAAACTTTTCTATCAATGACACATCCTAATGTTGATATTTTATTATAGAGTTCCCATTGGCAATAAGTTTTTCTTTTATTATGTTTAGTGGATCATAATTCTAGTGATTGACAAAATCAAAGCTAAACAAATTCACCAATTCATTTGCCACTTTGAAAGCCTTTCTCTCAAATGTGAGGCCTCTAATTGTGAAAGGTGAGTAAGGAAATATCATTTTCTTTTTCTTTCCACTAAAAATTTCATTCGTACTCTCCATCTTCTATACATATTCCAATGCAAAAACCTTTTCTATAACATGCATTGGAAATTTGCACGGTTCAACAGCTGAATTGTAAAACCTTAACATAGTGTAGTCTTCCATGAAGAACTAGTCAGCCAATTGAATTTGACTTCCCACTTGAATACAATCTTTACAAGACACATGTAATCTAGGCATCAAAGTGCTCATAATTTTTTGGTAGATAGGTGCCAAAAAGAAGTCTACAAAATTTTTATAGTTATTATTGCTACTAGTCATCCTCATCTTATGGGAGCCCCTATAATCAATACAAAGTCCACTCATATACTAGACTTGGCATCTCTAATTTCTTCTAGATTTTCTCATCAAACTTATAGACCTCAATACCAAGCTTGTTCTCAGTCTCAAATATTGATCTGGTGGATACTTATAGTGAAAATTGAAGTGTCTTCAAATCTCTAGATTTTTGCACCATCAAAAAGATCTCAGCATCCTAATTCCAACACAACTTGAATGGACAAAAATGGAGTCTGGATGCAAAAGTTAGGCTCAGTCAAAGTTTTGGTCAATAGGTAGACCAAAGGGCTAGATAAGGAGAAAAACTAGACCATCTCAAAAGTGGTCAACAATGGATTTTAAAATGAAGATCTCATCAGAAGCTTTCCAACAACATTCGTTTCGTCAAAAATGAACTTCATATGTGAAAGTTATACTTATTTGAAGTTGGAGGCAAAAGTTTAAAATAGTGACAACATCATGATGTCATCATTTGACATGTGGCATTTACACGTCATTGGCAAGTGGATTGAAGACTTGGGCTAGTGGGGGTCGAACCTCCAACCACCCCTTTACCAAAATAAGGAATGGTCATTGGGCCACATAGAGTATTCAATGTACAAAACCTCCAACCACCCCTTTACCAAAATAAGGCATGGCCGTTGGGCCACACAGAGTATTCAATGTACAAATGTCAAATATTCTATTTGAATTGTGAATGCCTCCAAATCCATTTGAAAAGGTGCGTTGACGGGGGTTGAACCCCGAACTAGCCGGCCCGTAAAATAGTTAAATGCCACTGTACCACACACGCATCTTAACATTTGGATGGTTTAAAACATATTTGTCATGTGACCACTGACTGAGCCACCCTTAAAATAGATTTATTTGTTATTTTATTAATAACTAAACCCCAAAAATGAATGTAATGCCAAAATATAAAAATGGCAAATGAGTTATTCGAAGGTGTTTATGGTTAAAATGCCTAATTATGGATTAATTGGTTTTGAGCCAATTTAGGCAAATTATTTTGTATAAAAAGTGAGGTGGATGTCATTTAAAAAAAATGAAAATTAAGGGTAGACTTGGAGAGAAATTGCTCTTGGTGAAGTTTTGAAGGATTAGGGAGATTTTTCTAGGAGATTTTTGGAGCCATTTTCGTACTTTGGAGTATTGTTATGCTATCAAAGTGCTAGAAGAAATGGTCTTCTTGGTGCATAATTGTAATTGATTTTTGGAGATTAATCGGATCGGTTGTACTCTATTGGAGCCGACCTGGAGATGTAGTCAAATTTGTGGCAAACTCCGAAATCAAAATTTGTTTGCACTTTCTATCTTCTTCTCTCTCTCAATTCTATTTATTTCACCTCAAGTTTTTGAGTTTTTGATGCTTAATTTCATTTATGTATAAATATATTAAGACTTCTGCTGAGTTGTGTTTTTAATTAAGCATTCAATACTATAATTAGTCTAGATCCATTTACAGATCAAGTGGTATCAGAGCCCAGTTGACTATTATTGCAGTTGTTTTTTTGAATGCTAACAAGATCCAGGATTCACAAGGGTGAAGACAAGATTGAAGAATTTAATCTTGAGATCAGGAAGCGAAGAACATTTCCAAAGATTTTTATTTCTGGAATGGATGTTCCTGATGAGATCATTGAGCAGGAATTTCGAAGAGCATTCCTTGAGATGAAGGCTAAGGTGGACATTCCTTTTCAAGAGAGACAAGAACAAAAGGAATATGAAGGAGGTTCATTGAAGCAAGAAGGTCATGGAGACAAGAAAGGGAAACATCATGGAGATGGTGATAAGCAACTAGATCCACCCTCTTCTTCTTCTCCTCCCTCTTCTCCTTCTTCTTCATCTTCTTTGTTTACTTTTACTTCCAAAAAATCTGAGCAAGTTAATAAGCCTAAGATCAAATTGGATGTAAAATTTGACTTGCCTAAGTATTGTGGTGAACTTGATGTTGAAAAATTGGATGATTGGATTCAACAAGTTGAAGTCTATTGTAGAGTCTAGAACCTATTAGATGATGTTGATAGGATCCAATTAGCTACTCTTCAGTTAGGAGGTACAACTTTAACCTGGTGGGAGAGTAAAACTAAGGCAGAAGTTTCACGACATGGTAGAGTCAGTTTAACTTGGGAAGAGTTTGTTAATGCTCTTAAGAAGCAATTTTATTGCTTAGGACATATTCAACAATTAATGATGGACTAGCAAATGTTTAGGCAAGGGAAAGGTCAAACTATCCAACAGTACACCCATGAATTTAGGAAAAGAGCTATTGCTTTGAATGTTCCTTTGTACACGGATGATACTTTGTTGAAGTACATAGGAGGTCTTCATTCCTACCTTAGACATTCTATTTTGGTATTGAACCCTTGTAATTTGGATGAAGTGTCTATTCAATCTACACACTTAGAGTCAAGGGGTAAAGGATCTTTTATTGATAAGTTTGATAATGATGTAAAGAAATCTTCTAAGAATGTAGAGACAGAGAAAGGAAAGAAGGTAGCTACAGTCAAGAAGGATGAGAAACATTCTTGCACTCATTGTGATAGGAAGGGTCATGATGAAGAACATTGTTGGAATTTGCATCCCGAATTGAAGCCTAAGTGGGCTCATAAACATGATTAGAAACCAGAAAGGTAAGGAGAAAGCCACAAATGTTGTTATGGATCTTGGTTCAGATTCAGATGATGAGACTAAGATAACAGCTATGGGTTTGAAAAGTAAAGCTCCTATTTCTAGTGTTTCTGTTCATAGTTATGCTTCTTCATCTATAGTTAATGATTTCCCTGAAGATAAGAAAAGGAATGAGCTATTTCATTTAAGGGTTGTTTCTAAGAACACTAAAATTGATGCACTCATAGATAGTGGTTCTCAAGTGAACTTTATTTTTGAAAGTATTGTAAGAAACTTGGGATTGAAAACTACATTACATAAGAAAGCTTATCCACTAGGCTGGATTTGTGAAAATGATAAGTTGCAAGTAATAAGACAATGCACCTTAAGATTCACAATCACTAGTAAATTTGTGGATGGAGTACAATTTGATGTGGTTCCACTGGATATCTGTGGGATAGTGCTTGGTAGCCCTTATTTTTATGATCGAAAAGTAATTTTCTTTAGGGAGAAGAATCATTATCACTTGTTTAAAGATGGCATTCCGTATATTGTGCATTCTCATAGGTTTAAGACTGATCATTCTTTTGCAACACAGGGCAGTTAAAGAGGGTAATTAATGCAAGTAAAGAGTTAACTCTTATGTCTGTCAGTACAGGTGATTCTACACTTGAACTTGGAGTAGCTAACCAGGGTCAGATGTTGCAGGATGCACCCACAGTACAGCATGAGGGAATGATGATTGAAAGCATTGATGGTTCCTTGGGTAAAAATGTTCCTGTTGTGAAGGATTGATATGTTGTTGATTTATTCTCTTTCATTTCTGCATTATCGTTTAGCTTGATGCTAGTCAATGTTTGTTGGTTAGTGGCTATGACAATTGATGTAGATACTTATGGAAGTGATAGAATAATGTTTATGATCAAAAATGTTGTTGCAGTCTTCATTGTGCTTGTGAGCCAAGTATTCAGATGTACAGATGATACATGACAAGTGGGGAGGCCAAGTCCTCACTTTATGTCAAAGTAAATGTCACTTTTGGAGGTCCAAAAGGTCTTCAGTGGGGAGGCCTGATCTGGTGGATACTTTTAGTGAAAATTGAAGTGTCTTCAAATCTCTAGATTTTTGCACCATCAAAAATATCTCAACATCCTAATTCCAACACAACTTGAACAGACAAAAATGGAGTCCGAATGCAAAAGTTATGCTTAGTCAAAGTTTTGGTCAACAGGTAGACTAGAGGGCTAGATAAGGAGAAAAAATAGACCATCTCAAAAGTGGTCAAAAATGGATTTTAAAATGAAGATCTCGTCACAAGCTTTCCAACGACGTTCGTTTCATCAAAAAAGGACTTCATATGTGAAAGTTATACTTGTTTGAAGTTGGAGGAAAAAGTTTAAAATGGTGACAACATCATGACATCATCATTTGACATGTGGCATTTACACGTCATTGGCAAGTGGATTGAAGGCTTGGGTTGGTGGGGGTGGAACCTCCAACCACCCCTTTACCAAAATAAGGCATGGCCGTTGGGCTACGCAAAGTATTCAATGTACAAAACCTCCAACCACCCCTTTACCAAAATAAGGCATGGCCGTTGGGCCACGCGGAGTATTCAATGTACAAATGTCAAATATTCTATTTGAATTTTGAATTCTGCCAAAGCCATTTGAAAAGGTGCACCGACGAGAGTTGAACCCCGGACCGGCCGGCTCGTAAAATAGTTAAATGCCATTGCACCACACACGCATCTTAACATTTGGATGGTTTAAAACATATTTGTCATGTGACCACTGACTGAGCCACCCTTAAAATAGATTTATTTGTTATTTTATTAATAACTAAACCCCAAAAATGAATGTACTGCCAAAATATAAAAATGGCAAAGGGGTTATTCGAAGGTGTTTATGGTTAAAATGCCTAATTATGGATTAATTGGTTTTGAGCCAATTTAGGCAAATTATTTTGTATAAAAAGGGGGGTAGGATGTCATTTAAAAAAAAGAGGAAATTAAGGGTAGACTTGGAGAGAAATTACTCTTGGTGAAGTTTTGAAGGATTAGGGAGATTTTTCTTGGAGATTTTTGGAGCCATTTTTCGTACTTTGGAGTATTGTTATGCTATCAAAGTGCTAGAAGAAATGGTCTTCTTGGTGCATAATTGTAATTGATTTTTGGAGATTAATCAGATTGGTTGTACTCTATTGGAGCTGACCTGGAGATGTAGTAAAATTTGTGGCAAACTCTGAAATCAAACTTTGTTTGCACTTTCTATCTTCTTCTCTCTCTCAATTCTGTTTATTTCACCTCAAGTTTTTGAGTTTTTGATGCTTAATTTCATTTATGTATAGATATATTAAGACTTCCATTGGGTTTTGTTTTTAATTAAGTATTCAATATTGTAATTAGTCTAGATCCGTTTACAGATCAAATATTGAGCAATGCTTTTCTAAAAGAAGGTAGCACAAGTAACTTGTGAACCTAAATGTCTTCATCTTTCTTGTAGTTGTACTTTGTTTAATCATTAGTAATTGTTCTTGCATAGATTCAACAATGTGCTGAACATAATTATATCTTACTTCTAACTTGTCAAATGACTAACCTTGACAATGGATATTATTAATCATTTCAAGAAAACTAGCCCCCACTTCCTTATTACTATCCAATCCCAGAAAAAATGATAACAAAGAAATAGTATTCTGAACCCATGACACAAAAATATCATACCAATAAGGAGGATTATGATCTATGTCCAGTGTAACAGTAACATTAGTATGGTTAGTAGATGACTCTAAGTTTATTAAACCCTTAATACATGATTCTTGAAAAACTCTATCCAGTTTCTTATAAGCCTGTGCTAGTTTATCCAACTCAATATGCTCATTAAAGCTTTCTTCTTTAAACCCTATCTCTAGGTATAACAAAGTGAAAAATTTACTCTCAATTATGGATAAAATTTCCTCCTTAGTGTTTTGGTTTACATTCACCTTTATATTTTCATCATAATTTTGAGCACATAGTATTATAATCTTAGGTTAAGGAAATACTTTAGGTACAATGAGGTTTGCTAATCCACTAACCAAAGCAACTAGTTTATTTGTATGTATGCCAATACTTGTGTTATATTTGAAATAATTCCTCCCCTTATATGGATCTTTCCACTTATTGAACAATGAATGTCTACTTACCATGATTCCAAAATCTTCATAGATAAAATGATTAAAAATATCATGATATTTATTGGTAAATCCTAGATTTTTTTGCACTTGCTTGAGTTCTATAATGTATTTCTTTTCCTTTTTTCTTGCATTCGCACTGGAGGTTTTTGACTTTGTTTTTCCCATGCCTACTACTCGTATTAGTTATTACGTAAAATTATTCTTCAAGCCCTAATTTAACAAATTGTAAAGTGTAAACCTAAGAAAATAAGATTTCTATTGTTACAAGTGCATTGCAAAAAAATTTGAAAAATTTAAATACCTGGAATCAAGATTTGATAATATCGGTGTTAGCAGAGATTCAGATAATTGGTGCTCTCTTGGGGTACTCAAGTTTTAGACTTTCAGTCTTCAAAATAGAAAATAGAATTTAGTCATAGCCTTTGAAAAATTGAATACCCTACAATATTAGACTCTCAAGAACTTCATACTCTAAAAACATAAAAGAAAATTTTTAATAGTTAAAAGTTAAAATGTAAGTAACTAATGGTTTAAAGTACTATACTTTGCACAATGTACACATGTAAGCTACTATTGTCAATAATGTACATAATGATAATAATAAAAACTAATAATTAATTACTCATAATACATTTATACATTTTAAATTAATTAAATAATAAAAATCAAACTTAAAAATTGACGGCCCTCGCTCGATATGATTTTTGGGTTGATTTGTGGAATGTTATCATTGTTGTCAAGAATCATCTAGAATTGTGACACTTGTCATAGACATGTGTTATTACACATGTCATGATTCCTAATGATTCTTGATAACAATGACAACATTCCCAAAATTTACCTTAAATCATACTAGGCCGTTGATCTTTCTTTTACTTAACATTCAAGATTAAAAAAGGTTAAACTTAATAACTTAATAACTGACACTTTATCGATCAATGATCAAACATGTGTCACAATTCTAGATGAATCTAGGCACATGGGAAAACATTCCCCAAATTGATCCAAAATTCATAGCTGATTATCGATCTTTCTTTTGGTCAACGATTGAGCATAAGAAATACTACAACTGTCATATTTACTCTTGATTGATTTTGGGACATGTGTCTTGATTTTGGGTAGAAATAGAATTTAACTTAGATCTTTTAAAATTAGGTCCAAAATAGAGCCACGATCATTGATCTATCATTCATTGGATGGTCCAGATTAATTCATTAAACCTTTCACATAATAAATATTAAATTATAATTTATCTTATTGTTGTAAATTTAAATTTAAATCACAAAGTGAAGTTGCACACATTTAGTTAAAACATACAAATTATTTGAATTTCTTGACAATTTCAAAAATCCCTCATTTGGATTAGAATAAAATTAAACATGAAAAATAAATGAAACATAAATTTTTTGAAAATATAAAATTATAATTTATAATTATGCATCGACCAATAATTGCTTGATAATGATAACTTAATTTAATAATTGCATCACAAAATTTTAGAATGGCCATCTGAGTAAAAGAATGGGAATTACCAATGGATGGTTCGATTTTAAAACAATGTTTAAAGGATGTATTCATGGTAGAATGCTAGGTCTATAAATAGAATATATGTTGCATATTAGGGATGAAGATTATGTATCTAAAGGAATGTAGGTTCACCTTCCCATCTCAATTGGTATCGATCTTTTTGTCCAATATTGTTGATTTTCTACAAAGCATACACCAGTTGGAAGTAGTTCTTAGAAGGATAATTCATAGAAATTTGGTGTCAGATGTTGAAATCGTAGAGGCCTGATGAGCCCAATTTATAGTTATTTAGTTTATAGTTTTCTAGTTTAAGACTTGGTATTTCATAAACTCTCTATATTTTTACGCTATGCTTATGTGTGTATTTGATACTTTAAAGACTAAAGGAATATGTTGAATATATATAGATTATGTGGTTATGTATGATGAAATATGGTATTATTTCCATTTTGTATTAATGGGGTAACACTCCTACAGCCATGTGATGAGGATAATGTTAAAGCTGGGAAAACTTATTATGAATCTTTATCTTTGGTATGTGTCATGATTTTTGTGTACACTATTCTCTTGCAAAAAAGAACAAGTTAGCAGAAAAAGAAGACTCAACATCAAAGTGACATCATCAAGAAAACAAACTACTTTCAGGATTGATAATGATTCCATTATTTCTAGTTAGTGGTGGTTTCTATTGTAGACTAAGTCAATTTATTCAATGGCTATTTTGGAGAAAATCTAGTAGTCATGCGTTCCTATATTTTTTTGTATTTGAATGTAGTTTATTCCTGCATTAGATGTTGTTGATTCTCCTATAACTGAAAATTGTTGTATTCTTGAATGGGAGGATCCTAGTTCTTACTAGTTCAATTTTATTCTTGTTTATAAGTAAGTTGGAGTTCATGATTTTAGAGGTGAGAGATGTTCAGGAAATCCTTTTTGTAATCTAGTACTTATTGAATACAACTTTGTTATCTTTACCTTGTACTTATGTTTCCATGAATGAATGAATGATATTTTCAAATCTTAGTCTTTGAGTTTCCAATTTAGCCACTCTTCCATGGGGGCCCATATGGAAGGTGAACTTAGCTCATGATTAAGTAGAAATTAGACTTAAGCTTTCTTGAAGTAGTTATACTTTGTTGCTCCTACAACCACCTGGTAATAGAACCATTGGTTGTTTCCTGCAACATAGGTGCACAACTAGGTTTACCATTTGCAACATTATCTTAAGTTCTAAGTTAAGTTGTTATTTCCATTTCTAGGATAGGTTTCCTTCAACATTGTATTTGATTTAGTTGTAATGATTTTAAAGGTGAATTATAGCATATACTTTGTAGTCACCATTTCAAGTTTACACTCTCGGATTGATAAATCAAATGAGTTCAATATACCATTTCAAGTAAGACACCTGACGTTGTTTGACCATAGAATCATTGTAAAAGGATTCCAATCCTTCATTACTAGAGTATTATACTGACCAATTATTTTTGGCACCATTGCCAGGGATGGTGTCAATCTAGCTCAACCCTGAAGTCAATATGTTAGTTTAAATTTTGTATGCATAGAAGAAGAGACAATCTTGGGAGAATCCCTCCTCGCATTAGTGAGGAAGAACCATTTGAGGTTTTTAACCTAGAGTCTAAGGAACCCCAAGTCACAAATATACAAGAAGAAGAACCATTTGAGAATGTATTCACTGATGCATATGAACAATTGCCTTCACCTCCATCCTCTGAAGAATCATTCCATCTGAATGACCTTTTTGCTGACCCAAAGTATTAGGCTAATCCACTTGCCCTTATTGTTTTCCAACCACAACAACTAGGACCTCCTCCAAAGATGGCCCAACCTACCTTTCTTTTCCCTATTGCTACTCATCAAGGTAATCAAAATTTGAAGAATATACCTACTGCTACATTACCTAAATTATATGGCCTCTTCATAGAAGACCCTGAGACATTCCTCTTTGAGTTTTACATCCTTTGCAAGAGTTATGACTATACAACTAATGGCCACAAGCTGAAGTTGTTTCCATCTACTATGAAGGAAGTTGCTTTGAGATGGTTCATGGGGTTGGGTGCCAACACTGTAGTAAATTAGCTTGCAATGAACAATCTGTTCATTTCAAAATATAAAGAGTACTGTAGGGGAAGAGATTTGAAAGGAGATGACATTTTCAAGATGTCCTAAAAGGAAGAAGAAACCTTAGAGGACTATGTCTTAAGGTTCATGTTCAACCTATATCACAGTACACAACATCAACTGACTGAGGAGTCTCAGAAACATCTTTTTCTTAGAGGTGTAAATGATGGCAACATTGAAGCTTTGGATCTCATGGCAGGTGGTGATATCACTCAGAAGAGTTGGAATGGCATTAAAGATATCCACCTAAACAATTCCAGAGCTATTGTAAAGAAAGGAAGAGGATTAAGAGAATTAACTCACAAGTCTAATGGCTTCAGTGTGTCCAAGGTAGAGTTGTCAAACCAGTTGTCAGATTTCAAACAAAACATCATTAATGATGTAGCTATGCAGTTGGACACCATGAAAGCAAGAAGGAAGAAGGATGAAGGTGATGCCATGTTAGCTAAATATTGTCCACATTGCAGAGAGAAGAAAAGGAACTATAGATGCAATTTTGTTGCAAGCCTAGAGTCACAACCAATGCTTACTGAGTTTAAAGCCATTGATGAAAATGGAGAGGTGCTCTACATTGCTCAATGGAGGCCATGAGCCTAAAGACTAGGTATGCCACAAGATCCTCTCCAAATAGTAATAGTAACAGTCAATGGAAAAATCACTAGAATATTGGTTTTAGTGGGTATAATAATTGGAAACAACAAGGTTGGGAACAACCTCAACAAGGGTGGCAACAACCTCATAATTGGAATAACCAATTTAGTCAACAAGCCTTAATGCCACCACCTCAAAAATAGGCTCTAATGCCTCCTCCTATAGCCACTAATACCCCCCCTAAGCAAAATTAACTGCCAGCTTAGCCTAATCCTAATCCAAACTATACCAAATAGCCAACACAATAATAAAGCTATGCTATTTCCTTGAATGACATCCACTTAAGGTTAGACACCACTCTTCCTTCACCACAAAATCCTATAATAACTAAAGTTGAAAATTCCCTAGATGAACAAGTGGATGTGTTAGTCCAACAGACCTCTCCTACAACCAAAGAGCCCCCATTTCCTCATAGGTTGGTAGAACAGGGTCAGCGTATAGAAAACCAAGTAGTAACTTATTTTCTCAATCAATTGAAGCAAATGAAAGTAAAAATACCATCACTTTATGCTATTAAGGAAGTTCCTATTTATACTAAATCCATTAATGAAGCACATATCAAATAGCCAAGAAGAAAGAAGAAGGATCCAAAAACTATTCATGTCTTAGGACAATTGTCTGACCTGATGTTGGAAAGGCTAACTGTACCCGAATATTCTGACCCTGAGAACCATGTGGTCACTGTCACCAATCATGGAATGAAAGTCCAAAATGATTTAGTTGATCTAGGAGCATCCATAAATTTCATGACAAAAGAGGTATTGTCTCAAGTGCATATCATTGGTTTCCAAGAAACATCAACCATACTTCAGCTTGCTGACAATTCTACTATCAAACTAGACGAGATGATAGAGGATGTCATAGTAACATTAAATTCTTGGAAATATCTGGTAGACTTTTTTATCCTCTCCCTAAAGGATAACATGGGTGGGTATCCTTTAATTCTAGGGAAACCATGGTTATCTACTATAGATTCCTATCTAGTTTGTTTGGGAAGATGACAATATCCGATGGTATCCATACTAAGAACCTAACTTTATACTCCGTTTCTTAGCCACTGTTGCAAGATGATCAATTAGTCTAGTTAGATTTTGGTGATGATGATCCAAAGGTCAATTCCATCCATCAACTAGTGATGATAGGTTGAGAGTCATTTGTAGCTTCTTAAGAAGAAGATGAGATAATTTCATCCATCCTCATGAATGGGTATGGAGTAGAGTCTCAAGTTTGTCCCCAAGAGGATTGTATCTTGGAAACTATATTACCACCTTTGAACACACCTCAACATTCAAAAGCCTCCCAAATCCTTCGCACATTATTACCTCATGAGGTGGAATCTTCTCTAGTTTCTTAGCTATTCATGGAAGATAAGGTCATCAAGATGACAGTTGGTCCAAGGAGAGAGCTAAATATCGGTAGTGTTTTATCACTTCTCCATCAGTACATTGTACTATGATTATTTTAGGAGAATCAACAAGCATTTGATTGTGACTACAAAGACATGAAAGCATTGGATCCTAATCTTTGCACTCACATGATCTATATCAGTCCTAAATTCAAATCTGTCTATCAACCTGAAAGGATTGTCAACCCTATTTTGAGGGATATAGTTAAGAATGAGCTACAAAAGTTGTTAAATACTGGTTTTATCTACCCCATCTCTGATATTCAATGAGTCTCACCCTTGGTTATAGTACCAAAGAAGGAAAGAAAATGAAGAGTTTGTGTGGATTACAGGGAGCTCAATTTAGCCACTAAGAAAGACCACTTCATATTGCCATTTATAGATCAAGTTCTAGATAATCGAGCTGGCAAGAAATATTTTTCTTTCTTGGATGGTTCTAGTGATTACAATTAGATACAAATAGCTCCTGAGGACCAAGATAAAATAACATTCACATGTCCATGGGGAACATTTTTCTACTCAGTCTTACCTTTTGGCATGTGCAATGCTCCAGCCACATTCCAACCAGCTGTCATAAGTATCTTTTTTGATATATCTGCTAACTGTATAGAGATTTACATGGATGATTTTACTATTTATGAGACTACTTTTGATGAAGCAAAAGAAAACCTAGAAAAAGTACTCAAGAGATGCCAAGACTATAACCTTTCCCTAAATAGTGAGAAATGTTTCATGATGATGGAAGAAGGAGTTGTACTTGATTATTTCATTCATCACAAGGCATCCAAGTAGACCCAACAAAGATTAAGGTAATAAGTACCTTGCCCATGCTAGAGAAGCAGAAGGATGTGCGAAGTTTCCTTGGACATGTTGGGTATTATAGAAGATTCATAAAGAACTTTAGTCATCTTGTAGCACCCCTTTATAACCTGTTAAAAAAGGATTCTAAATTTTCCTGGGACTCTGAGTGTACTTCATCTATCCTACAACTTAAAGAGGTTCTCATCACAATACCAGTTTTGAGAGGGCCCAATTGGGGGATGCCTTTTCACATTCATATAGATGCCTTAGAATATGCTACAGCTATCATGCTAGGTCAAAAGATAGACTCAACTGAGCATGCTATTTATTTCATCAGTAAAAATCTACAAGGTGTAGAGTTTAACTACACAGTCACTAAAAAGAAGCTGCTTGCAGTTATATATGTATTGAATAAATTTAGGCACTCTATTACTGGATATGCAATATTTGTTCATATTGACCACTCTGCTATTAAGTACTTGATGAATAAGCCTGCAATATTAGGAAGATTGGCTTGTTGGTTGCTACTTATGTAGGAATTTGATATCACAATAGTAGATAAGGCCAATGTAGTAGCTTCCTTTCTCTCTTAGTTGCATGTCCTTGATGATCCTACAACCATTGATGACAATTTTCTAGATGAAAATCTCTTTTTGTTGTCAACACAAAATCTATGGTATATAGATATTGCTAATTACCCAACCATAGGAAAGACACCAGTTCACTTCTTTGCTAAATAAAGGAAGTTATTAGTTGAGAAGAGCTTTAACTATTCTTGGATTTCTAGATTTATGTTTTATACAAGTCTTGATCAAGTAATGTGGAGGTGTATAAGAGAAGATGAAACATATGATATCTTAAGGGCATGCCATGACGATCTCTGTAGAGGTCATTTTGTAGCCAAACATATAACCTTTAAAATATTAAATACTGGGTACTATTGGCTAAGCTTACACAAGGATGCAACTCGGTACACAAAAAAATGTGATAAATGCCAATGCATGGGGCAACCCAATAAATCAAATGAGATGCCCATGTAGCCTCAGATAGTTGTTGTACCCTTTGATAAATGGGGGATTGACTTTGTAGGTCATATTGAACCCTCTTTACAAGGTAAATCCTATATTTTAGTTTGTACTAATTATGTCACAAAGTGCGCAAAGGCCAAACTATGAAGTATCCAAGAGATAAAAATGTTGCTAAATTATTATATGAATTCATTTTTACAAGATTTTGGGTCCCCAGGGTGTTGACATCTGATCAAGGAGCTCAATTTACCTCTAATATGATAATTGCTTTAATGGAGGAATATACCATTCAACATGGTAAATCATCACCATTCCCACAAGCTAATGGCTAGGTAGAGGTTACCGATAGGGAGATGGAAATCATTCTTACCAAAATAGTAGCACTCCATAAGAAAGATTGGGCCATGTCTTCCTGAAGCTCTTTGGGCTTATAGAACCACTTGGAAATCTACAAAAAGCTTCACTCATTTCGAACTAGTCTATGGTAGGTTAGCTGTAATGCTTATGGAGTTTGAACATAAAACATTAAGGACTACTCTAGAGCTTGGTATGGATCTTACTCTACCCAACAAGAGTGAATTATGAGTTTAAATGACCTTGATTAATGACACAAATCTACATTAAATAATACAAAACTCATCCAACACTAAAGGAAGAAGTGGCATGATAAGTTTATCAAGGATAAAATATTTGTTGTTCGAGATTGAAAACTTCTTTATGATTCCAAGTATTAGCACAATCAAGGGAAGTTTTAAACTCACTAGTTAGGACCATATGAAATCATTGTGGTGTTTCCAAATGGAGCATTCCAACTATCTACTGTTGATTTTGTTCGATTCAAGTTACTACTCAATGGTCAAAGGTTGAAATTGTACCACAAACTACAGAGTAAAGTAGAGTTCCTGCAACAATTCTCTTTTTCCATAAAAAATATCTCTCCTACAACCTCTGGAAATGAGCCTTCCACTCATTTAAGTTCTTCTCTTTAAACAATTCTTGACACCCCATAATAAATACTTTCTTCATGAAAGAAATTTCTCCGCAATAAATTTCACTTCATCATTTCTTGTGTTTTCACCCATCCACTTCATCATTCTCCACCCATGGATGATGACAAAAGATGTCCTCAATAAAATTTTAGGTTCATACACTACCCAAGGTATTTATTTCTTTATTTTTTTTTCAAACTTTTAGCTACGCCTCATCACATGTGCAATTGTGGGACCAATTGCCAAAAAAAGTTAGGGGGAAAGATATATCCTTTTTTTTGTCTTATGTATTCATAAAATTATTATATTTTATTCTTATATTCTTTTCAAATATTACTTGTACTTTTTCACACTTCTTACCATCCTTTGCTTTGAGTGATGTGATAGTCTTTAAAGAGCTATGATTTTATTTCACACATATCATGCAAGGATGGCTAGTACGAAATATGTGGTTATGTAATTATGAGTAGTTAATGTGTGATATATTCTTGATTTGCACTCATATTTACTTAAGAGCTCATTTTCAAAATACCAGAACCTTCTACACTTTGAAATTTTCCTATTGCTTGCCATTTCAAAAACTCCTTGTCCGAGCCTTGTTTTAGTGTGTCTAAGTTTTCTGCAACATTATTTTGGGGTAATTTGACAATCTAAAGATGGGAGGTGACCTTATTTGGTTTGAACCCAGAGTGTATGAGATTTTGTTAAATTATCAAGCTTGTATGCCATACTTCCAAGTAAGAGGGTGGCTTGATTACATTTAGAGGCTCACCAGTTAGGAAAATAAGGTTGCATTTCAATTTATGAGCACATTGAAGAAATGAGTGGCCATAGTAAAGGGATAAAAGGTACCATTTTTACAAGCAATGGTGGCTAATGTTATGGGTTTTCCATAGGAACGAGAAAAGTATTCATAAAACCTTGATCCAACAATGTCTAGGGCACAATTTACCTTGCACTCAAACCCACCTCTAGATATTGACAAGAAGCAAGGTATGCATAGAATGTCCTTTCTAGACCCATTTAGGTGTTGTGTAGTCCATATTATCAAATATTTCACTTGTGAGGGATGGTAGACATATTTTCATTTTGTTCATTTCAAATTTTTAAGCTATCTACGACATGAAATTGGGCCATAAATGTTCCCAACTTTATGTTCAAAATTTTGAAGGAGGCTTCTTTGGTACAAGAAGGTAAACTTAACTTTGTTTCACATCATTATTTAGTAAAGATAATTGTTGAAAAGGCTTTGAGAGAATAGTAGGAAAAATCATGGGAATAATTTCTATTACAAGGATTAAAGAACAAATCATAGAGCCTATAGGGTGAAGAGTTGGGCAGAGAATTCAAACTGAACAAGGGGTTAAGAAAATTATTGTAGAACTTGAACTAGGACCTTCTTCTAAGAAAAGGTTTAGGACTCCTAAATGTTCCTCTTATCTCCCTACTTCTAGGTCAGCCCATAATAAGGACGAGGAAAATACCTCTACAAAAAAGTTTATCCCTATGTCAAAAAGGGTTTCTTAGAGAAATGTACATAAATAAAGAAAAATTTAGTCCTTGTTAGCAGACAAAGGAACAATCTCCTATAGCTACAAACACTTCTAGGAAATAGAAAGTTGTAGTGAAAAAGGAAGAAACTCTATTGAGAAGGAGTAGTAGAAGGAAGAAAAATGTGACTGCAAATATATCACTAGAAGGATTAACTGTTGAACCTGAAACCTTCAAGAAAAAGGCAAAAAGAACCTAGGTATATTCAGCAGGAGTCATTTGAGAAATTTCCTGAGAAAGGAAAATAATAGGTTCCTATGAAAACAAATGACTGAAGAGTTTATAATAATTGGTGATAACTCTAGCCCTGAAGAGAAGGCATTTAGATCCCAGAGAAGAGGTTCATCCTCTAAGGGTCCTCAGACAATAAAAAATTGCAGTGACTCAAAAAATGATGAGATGACCAAGGAATGATTTATAATGGAAGAAGATGAACTAGGACTATCTCTTTTGGCAACAAAGAAGAATTTGTTTGAAGGAAACCCCGATGTTAACTTGGATCTTGTTAACAAAGTAGTAGAGCAAATTTTAAGTGAAGGGTTGGATGCATTAGCCTCTTCTGCACAACAACGAAGTAACACTAAGAGATGCATTGTGTTATGGATGGATCCCATGAAAGGGATAAGTTTCAAAAATGGTAAGTCCCTTGTTCTTCATTTAGTGGAAAAATCTTGTATCATTTCTATGTCAGATAAGTCTGGTTTTGTATCTTTGTTATCTATTATTTTTTAGTTGTCCAATCAATTGGTTTTAGAGAGAGAACAATGGAAACAACAAAAGAGAGAGTTGAGTAGGGTCATAGATGAGAATTATCAAGAGACCCATGAAAATGAAGAAAAAGTAGAACAATTGCATGTAAAACTCAACAAGGTAACATCCCCTATTCATGAGTTAATGAGTTGTAGGTCCTTGTCTCCTGTACATGCCCTATTCCTTAAGGAACAATTTTTGAATTACTAGATGACTTGCATCATGCAAAATAGGCCCTCATAATTACAAGATCCTCTTTAGTTTTTCTAGGCTTTTCATAATTCTCTTGTATCCATTAATAATTTTCTGTGTGAGTTCTTTCTCCATAATTTAGCAGTTCCAAATGATAGAGTTTGGAATCCTTTATTGAACGTTGGGGATATCCATTTGAGAACTCTTATGTCTTGGATTCAAAATGAAATTAGTCAAGAATCCCAAGCCAATATATATAGGGAATTGGAGGATGAAATTCCCCTCTATCTGGGACCAAAAGTTAAGGACCCTAAAACTTGTTATTACAATTGGTTAAGGATTACACCTTCATACTCAAGCAGTAAGTGCATTTACATACTTTAAAATGCAACATTTGATGAGTATGAACACTAGTTAATGTTGAGTTTCCTAAAGCCATGAACTCCATCTAGTGGCATTGGATGAGTTTAACCAAGAAACTAAGGAGCCATATTATCTTAATTTTAGCATGGTGAGTAGGTGTGCACCATGGTATATCTCCTTGGGAAGAGTAAGACAGAGTTTTTGGATCCCAATTACATTTCAGCCACCTTTTCTTATGCCTCCTCTATTAGAAAATTCAAAGAACTTAGACAATTATGATATGGTGGAGGAAGTGAATAGGTGGGAAAGGTACATGGAAACCAAAAGATTTTACTGAAGTTCTACCAAGGGAGGTGTTGGAAAAAATCAACTTCTGACTATAGGATGACAACTAGACTAAAGAACTTTATGTTTTCTATGGGACCAACAAAAGGTCAAGTTGGGGGGCAATGATGAGCCCAATTTATGATTATTTAGTTTATGATTTTTTGGTTTAAGACTTGATATTTCATGAGTTTCTTATAAACAATATTCATGCTCTCTATGTTTTTATGCTATGCTTATGTGTGTATTTGATACTTTTAAGACTAAAGGAATATGCTAAAGTAGGGAAAAATTATTATGAATCTTTATCTTTGGTATCTGCTGCAGTTTTTGTGTGTGCTGATCTCTTGCAAAAAAGGATAAGTTAGCAAGCATAGAAGACTCAATATTGAAGTGGCATCACCAAGACAAAAAAATGCTTTCAAGATTCATAATGGCTCCATTATTTCCAGTCAGTGGCAATTGCTATTGTACACCAAGTCAATATACTGAGCAATTGTTTTGGATGAAATCCAATAGTTATGCACTCCTATATTTCTATGTATTTGAATGTTGTTTACTTCTCCATTAAATGTTGTTGTTTATCCTATAACTAAAAGTTTTTGTATTCCTGAGTGGGAGGATCCTAGTGCTTAGTATTTTAGTTTTCTTTTTGTTAATAAGTAAGCTAGAGTTTGTGGTTTCAGAGATGTGAGATGCTCAGGAAATCCATTTTGTAATCCAACAAGTATTGACTACAACTTTGTTATCTTCATCTTGTACTTATGTTTCCATGAATGAATGAATGATATTTTTAGATCTTAGTCTCTAAGTTTCCAATTTAGTCACTCTTCCATGGGGGCTTACATAGAAGGTGAACTTAGCTCATGAATAAGTAGAAATTGGACTTAAGATTTCTTGAAGTAGTTATACCCTATTTCTCCTATAGCCACCTGGTAACAGAACCATTGGTTTTTTCCTGCAGCATAGGTGCACAAATAGGTTTACCATTTGCAACATTATCTTAAGTTCTAAGTTAAGTTGTTATTTCCATTTCTAGCATAGATTTCCTTTAGCTTCATCTTTTCTTTAGTTGCAATGACTTTAAAAGTGAATTAGAGCATATACTTTGCAATCACAATTTTAAGTTTATGCCTCCAAATTGATAAATCAAATGAGTTCAGTATACTATTTCAAGTAAGACACTTGATGCTGTTTAACCATAGAATCATTGTAAAAGGATGTCCGTCCTTCATTACTAGAGTATTATTCTAACCAGTCAAGGCCCTTAGTTGATATGATACAAGTTTTGGGCCTTCTTTGATTGGTAGTGTTTTAGACCAAAACATGGTGTAGATGGTAGGGGATTTTTCCCAAATTATGGATGGGATTAGGGATTCACTAAGAATGGGTTTCATTAAGCCCCTTGAGTAGGTAATTTGGAGACTAGAAGGAGGAATCCATCCTAATGTGGTAGGAAACATCAGAAATAAGGTTTTGGCCATTTTAGATATTCTAAACCATCCTCATCATGACTTGGGTGTAGAAATGGTGGGTGGGATAAATGGAGATTATGGTATGCATTTTGGTACCAATGTTCAAAACATGGAGATAATGCGGATTGAAAAGCTACTCGAATGAATTGAGTTAAATGATGCTCCAGGACCAATTCTTATGGAATGGGAGATGAGAAATATGACATTCGCTTGAAGACATGATAGATGGAATTTTGAAGGTATATGATAGTCATATTGGTGATTTTGATGTTGGTGTAGTGATGAAGATAACCAACATGTTTTCAAGGTCAAATATTTTTGAGGACAAAATCTGGAAGGGTCCATGATTCGTAGAAATTGAGGACTATAATGTACGGCATGTCAAATAGATGGCTATAAAGTTATGTCTTTTTTGTATAAAAAATGTAATAGTGATATCATAATATGAAGATGTAAAGAAGTTGTGTAAAATAAACTTTCATCTTATGGGGGTACGTTATTATGTGTCTGTTAGAAGTAGTAATCTTTCCTTGGTTGTATTTATTTATTAAATGGGATAAACCAAGGTATCCCTTATGTATTATTTATTTGTCCTCTAGTTCACATGTAAAGGACATGTCATTCTTTTCCTATTGTCCACTTGTGAGGACAACTCATTTTTTGTATTTCCTTTAATAAGGAAAATAGATATTCCTCCTTAAGAGGATATTGACACTTTGCACACACTTATTATAAATTGTGGCATTCATAAAAATGAGAGTTACACATGCAAAGACATGCAACTCCTTTCTCATTTCTTTAAAAGAGATGCTTCTCTCTCTCATTTTCATCTAATCTCCATTATTCACATCAAGTTTTTGATGCTATTGTAAATGAGCTATTTTGTTGCATTTATTCTCTCTCTCTCTCTCTTTCTCATTCTTAGGCTTTTACCTCATTCATAATACTCACAAGGGGTTTTCTTTGCTTTCCCCTTATCAAATCCTTGTCTCTTGTGTTGCTTATCTTTGGTATTGCTCCATTGATGTTGTATCATTTGTATGGTAAAACTCTTCTTGCTCTTTTGGATTAAATCTATTATTTCATGCAATTTTATTTTATTATATTTTATCATTTCAATCACTTTTTCTAACATGGTATCAAAGCTTTCTAATCCTTGTTTTGAGCTTTTGTGAAAGTTACCATATTGGAGAACTTTGTTGAGAGGAGAAGTGAAGAAAAAAAAAATTCGTTCCTATTTTTTTTGCAAATTTTTTATTCAATCTTCAAGTTTTTTTTCTAACCCTCTTTGAAAGGTTTACCGCCAA
The DNA here is from genome assembly GCA_028749045.1 of Cupressus sempervirens. NCBI lineage: Eukaryota > Viridiplantae > Streptophyta > Pinopsida > Cupressales > Cupressaceae > Cupressus > Cupressus sempervirens. The sequence goes on from CM053790.1 coordinate 487,901,257, forward strand.
AGAGTTTTTCATTTTTTTATTTTTTCTAACCTCCTTTGGAAGGCTTGCCGCCAAAGGATTCTTTATTTTTAATTTTTTTTAATTGTATCTAACCCTATTTCTGTTGCAAGTTTTTTAAGTTTTTTGAAATTCAAGTTTTTTTCTGTTTTTTGTTTTAGAAAGGAAAGTACAACAGTTCGTATTTTTCTTATATCTCATAATCTATGATCTGGGTTTGGTTGAAATTTTAACAGCATTTAGAAAATATAAAAAAGAAAAAACCCTTTAAATTTCATTTTGTTTTTCAAGTTTTAAGACAACAGTTCATGTTTTTATGATATCTCTTAATCCGTGATTTGAGTTTGGCTGAAATTTGAACAACATTTAAAAGACATAAAAATGAAAAAACTCTTTAAATTTAATTGAAAATAGAGTTAAATTAAAAAAGTTATTGCTCTCTATGTGTAACACATTTTTTTCAGTTTTTCAAATCTTTATTTTTCCTATTTTTTCAATCTGACCAGTGGTTTTGCAGGGAACATTTTAGTTTTTAATTTTGACTCTCTAAATCTTTTAATAATTATTTAACATTCTTGTGGATAATAAGTCTCACTTTTTTTATTTCAAATCTATTATTTAAATTTTGAACGTAATTTTTAAATCATGTCGACTTTAATTCCAGAAATCAAGTTAAATAACTCAAACTATCATGCTTGGAAAACTCATCTTTCATTTATATTTTGTTTTAAGCATATTTTAGATGTTGCTACTGACCCTTCTGTAGTTCCTGGTGCCTCAGCTACACAAGATGAACAAAATGCATGGAATACTAAAAATGAAGAAGCCCTTGGCCTCATTGGTATATCTCTTAGCCCAGATTTATATGTTCTAATTTTTCATTGCACTAATGCCCATGAAGCTTGGAATATTTTAAAGCAAACGTATGACAGGCCATCTGAATCACGCAAGATTCAATTGCAAGACAATTTGGAAGACTTAAGGTATATTGATTTCAAATCTATGGATGAATTTTTACTTAAATTTGATTATATTAAAAGTCAACTAATTGAATTAGGTGTTACTCTCACTGATATTAGATTAATTACCATTATTTTAAAGAAATGTCTTCCTAGACAATTTCAACAATTTATTACTAATGTTCATTCTCAACTTGCTATTCCTACTTTGTCTACTCAATTAACTTATAGTATTTTTCAAAATTTGTTACGTCAAGAGGAAGCTAAGTTGTTACAATTTGGTACTCTTAGATCTAATGAACATGCTTTTGTGTCTAAAAGTCAAAATCAGAATTTCAAATCTTCTAATAATGATTCTCCCAATACTTATAATAATAATAATCACAATAATCATCCAAACACTTATCGTAATAATACTCATCCTAATCAATCTAATAAAAAACCTCACTATACTTATTGTGAGAAAGATGGTCATGTAACTAATAATTGTTTTAAAAAATAAAAAGATAAGCAACTTATGAATAACAATAATCAAAAATCTCATCCATCTCGTCATGCTTTTACTGTTAGTTACAATGTTCCTAAAAATTTAGAATAGATTATTGATACTGGTGCGTCTCAACATGTTACTTTTCATAAAGAAGTGTTTGATTATTTAAAACCCGATCCTTCTAATATTCCAATTCAATTAGCTAATAATCATAGTTGTAAAGTTGAAAGATTTGGTAATGTTAGTATTTCAAATGGAAAATTACATGATGTCCTTTATGTTCCTGAGTTGAAATGCAATCTTCTTTTTGTTGTAAAATTATGTCAAAATTACAAAGTTGAGTTTCATAGGGACATGTGCTCTGTTATTGATCCTAACACTAATGAAGTTGTTGCTAATGCTAAGTTAGGCCATGATAACTTATTTAAATTTTCTAGGTTCACCTCTTCTAAACACTCTTTGCACAAAGATATTACTTTTAATATGGAGCATGAAAGGCTTGCTCATTTGAAAAATGAGCATATCTCATCTAATACAGTTGAAAATTTACCTCCTATTGCTTCATCTAAGATGGCATGTACAAAGTGCATGAGTGAAAATATGCAAAATACCAAAAGTTATCAAGCTTATAATCCTATTACTAACAAAGTGCACATAGCTCGAAATGTTTGTCTTGCAGGAAATGGTGTGCATGATTCTTCTAATGCTCAAAATGAACAAGTTTATGGAAGCAGAATTGTGTTAGTGGAGGACCAACCTCCTTCTCTAAACCCTACTCCTCATATATCTACCTTTATTCCTCCAATTCTTTCTTACAATGGTAATGGTAATGATGCATTTATAGACCATGGTAATAATGCTAATATTGATAATGGTAATAATGCTAATATTGAAACAAATGATGCATTCATACATCATGGCTTTTCCTCTAGTGATAAATTTGCTAAGAGAAAAAATAAATGGTTTCAAAAAGTACTTAGTAAAAGCGATCAATTTTTAGAATGGGTGGACTTCAACCTAGGAGGATTAATTACTGCAAATATTGTTTGATGTTAATAATTCTCTTTCATCATCTTTGACATTTCTCTTTAGTATGTTGCCTAGAAATTATGTTCTATATATGATCGTAATGCTATTTGCATGATTTCATACCATGATAGTTTAGGTATATTTATTCATTTGTATATATGAGGGCCCACATATATATCCTGATAAATATACAAATTATTATGTCTCTTGTGACTTATCAAATATGAGTGCATTCTTTATTTCACATAAGTAAATTTATTTTATTTATTTTTCTTATTCCTTGGGATTATGAGTTATTATACACTATTGTCTTCAACATTTATTTTGTTCTACTGATTGGCACATAAGTGCAGTTTATGCTTTTTTAGCATCATTCTATTGCCATATTGGTACTTTATGGTTAATACCATTTATTATTGGAGTTTCCCTCCAATTTTAGTTAATTTGACCCATTTTGAAGGTATTTTACTCTTATTTGAAGACGGTCAATTGTTAATACTCATACTCCTCCCCTTTGATATCTTTGAAAACATGCCATATAATGTTATGTATACTTCTTTGCTTAAATCATGAGTCATGCAGGTTATGGATTGATCACCCATTAACTTGCAGTACAATGACTTATTAGTGGACTGTCTATATCCATGTGATTGAAGCATTGTTGATGTTGGATTCATTAGCTAGCCTTTTCTATGGTCTTTTCTTGAAAGTTTTGATAACACATTTGTTCTTTGCAAAATATGATTTATCTTGATTTATTTGCGGTACCAAGTTACACTTATATTTACTCTATGAAAATTTACTTATACATAAAAAGTTTCTAACTTGAATATAAGATGAAATTATCCTTGTGGATAGTTGCCTTTGTTTCTATGTTTTAGGTAATCCATCAAGACACATACAAGATATCATTATTTGTTGTACAGATCCTATGCCACATGAATCCACTTGAAGATGTAACACACTTGAAGAATTATCAACTTCTCTTGGCTCTCCAATGATGTACCCATGATAATAAGAGACCTCTAGCACAATGAAGATATTTCAAAAAAACCAAATTACAATTTGATTTTGACAACATCTCTCCAAGTAAAGATTAAAGGGGGGTGTTGGAAGTAGTAATCTTTCCTTGGTTGTATTTATTTATTAAATGGGATAAACCAAGGTATCCCTTATGTATTATTTATTTGTCCTCTAGTTCACATGTAAAGGACATGTCATTCTTGTCCTATTGTCCACTTGTGAGGACAACTCATTTTTTGTATTTTCTTTAATAAGGAAAATAGATATTCCTCCTTAAGAGGATATTGACACTTTGCACACACTTATTATGAATTGTGGCATCCATAGAAATGAGAGTTACACATGCAAAGACATGCAACTCCTTTCTCATCTCTTTAAAAGAGATGCTTCTCTCTCTCATTTTCATCTAGTCTCCATTATTCACATCAAGTTTTTGATGCTACTGTAAATGAGCTATTTTGTTGCATTTCTTCTCTCTCTCTTTCTCATTCTTAGGCTTTTTCCTCATTCATAATACTCACAAGGGGTTTTCTTTGCTTTCTCCTTATCAAATCCTTGTCTCTTGTGTTGCTTATCTTTGGTATTGCTCCATATTGCTCCATTGATGTTGTATCATTTGTATGGTAAAACTCTTCTTGCTCTCTTGGATTAAATCTATTATTTCATGCAATTTTATTTTATTATATTTTATCATTTCAATCACTTTTTCTAACAGTGTCATGGTTAAGCATTTTTTTACTACACCTAGCCATGAGCTAGGTTAGTGGGTTTGTTTTATGTTTTCTTATTAGAACTATAGTTTAATGCAGTTACATTTGTATTTGGGCTAGGATTGAAGGGTTTCTTATTGGTTTCTTCCCTTCATGAGCCATTGAACTAGATTATTATTATAATATTCATGTGGCTAAGTCACTTTCGCCAATTTTTTATTAAAAAAAAAAAAAAAATCATAGCATTTTTACTTAATTAAAAATAATTTAGATTATAGTCAATATTTGCTTGATAATGATAACTTAATTTAAATTTTAATAATCGTACAACATTTTTCAGTTAATTCAAAATATGATAAAATTAAAAATATTATGACGATCATGATATTTAAATAAATTTAAATTTGAAAATAGGAAGCAATGAATTAATAAATTAATATTCAATGTTTTATATGAACATCTATATATAAGTTATAATTTTAAATTTTTATTTTTCAAATCAAATTTTAATATAATTTATACAATTTAAATTGCACGATGTTACATGTATCATAACTTTATCTTTAACAAACTATTTATTTATTTATTTAATGTTTAAATAAATTAATATTAGCTAAAAATATTATAACTATTAACTACAAATTACAATAATTAATAATAATTATTATATAACCTGCATGGCCTTGTGTTCATATATTGTCAAAATTTATAGGCCATACATGTTCATATTACAAATTTTCATTGGATAAATTTCAATTGATTAATTTTTTACTATAATTCATGAAGCAAATATGAAACCATAAAGGGATTCTTGAAATCCTTTTTTTGTTTCTATCTTTCTAACAGTTAATTTTTTATAACAGAGTCGTAGACTAACATTTGATCAGTGCATTTCATAAAATCATAATTCATCAATATAACTATATAACAATTTTCAATTACAGTTGAAACCAAATAATTTAAATACCCAAAATCAAGATTCAATAAATTATAATAATGTAAAAACAAAATTGAACAAAAGTTCACAAATTTATAGGAATAATGAATTGAGAAGCCAAAAACTATTATTTTCATTGATTATATTCAAGATTGTATAATGTAAATATTCATAGCATAGATATTCAAAATAACTGATTAAATCAGTCTGAATTTACTATTTAGTCAAGGGCAAGGTCCAATCCAAAGTTCAAGTAACTACAAATCAATTTTATAAAATATAATAATCTTAAAAATATATTTTTTCTGAAAGTGGAAGGGTCAAGGAACAGAGTTTAGTGGAACATAATTTAGGAAACATGGAATAGGGAGTAGGCTAAGGGCTTGAAGCCTTCAATCATAAAGGTCTTCAAGCCCCTCCACAAGGAATCTCTTGGAGATGATAATGTAACTGAACTCATGCAATCATGTGAAATCGATGTCACTGACGTCGTCTAAAAACAACCACTTCCACAAAAAATTCCTCCCCCACTTCCAATGGTGAGTCAATTAACATTCATTCATGCCAAGTTGGAAAGGATGCTTCTGTACAATGCTCCCTATGCCTTTCTCCCAACACTTGTTTTCTACATCTGCAAAAGGGATACCAATACCTGACCCCAATACCTACTTGACCAATACGAGGATTTTGACATCATCTTCTAAAAATGTTTCCTTAAAAATGTTATGCAGAAGCATCAAAATGTCCACTTGATTGCCTCCAAGGTTGAGAAGAGTGAGGAAGTGGGAGGTAATGCCTATGGACATATGGTACCTCTTCTCATTTCTTAAGAATTCATGGCTGAGGACCATATACAAAGCATAGTAGAAAAAAGGACCTATGGAATCTTTCTTGCAAACCATTGATAGGACATCCTCAAGTATCATGTCCAAAAAGGGATTTTGCAGAGTAATTGTGGTGCATTTCAACCGAATTGATGTATCCATGATAATTACAAACCTAGGTCCTAAAGTCTACAAAAAAATCTACATATTCTACTGACTATACCTAAGAAACTCTATAAACTAATAGAATTGACTCTTGAGAACCAAAAAATAGAATTGCGGATTTGAGAAATGACAGTGAAAGAGGAATTGAAGAGTCTCTTTAATAGTAGTTGCATTAAATTGTTTGCAATCTTTCATATCTTTTTTTTTTCGTATTCCTATTAATTTGCAAGTCTGGCAAATGTACCCACTTTAATGTTAGACAATTAGAGTGCCTGTGAAGTTGGTTGTAAATGGAATGTATTAATTGTAATTGTCAATCCCACATTTATGATTTTAATCTTGATATGATGTTCACTATATTCTAGTTAATGGTTACCATGCAAAACTTTCTACATGTCTCCATTCCTGAGAATTTCATGCAACTCTAGGTATTTTCAAGAAACTAGCCCCAAAATGCATCTAATGTCATTGATCTATAATTAATCACTGATCAATAAAACTAATGTATTAGCAATACCAAAGTTATGGTAGACAAGTTGGTAATGGTGACACTAACGTTATTAATAATAGATAGTACACTAGTTAGTGCACTTGGCAACCATAAAGCCTTAAAGGTTACCAGCCAATAAACTTGGCAAATTCACTTTCAAATTTTTTTTTTTTTCAGTTTACTTCTAAAGATTGGACAAACCATTATTATTCATTTCCCTACAAAACAAGTAATTTGCCTCTAACATTACAAACTAATTTTTGGCAAGAAAAAAAATAGCCAACATTTATTTATGTGTTAGCATGATTTTTTTTAATTTGCCACATTTAAAATGATTTTTGTTAGGGCAAGAAACAAAATCACCAACATATAATAATTTATTTCCCTACATGGAACAAAAAAATCTCCCTCGACATGAAAATTTTCTTGCTAATAAAATCTTGGGTTTGCCAGCATTTTAGATATTTTTTTTGGGATGGGTTTCTTAAAGTTATCCTTGCTTAGATGTGGTTTGGTTAGCCCATACTACCAAACTTATCTTAGTATCCCAAGCCTTTTTATTGTTTTCAAGCATTCTCTTGATAATTTTTAATAAATTCTTGTTATTTGATTATGCTTGTCCATTTACTTGAGGGAGATATGGAGAAGAGTATGACATGCCTATACCATTCTTATTACAAAATTCAAAAAATTGACCTGATCTAAAGCACGTACCATTATCCATATGTAAGTAAACAAATTTGTGTTTTCACAAAATACCCTTAAATTGATTCCTAAATGCCCAACTCAAGAAGATAAATATCTACAACTAATATTTGGGTTTCTTTGCAATCGAAATACATAAGCACCCTCTGAATTGTCTTGGGTATAACTCCATGTACGCGATTTTAAATGAATCCATAGATAGATAGATAGAGAGATAGATAGATGCTTTTGACCCATAATGATAAAGTTAGCACAACTCATTCTTAGATGAGAGGTTAATGATCTATTTTTTTAGGATTAATGAGTGAAACATGAATATAACAAAGCCCTTCAAGTGTCTTTAGATTTAGAACTTATTAGAAGATCAACGATAACACAAGAACTAGTTGAACAATCATTTTTTAGAGATTAGAATATCATTTGAAATATAGAGAGCAAACATTCACAAAACAAAATTTCTCAATCTAATCACATATAACAAAGATCTAGATTATTTTCATAAAACTAATTCAGCTTGCTCTAATTAAAAGCCCAGAAACAAAATAACCTCTAAACTATCAGATTCCATTCCATTCATGTATCACTGTTCAAAAAGACAACATTCAGTAACCACTAACAAAGAGAAAATAATGAAATGTCTTTCCTTTTCCTCTATCTTCTAATCTCCCCCCTCCTTTTTGTAGCTCACAAGTCTTTATAATATGTAGTATTTCTAGGTTACTATTGAATTTTTGTAATTGATTCTTGAAAACTATTTCCTCTTTAATGTCTATTTTCTTTTTCCTGTCATGATATTCACTCATTTATATTTTGATATCCTTATAAACTATTTATTTAGGAGTTTATAAGGATACAAATTAACATATTCAAATGATATTTGGAGAAGTGGCATTTGAATATATTATCCCAAATTGAAATATTCTTCATGCTAGGCAGTTAAAAAAGAGTGTAACTTTTTATTACATCATTTGATCTTCCTCAATTGTGGATATGTTTTCACAATCCAAATTTTATACATTCTCAAAAAAGAGATCTCTGAATTTATTTCTCATTCAAAAGTATAAGACCCTTCCTCTTATACATTAAATAAAACCATAGTTGTTCGAATCCAAATGATAGTTTTGGTAACAACGATCTTACATATAACTTCATGGGAATTGTCATAGAGGAATTCAAAACCCATGACGTGATATCCTAATTTTAGGTGTTAAGTATAGTTAGTGAGCATCAAATTTGTAAGGCTACTTATGGTAAAATGTTATTGTGCTATACTATGGTGAGTATCGATTAACTATGCGGGAATGCTAACTAAAAGTAAATGTTAGTCCAATGCTACTTTCATATATGCTTGATAGAGTAGATGATTAAATTATGATAGAAATCAAACTAGAGTTTAACTAAAATAAACATGTGAATTAGATATTTTGGTTGAAGTTATTCTCATCTGCCCTAAATGCTATGACTCATTACCATATCAATGATGACATAACTAGTATGAATCTTGATTAGTTAACTTAAGTAAATTTAGGGTTATGCCTCATCTTAGGATAATAATGAGATGTTTTAGTAATTACATTATAATAATTAATTTGGAAATGGAGCATGACAAGAAGAATGTACACTAGAAGGAAGGATACTAAAACATAAATGAATTCAACATTATGTGAGATTCTAGTGTGAATTATTTATGTTGTATTTATATATTGGAGGGTAGTGATATTTTGCTCATTTAGACTATGTGATGATCCCAAGTGATGTTATTTAGGACATATTATAGACATTGATATTTTAATCATTTAGACTATGTGATGACTCTATGCGGTGTTATTTAGGACATGCTTATCCATTTTGGCTTATGGTCTATATGTGATGTTGATACTAATTTGATACATTCACAATGATACTTTGATTATCATACTATATTTTCCATGCGATGTTAATTAATCATGTTTTAACATACTTAGGGTATTTGGGGTTATGATTCATAGGACATGATTATTAATGGGAAGAATTGAAATTTTGCATTTATAGTTGATTTTCCTACATTGGTGTATGTGGATTAACTCCATAATTGAGTTAAGTAGGAATGATCACGATGAATTATGTTTTATAATATAGATTTGAGAAACTCCATGAATGTGAAGTGCATAATGTTAAGTTATGTGATTGTAGGTGAATATTTACATATTGTATTTCACCATGCAAATTTATATATTGTTATCTCATCATGGACATTAGGATTTATGGGTTTAATATTTATGTTACCATGTATGTGATTTTATATATGTATATACCTCATATTGGACTGCTAATATTTGCATGAGTGTGTAGGTAGTAAGCCCATGGACATATGGAGAACCTTGCTAGGTTAATTATTGTGCTAGTAATTGTAGAGCCAAGGTTAACCCTAAGGAGGGTATAACCTAATTATAATTGTATTTTTATTTGTAATTATGTTTTGGAATGCATTGTGTAAATTGTTAAATGTAATTTTGTATGTCCATGTTAGCATGCCAAGTGTTGTAATGTGATGTGTTTTAGAAGTGGTGTCAATTGACACATGTACTGTGATGTAGCATGCCAAGTGTATTGGGTGGGCACTAGAGTGACCCTTCAGTAACCATGTATGAACCCTAGGTGATTTTCCTTGTTTATAAAACCAAGTGGGTTATCCCCACTCAAAATCCGAATGTAGACTTTAGGAGAGTTTTTGAAGGGTTAAAATCACCCCTAGGGCTAGTTTAGGTTCCCCTTAGAGGCCCACATGGTACACCTTGGTGTTAGGGGCATTTTTAAGCCTAGAAATCATCCCTATGCACCTAGGAGACCACCCAAATGTGGGGTTCTATAAGTTGGTCGAATTTTAAAAGGGTAGGCATCGGGAACATCTTGGAAAAAGAAATCAAAATAATTTCTTGTAGGATGTGTAATTTGGGAAGTGTGGAGTGAGATTTTTTAAGGTGAATGTTAGAAGACCACTAGGGGGGAGTAGAATTAGAGAGCTTGAGAATTTTGGCTAAGGGTGGGAGAGAGCTTGAGGAAGTAGATGAGCCTTTGGTAGGAGAAGAAGGGAGTTCATACAAACTTGTTCAAGTTGGAATAAGGTTAGTACCTAGATCTTGTGTTTCTATGTTATGCAAAAAACCATGGTGTGTTCATTCTTATTATAGTATAGAAATTTTATGGCTTGTAATTGTGTTGTGGTGTATGTTGGTGTGTGTAAGTGTTCATGTGTTCATGATGAATTATTGAGTTCTTTGTCTTCTTTTTTTCCCTTTGTGTATGGGTGTTTACAAGGTGAGCCTCATCCTTGGGAAGGGAGAGAATCTTGTGGGGTGAAGAGTGTATGGGGAATGCATTAGGTTGATATTTTCTCCTTGTAAAGGATATGGATGCTATATGAGTATTATGGGCCTCATAAGACACATTTCTTGGGGGTCATAAGGGTCTTCTTTACTTGCAGGCCATAAGGGTTGTATGTAGCCTTGTGAGATTTTATGGAGTGACCTTGTGAAGGTTTGTGATGGGATATGTTTGGCCTCATAAAGGCATGTGTATGATATTTCAATGTGGAATTCTTCCAAATGTTCATTTCTATCTTCACCATTTTAATGGATCAATAGCTGATCCTAAGTGCAAAGCCTTGGGTTTTGGGAGCATTGTGTACAATTGTGGCATGTGTATGTGTTGTAACAAAATCTATTGTGTAAACATATGTGTGAGTGAATGGTTGTTAAGTATGTGTTTCCTCACCTAGTTAGGGTTCTCCTATCTCAAGGGTGGCATTTGGAAAGGCCTATGGTTGGGAGGTGAGCTTCCAATGGGCATATGCATATTTTTATTGTAGGTCACTTATGAAGTTTTGAAGCTTGGGAGAAAAGATTGTGGTTATTATTTCTATTTGTTCAAGAGAAGCCCATCCATTGTATTGCTAAATGTAAAAGGGAGAGTCTACCATTGTGTACCCTCATTTAGTGTTTGTTGAGTCTAGTTATATATTGTAAGGTCCCACCTCGTATGTAATTATCAAATATGAATTCTTTGTTAAAACCATTATAGGAGATTGAAATGGATATGAAGTAATGTTTTATGTTGTGAATGCCCTAATGAAAATAAAGATTAGTTGATACATCCATGTTTTAATACCTAGTGATTCAAAAGCTACTACATTATCTCGACTATTTAAACTTTGAAATTTCACTAATGATGATACGAGGTGTTTTCACCCAATGATGATGACATTGATTATGGTACCTTGATGATTGGGTTATATGCAATTCAAATGGTTCAGTATGCCCTATTGGTGATGTTATGATGTATAGGTATATGCATGCCTAATGATGATTATTCTAGTATTTTAATCTGAATTAATGAATAAGTTATGTTATATTGATTATGTGATTTCTAATGATTAAATGTTAGTAGAAATAAATTAAACAATTAGTTATATGAAAGAATCATGTTTTAATTTATGAGATTTCCCTGATAAGTTATATATATATGCATGAGATTTTCTTGAGCTACTGATGTGTGCAATGAGTGTGCAAGATATTTTAGCCAAAAAATCTAACGGAGAAATAGAACTAAACCCTATGTACCAATTGTGGAAACTAGGGTTGAGTTTAACAAAAGATGCAAACCCTGTTGTTCGTATTTTATTTGTATCATGGATTGAATGAATGTATCTTTTTGTAATCCTTAAGTGTTAATGTCTTGTAACAGTGTCACTTGACACTCATGAATTGTATATGCATTCCAACATGATAGTTAGGATTAACTGAGTAACCTAAAGGTCTAAGTTGGACTAAGTTAGTGACCTTTTTGCTAATTAGATAGTAATTGAGATTAATTACCCTAATCAGGATTAGTGAGTAATTCATATTTTTGAAGGTTGTTAGAAAGTCCTAAAATTTTCAAGCTTTTTGATAGGTCCCTTATTAGTCATAAAGGCCAAAAATCATGAAATCTACGTACCCAAGGGGTATGGGTATGGGATGGGGGCATTTTCCACCCCCCTAGCCCCTTTTGTTGACTTTTATGGTCAACCAAAAACCCCATTTTTTGCTTTATTGCGAAAATTGAATGTTTTCATCATGAGATGGATAACTTTAACTCCACCTTAAGGTTAGCCTTATGACTAGTTGAGTTAGAAGACTCTAGAACTTTTAGGCAAGTGGGGGAGTTATTACATTTTGAAGGTGGTTGAGTTTAGGATCTTATTTAGAGGCAAATTTGAGAGGGTTTGAGTGTTCACCCAACCTCTAGTTTTAGAGAGCAATTCAGGATTGAAGGAGAAGGAGAGGAAAGCAAGCTCATCTCAAATTTGTTCAATTTCCATAACCCTATTGTGAAGGTAGGAACCATTCAAGATCTTTTGGTTCATGTTGTGTTCATGTTAAGTCATTTTGTTTGCATATGTATGTTCGTGTGCTTGTTGAATATGTTGGGAGGGATTGAAATGAGTTTTCTTAAATGGTTTTCCTTTGTATTTTGCTTTGTTTTTTGAAGAGATTATATGGGTTGTATTGGCATTACTCACCCTCAGATAGGGTAGAAGTGGCCACGTACAGGAGGAGGTCTTTAGTGGGACTCCGACAGTGCATAGTCTCTTCTCAGGATGAGAAGAGGGAGAGTAGGGTGTTATGGGCCCCTACTCGTCAACACAAACCATGTTTTGAGTTTTGGAATGTAAGAATGGAAGAATATAAGTTCTTGAGTTATAGCCCCGAAAGGGCACCTATTATGGTGTTGTGTCTAACATCTCCTGTTGGAAAAATCCACCTTCTCCCTAGTTTGGTTCAATGTCGAACCTGTTGTGCAAACCAAGATGGGAGTGAATGTTTGATTTTTTCTTCATGTTACGTTTGGTTGTTACCCAGTTAGTTTTCATTCTCTCCATGATCACCATGATGTGTTGTAGACTTTGTAATGGTTTCTCGGTTGTGGAGCCAAGAAGGAAATTCATAATTGTTATTGAAATTAAGTTATGTTGGGATATTTCTCCTCGGGATATTAATCCTATGTAAAAATGTTATATTTAAACTCTTTGTTGAAATGGCTACAAAGTTGAGTTTTCTTCCTAGTTCCTTCCTAGTGGAGCCTCTGAATCAAGTGGTTCAATAAAATAAATGAAAAATGACTGAACCACATTGTTGAGAAAAATTGGGTATCATTCTTGCATATGAGTTTGCTAGTTTTTTAGTTTTTGCATATGTTACATAAAAATAAGATGTGATGATGTTTATCTTATTGTGGCATTTGTATGTCTCGTAATCATATTCATTGATTTAGATTAATTAGATGAATTGATGAAATATAATTATTCAATTATAAGTTCAAAATATGTTAGAGGAAATTTAATGTTATGATTGGGACATTCAATTCATTTTCGTGATTGTTAGGAGACAAAATAATTCTTACATTGTTGTTGAAACAAATTATTCAACCCCTTTGTTTAACTAAGTATTTGGTAATTCCAATTAGAAAAAAAAAAAAAAAAACCCCTTGGTTAAATAGTTATGTTTTGCACAAATTTAACATTTAGTAAAAAAGAAAAAAAAAAACAATTCCCCATGTCTTTGAAAATATAAATTTCATTCAAAATTCCCTACTTAGACAACAAAATGGCCTTAAAAAAAAAGTGTTCCCAAGAGCAAATATTCTCTAGATTTTGTATGGGAAATAAGTTTAATGTTCTCTTGGATAGAGAATCTTAAAAGATTTTCTAAATATCCAAAAAACATAGAAATGATTCAATTTAAATAAAAGAAAAATAATAAATAAAATAAAAAAAGAATACATAAAATCTATCCTAAAATATCCTACACTCACCTAACTAACTTTATGCTCCTTCCATATTAAATGGAAGAAGTTGGGCAGCTAGGTAAACTTGCACACCTTTTTAATTTAAAAAAAAAAATTTCCTCCATCATCCTTGGACCGTGTGATGAATGGATTGAGCTTAATTTGGGCAGGTGGGATTTGAGATTAAAAGTCTTCAAAGAAAATAAATGTTAAATGTTTACTTTGGTCACCTTTTTATCAAGTCAACATATTTAGTGTGGGGATAATTTTTCAGTGATCTTATTATTTTTCTCCCCATGCAATTTTCTTCCAGCAACATAAATCTGCCGCCATGTCTCTTTAGGATCACGTGCAGCCATGTCATGCATGGGGAAGTGCTTGGGAAAGTACTAAGGAGAAAGGTTAGGGTGGGTAGAAAATTAGGGCACCAACTACGGTGCAACATATTTGCACCGGCCAGGCCCCTCCTCCATCCTTCGACTCCATCTTGACTTTGCAGGCGTAGGTACAAATGGGCAGGCGCAAGTACAAACGTCTCTTCTACTGCGCCATATGTTATTTGACGCTGCCCTCCGCCATCCAACTTGTCCAACAAGCAATATATCCCGCTAGCTTTTTGCAATTAATATCAACCAAACTCATAAATGCTCGTCTCGCCATTTTTCTCATGGAGTCTGTATCAATGGAGCCAGAGTCATTTTCATATCATATTTGCTGGGTGAATTTTCGTCTGTCTCGCTGTTGCTGAATTTTGGGGTCATTGTTCTCGCCGCTGGGTGAATTTTATCGCTTGTTGCTGGGTTCTTTGCATTCATAGGTAAGTCTTTGTTCATTTAAATTTTCATTCGCCTTTGTTCGTCTGAATTTGGTACATGGAAGTTCTACATTTAGTGTGAAAGGTGAAAGAAATTTCAAAGTTTTCCTTGTTACCAAGTGTTACGACTCGAATTTTTGCAACTAAAATTTTAGTTGAAAGTTTTCTAATTCATATAAATTGTTAATATTATTATATACATATATGTTTTGAGACTTTGGATTTCATTGTTTTATAGATAAAAAGTAAAAGGGCCTGCAAATCATTTATCATATACTGTTACCTCGTATTGTGCTGAATGTTGTTTAGGAAATTGGAAAAAAGGGTATTTTTGTATTAAAGAAATGAAGAAAACATTACATTTCAGAGAAAAACATCATAGTTTATTAACATCTATCATGTGAAACAAAAATAAAATAGAAATATTTGTACATAAAAAATACAATAAATTACTATAAAGTAATATTTGTACATAAAAAATACAATACTCATTAAAAAAATTATCAAGTAAAATCAAATTTTTATAGTACATTTATTTAAACTTTTTTCCTCTTCTCTTATTTGTATAAATAATTATAATTATAAACTTTTATTTTTTTTAAAGGTAAAAAATATTGTGGAGGATTCTTCTATTTAATTTTGTGAGATGTTATTTTAATTAATTAATTAATTTTTAATATATACATTGTAAATAAGATTAAATAGTTTCTATAATTTTAACTTATATAAATATTAAAAAAGAGAAAATTAATTTATATAATTTTATATCTATTTATTTTATAATTTTTATAAGTGAGATTTCTATAATTAGATTTATTTTCTATAATTGTTACAATTTTGATTTTTAGTCTCTCTCGATGAATTAGAATTAAGTTCTAATATAATTTTTAAACTTAATAAGAAGAAGTGTGAAGAGTGAAGAAAAAGAAGACTATTACAAAATTATTACTATACAATATATGTCTGAAATACATTAAATTAGTAAAACCTTCTTTGTTGAATAATTTATAAAGATAATCTGGAAAATAATAGAATTGATAAAATTATAAAAGATAGCATAAACATTAAATAAATTCACTCAAATAAAAATTATTTTAATTTCAAACAATAAATGCTCATTTTAATTAAACAAAGAAATGTGTTGTTTCTAAATTCCTTTAAAAGAAGACTATTACAAGATTATTAATATACAATATATGTCTAAAATACATTAAAATAGTAAAAACATCTTTGTTGAATAATTTATAAAGATAATCTAGAAAATAATAGAATTGATAAAATAATAAAAGATAGAATAAACATTAAATAAATTCACTTAAATAAAAGTTATTTTAATTTCAAACAATAAATGCTCATTTTAATTAAACAAAGAAATGTGTTGTTTCTGAATTCATTTAAATTAAATATAAAAAAGATAAATTAGTTTTATCAATTTATGTAAATAAAATAATTAAATTAAATCAAATAATTGTTGTGGATACTTCAGGCATCTTAAATAAAATTGTCACCTGAATAGTAATATCAAGTCAAAACTTTCTTAACATAATACAACAAGGCTTCGAAGGATTGAGTGAAGATTTAGATGTAATTTTATATATTTAATGGTTATTAATAATTTATGATTGTTGATTTTTATAGTTTTTTTTCCTATTTTTCAAATAATAAAATAAATGAACTTTATAAATAAAAGTTCAATTTGCATAATAAAACAGAAATAAAATAATCTTATTTAATATTTATAAATTTAATTTCATATATAACATCATTTTAGTCTTATA
Organism: Cupressus sempervirens; assembly: GCA_028749045.1. Taxonomy (NCBI): domain Eukaryota; kingdom Viridiplantae; phylum Streptophyta; class Pinopsida; order Cupressales; family Cupressaceae; genus Cupressus; species Cupressus sempervirens. Next base: position 487,917,982 of record CM053790.1, read on the forward strand.
AGAAATAATAATTGATTTCATTAGTTTTAGTTTAAAAATAAAATTATTAAATAATATAAATAGCCAAAAAATTATTTTTAGTAAATAAGATATTAAAAAAATTTGATAGATTTATAAAAAATTAAAATTATTTAGATTAAAAAAATTAATACATTTATCAAAAATTTAAATTACATATAATATTACTTTAGTATAAAAGAAATAATAATTAATTTTATTAGTTTTGATTTAAAAATATAATTGTAAAATAATATGCTTTTAGCTTAGGTGAATGTTTTTAAAAAAAAATTATGGAACAAACAAATCGGAAAAGCATAGAGAAAGAAAGTTTGGAAAAGATATTAAATATAGATTTTAATTTTCTTTTTAGATGATGAGTGAATGAGGCAGTTTGTCAATACGTGTTGAACGAACTGAGGAGTGCGTACAATAAAGACTGACACTGACACTATTCATGCCCATGGGATGGGATGCCATGCAAATGGTGAAGGCTGCCAGTGCAAATAGGTTGCACCATAGCCAGAGCCAACTAGAAGTTGTCTTGCCCAATGAAAATTTTAGATTTCAACATTTTCAAGAAAATTTAGTCTTTATTTTCTAGTAGACACCACTAGACATTACAATTTGTGCAAAATATTCACTGTTTCTGAGGCAAACAAATGCTCAAATATGAGGCAAAAACAATAGTCTCGCTTATAGATAGGCAGGATGAATAATATCACCTTTTACCTAAACAATAAGATGATGTAATATAGGTCCAGAGATTTCCAAGTGTGAATATTCACCTGGCAAATAAAAGAGCTTCAAATAGAAATTTTGCAGTCTCAAAAATAAAAATTTGCAAAAGTACCCTTACTTTTGCAAAACTGGAAGAAATTATTATTATTACATGGGGACCAAAAACTATTAACGTCTCTTGTTTAAAGCTAAAAACATTAGAGGAAAAATGAAATGTCTCTTTCCTCCTCATTCAATAGGAATTTAGTTTTTCTTAGATATTGATCAAACTGTTTTAGATATCGTTTTAGATATTTTTATTATACAATAATTAATATATATAAATAAATATAATATATTTTATTATCATTTATAATTTAATAAGAATGCATATGTAATAAAACAAATTTTATAACTAATAGAATATAATAAAGTTAATTTTTTATCTTCAATATTTTACTTTTTAACTTTCTGAAACATTAAAAATATAATATCCTAATTAAGTATAATTATATTAAAATATATATTTATTAAAGCACTTGATGATAATAAATTGAATTATTTTTTCATCCTTTTTCTTGTTGATAATATTTAATTATGTCCATAATCTAAAGTCTTTTAGCTAATAATAAAACAATTTAAAGAATAATTTGTAATTAAACTAGGGGAAGAGTACCAAGAGCTACTATAGTAATTTTGAATCCTAAGCTACTTAATGATGCAATAGATTTTGACCATTTGCTTAGTCTCATATTTAACTCAAGTTGTTGATAAGTGATCTCTGAACTTATCTATCATGAGATTCTAGCTTGATCTCTAATTCAAAAACTTTAATGTAAATTAGAATGACACGTTTCAAAATTTAAAAATTGTAATGATTTTCTTTGCCATACTTATAGGTACATGACATTGTAAACATAATTCTTTTTTGAGTTACTTATATATATATATATATATATATATATATATATATATATATATATATATATATATATATATATATATATATATATATATATATATATATATATATATATATATATATATGCACAAAAAATGTACCTTACCTACTACATGTTTTTTTAATGCACAACTTTTGATTTGACAACTTTGTATATAACTTAATTACTAATAACTATTGATTTAGCTTTTAGATGAATTTTGTGGAATCCTTCATGCGTGCAAATGTTAAAAGTGGTCATAATGCTATTTGAATTGTATTTTATATCGTTGTATTATCCACTTACTTTGAAGCCAAAATAAGTCGTACAATTGATCCAATACTTACATAAATGTCACATGCTTTATTTTATAAGAAAATAGATTATTTTACATTTACATTAAATAAAAAACCCCTCATCTTATAATTTTTATAGAGTTTTACACTGAGAGTGGGTCACACCTTTTCATTTAATTTTTTCTAATTTGGAAATGCCTCTTGGCTTTGGTATATATATTGCATATCTTGTGTTTCTTTGTTTTGCTTGTTGCTTTGTTCATTGTGAGCGAGCGTTCAAGCATAAACGAAAGGTACAACAAAGAAAAATGCGTTGCAAGGATTACTAGGTATTTTGTTGGATCTCTATAACATTTTGATTTGGAACTAAAATGAACATCTCATGCGTTTTGCTTGAGTGTTTTTACATGCTTTCATAGATTCACACTTCATTTGGTGCTTTAAAATTGGATCTAGATTTTCTTTCACGCATATATGTTTCACATAGTAATTAGGCCCTATGAACACTATTTGGGAGATCTTGAGAGATTGAGCTTCATTCGTTTGATTTACATGCGAAGCTCCTCTTGATGATGGATCCCCTTGTAGGTAGGGAAGGATATTTGTCATTGTCTCACTATTCTGCTTGGGTTTGTCCTCAACATCCATTAGTACTTTCTCTTTTGAGACTAGTGGTGTTTGTTGTTGGATTTTTCAAAAAGTTAGTGACGTGATTTCAAATTAGCGTGTCAAAAAATCTTGTTTGCTATGTTTGGGTAAGGTGAAGAGGCTAGAAGAGTATGCTCTATTCCCTTTTGGGCACATCAGAAACTTGGAATCCTTGAATCCAAACCAAGTCTCCATGTGGTACAACTTTGTGAGTCTTTCTTGATTAGAGAGGGTTAAACCATAGTGACATTCCCTTTATTGGGTCAACCACGTAGATAGTACCTCAAGCGGTAATAGCCATTTTTGACATGGTAGTAGCAACCGCTATATAAATGTCCTTGTGGGGGAAATCCTCACGGGTGTAGTCTTTTGTTGGGTTGTCCGATCTCCTCAGTATCTCCGATTGATTAAATTCTCGAAATATGTCAAAACCCTAGTACGCCAGGATTGGATTTCGCCCACTCTAGATTGCAAAAGTTGCAGAGTTGACCATTACTAAGAACCTTAGTGCTGCCAAATTTTCTTTTCTAAGACTATGTGCATGATTGAAAAATATTTTGAGAACATACACAGTAGTGGTTTTAGGGATTAGATTCATACTACGACACTATTTTTGTTCATGTGCAAGGTTGCTTTGTCCCTTGCCCATTGCTTGTAGACGTTTTCTTGAAATTCCTAATTGTTGTTCTATGTGCCTGATTATTATTTATAAATCTAAAATTGATCTTAGTTGGTTAAAAAAGGACAATTCATCAATCATCATTTGGACTCTAGGGTAACCGTGTTTTTGTTATTCCTGAGTTTATTTGACCATTGTGGACCTAATCTTGAGTGTCTAAAATTGTTGTCACTTTCGATCCTTGCATCATAGCTATTTTTGAGTTAGTAAGTGAAGAAAGTTATCTCATATCAATTTATCTCATATTATTATATTTTATTATAGAACATTATAACTCTTGGATAATTCCACAATTGTGAGACCAACAATGGCATATTGTGTTAACCAATCATGAGACTTATATTGGCACATTATGTTAACAAGAGTGATAGACAATTACATTATTACACCTTATTAATTGGACAAGTGATTACTTTACTACCCAAGAGTGATACCAACGCTTCTTGGAGTCTTCCTATTTACTAGTGTTTTCCCTCTCATGCTGGTTATGACTAGGTTTCAAGTGAGTCACGGTAAACAACCTTAAGTTAAATTTGGTCAATTACCCTTAGTTCCAACTTGTCAAAGATGTAAAGGAAAAGAACCTATCATGATCAAACACCTAAGGGAAAAATAGAAATTGAGTTTACTCCTAGCAATCTTAGTAAATTGAACATACCTAGGCCCTCCTCACTTTTTAAGCAAGACATGTTATTCACTAGAAGCAAAGATAAAAGCATGGATGAGTTGATAATTGATAGATTATTAAGGCAAAATGAGGTTGAAACATTGAGATCTCACATAACTCATGAAGATATTGATGGAACTACTTTAGCAAATGATTTTTTTGGAAGAAATCAATACTGCTCTCCATTTCTTGCTCCTCCTAGATTATCACCTAAATCCTCTCACCCAATGGATGATAAAATCAAAGAAGATGAATTGGAAAAGATAACATACTTGGAGAAGAAAATATTGTGTAAATTATGTGTACTTCAAAGATTTTTATCACATATTTGGAGATGTCTTGTCATTGATGCCAATACAATTCTTTCCTTTTGTCATTATTCTTGCCTCTCTTGGTCATCTCAAAATTATCTCATTGAGATTACATCCCATGTTAGTTGTACTCAAGTTCATTCAAAATTATTATAAGCTTAAATTAATGTACATACATAACACATTTCTAGTGATCAAAGGAGTACGGTTACACCGAGATTGTCAAATGAATATAAATCTTATATTGAGTCATTGTTATTCATGGGTGTGGGGTTTCCACAATATGTGAGCAACATTATTTGGATCTTGGTTATGAAGTTAATGAATAAGAGGGACACGTTTCTGTTAAGAAAAGATGTAAAGAACACATTGAAAAGGGTGTGTTCCCTTCGATCACAAAACAATGAAATTGATGCCAAAAGTTTAAGTTTATGGCATGTAGAGGAAAAAGACAACTTCTTCTACTATAAAACACCCAATAGTGGAGAAAACTTTCCATTTATTATAGGTTTTCAAACACCATGGATGCAAGAGATGATGGTGAGATATTCACATAACTCTATTATAGCACTAGATTCCACTTTTTCAACAAACAAATATGCTGTGAGTATACCAATGTCAACTATATTAATATATATTGATATCCAACTATACCAATGCCAACTATATTAATATTAATTTCTAACTTTTGGATCCATGCTTGTACTGAATCTTTTTTTGTATCATCAATTGTTGCTAGTGTCAACCTAGACATCCTATTCTACAGATCCTTGTTGAAAAAATGGTTCGTTTGACTTCCCATTGATCCATTCTTTAAGTTGTGAAACTGGATAAATGGGAGTTGTTATCTTATTTTTGGATCAATCTTCATATAAGCCTCCATGTTGGCGTCAAGATATCCTTTCACAAGCCTTAGTTCTTTGCCTCCATTACTAAGGACTTGTTTGGGTATGAATGAAGGTTGTGTACGGTGTGTGCCTCCTATCCTTGATAAATTCATTGTTGCCTTCTTTTGTTCTCTTTCAAGAGTGCATTGATCTCTTTGAACTAATTAGCCAAATATTATACAGAATGAGTAGGGGATTGAAATGGGAATTACTCATTTGATTACATGTCCAAGACATTCCAAAAAAATGAAATCTTTTTTCAATGAATGATCTTGAATGGATACCTATCGGAAATGAAAATATCTAGGAGCTTGACTTATGTGCTGCTATCCCTCTTGGGAGACTTGTTCACTTTATCAAAAGAGAAGGTATATTGTAGGATGGCATCAAGACAACATTTCTACATAAAGCTCATAGAGAGCCCAAATTGGAAAACCCTACTAACCATAGTACCATAATGTATTCAAAGTATGCTTAACATTTTCCATATAATTAAGCATGTCATATATATATATATATATAATTTATCATGTTGATTAATATATTGTTTTCTACATGTCCTTAAATAGATATCATTGTGCTTTTGAGCCCAAGGATAATTAGAAAAAATGTAAAGACATTAAAAAGGTGAAAAAGATATGAAAGTTTATACAAAAAAGGGGTTGCCAAATGAAAATAATGAGAGCATAATAAAACATGACATATGAAAATACATACAAAGTTTATTCCAAATTTTTTTTAACTATTTCATTTTGACACATGTTGGTATATTTACATCCATGTAGAATTACTAAGATACTTAAGATGTATATAAATTTTTTACATTCATTCTACTTTCATAAATTTGTACTTCCTTGAAGTAAGAAATGGAATTGAATACCTATGTTTTCATAAATTTTTTGTTTGATTTAGAATCATCTTGGTTTTTTTTTTAAATCTTCAAATTACATTTACTTTTGTGTACTTCAAAAAATTCATGTATTATAATATAGATTTAATGGTACCACTATAAAAACTTTTTTACATATTTAAACAATATTAAGGGTCACTAACAATATTAAAAAATTTCAGGATGGGTAGAAAGAATAAGTGGGAATCACTTATCAAGTTAGATGTGCAAGACATCCCAAATGAAGGAAATCATTTCTCAAGTTGTGAATTTGAATGGACACCTATTGGAGATGATAGTAAACAACAAATAGATTGGTGTGTTGCTATCCCTCTTGAGAGGCTCCTTCACTTTGTCAAAGGGGAAGGTTTATTGGATAGTACTGAAACAACATTTGTGCGTAAAAGGATTTTGGAGAGTAATTTGATAGAACCTACTAATCATGCCACAAAGATGTATTCAAGGTTTGTCTGCTTTAATAAATTAATTAAGCATGTCACTTTTTTTTATATCCATTAACTTATATTTTTTCACATGTTTAAATAGTTATCATTGTGCTTTTGGGCCACTAGATAAAAGAAATGTACCAACAAGTGAGGAAATAAGTCACAATTTTATTCAAAAAAGGGGTTGTCAAACTCATTTTAATGTTAGGGTTATGTATGGTAGACCAGATGTTGCAATAATTACATATAATGAATTTAGTCATCAAGATGCCAATGGTGAATTTTGTCATGGAAAAAATGACCCTTCTGGTGATCCAAGGAGTAGTTTTGCACCAAGGTTATCAACTGAATGTAAATCATATATTGAATCCTTACTATTGATGGGCGTAGGGATTGACGCAATATGTCAACGAAATTACCTAGATTCTAGTCTAACAAAGTTGATGAATAAGAGGGATACTTGTTTGCTAAGAAAGGATGTGTTAAATGCATGGAAAAGAGTGCGTTCCCTACATTCACAAAAAAATGAGGATGATGCAAAAAGTGTATGTTTGTGGCATATAGAGGAGAAGATAACTTCTTTTTTTATAAAACACCAAAAAATAAAGAAAATATTCCATTTATCATAGGCATCCAAACACCATGGATGCAAGAGATGATGGTGAAACATTCACATGATTCAATTATTGCGATGGACTCCACATTCTCAAAAAACAAATACTGTGCGAGTAGAACAATTTTAATTTTTTTTATGGATTTTAATTTAGCAATTAGTTTTATTTTTCTAAAAAATTAATATATTGTTGCTTTTTTAATGTGTAGTATCAACTTTATACTTTGCTTGTATTTGATGAACAAGAAGCTGGTGTACCGGTTGCATGGGCCATATCCTCAAGAAATAAAGTTGAGGATATAAATGAATGGCTAATGGAGATTTATGAAAGAGGGAAACAATATAGAGAAGATTGGCATGTCAACGCATTCATGACAGATGATGCTAGTGCCGAGATTGAAGCAATAAGGTTTTCTCCAACCTTAGTTTATAGTTAGAAGAATGCAAATTTTTAATGTTTAGTTTATACATATATATGTTTTCCAATTTTTAGCATAAACAAGTTTTAATTTAAGAATTTTTTTTTTTTAGAATACTACTTATGAACTTTGATAATTAATTATCTTGTAGATTATCCTTTAAGTGTCGAGTGTTGTTATGCATCTGGCATGTGCGTAGGGCGTGGCTGAAGAATGTGTACAAGTAAGTTAATATTTTATTAGAATATATGAAAAATCACATACATAACATCATAACTCTATATTGTTGTATATAATCCAGATTTGTTAAAAATAAAGATGTTGGAACAAGAATATTTGATAGATTGGGTGAGATAATGTATGCAATGCATGAAAATGAAGATGCCATTACTGATTTGATAATGAAGTTCATAGAGGAATTTAAAGAAGAGAAGGAATTCATTACTTACTTTCAGAATTATTAGTGCCATGATGAGAGTCGCATTGGTACGACTATCAAGATTATCTTTCATGATGAGAGTCGCATTGGTATGACCATCAAGATTATCTTTTATATTTTATTATGAATTTATATAATTTAAATTAATTATTCTATATGCTAAGATGTCATGTTTGTTTTTCTAGCGATGTGGGCAAAAAGCTTTCGGAGCTTCCCTCATGCAAATCAAGAAACTAATGCTTCGATAGAGTCATATCACTCCCACATCAAGAGTCAACATCTAAGTGATTGTTCTAGGAAATGCACAAGAAGAATGGATTGGCTCATCTATACACTTCTTCATAGGGTAGAGCCATTGTATAAAAATAAAAGATATTTGCAAAAATCTGGATTTTTAACCAACTTCAAAAAGAAAAGATATTACATAACTGCATTAGAAAGATCAAAATTAATACCAGATACTGATTGCTATCAAGATGACCAGCTACCAAACACATATAAAGTTAGAAGTCAAACTATTCCAGCAAAATGGTATTTCGTAAGGAAATTTGGATGAAATTTGCATGTGTGTGATTGTGAATGGGCAAAAAGAGGAAACACATGCAAGCATGTGTTGAAGATCTTATATATTATAAAGAAAAACACACACGATAAAGTTGTCGGTAAGTATCATTTAAATTTTAGCATTAATTTATTTACATTTTATTAAAAAAAATCTATGTTAACTATATTAGTCTCATTTAAAATTACAGAAGCTTCTACTCCATTGGTCGTTGATGATGAGGAAGTCATAGGAAGATCGAGTCATGACATTAATGTCATTGGTAATGATCAATATGATCTCTATAGTTAAATATTAAATGATTTTATAATTCTCAACATTAATTACGTAATATTTCAATTGTAGATGATTGTATACTTTCTGGAAATCAAGATGTGCTTGAGGTTAACGTTGGTGAAGGTGACAAAACTGGTAAATTTCATAACTATCATTTTTAATGAAATTTCAATATTTATCAGTAATTTTGACTTTGTCATTACATTTGTATTGCAGATAGTTGGAATTTATCTACTACTATCAATGATAAGTTTCAAAAATCTGTTGATTATTTAAATTCATTGCTCGAAAATTTACCAACTAGTGATTATGACAAAGACATCTTTAGTCAATCTATTGACAAATTTAGAGAAATTCATGCATCTCTTGCTTCATCTTCCAAATTTAAACCAATCCCTGGCTCAGATAACATATCTATGAGACGAATAGCACCATGGTTTAGTCCAAGTAAAATGAAAAAAAGTCATTCCATTCACAAAAAGCGTAAATCCCTCTCTAGAAACTTAAATAGTAGAGTTGAGGAGAATGAAAATTTCCAGTTCCCCTCTATAGGATGCAAAAAGAAAAAGAAAAAGAAAAAGGTCATAAATCGCTCAAATATAGCTATTCAAGAAGAAAGAGATATTATCAGGCAACAAGGTGAGTGTATTTTTAAGAAAAAGTATTTTTATAATTACGTAGCAATAATTCTTATTTTCATTTCATGTATTAATCATATTTCATTGTAGGTTTGGGTGATCGAGAAAGTATTCCACAACATCAATTACCTTTCTCCATTGATCTAAACCATACAACAATTGGTGAAGTGAAGTTTCCAAATGGTAAGCTTTTAGCTATTAAGTGTATTTGTTGCTTTTATAATAAAATACTTGGTTCATAGTTATAACCACTTCTGTATGTACAAGATACAATTATTAGAGATCAACCGTCATTGATCAATACTATCCCTATCCATACCTTTGAACAAGTTATTGTAGGTAGATAGTAATTTTAATATTGTTTAGATTATTTACATAAATTAATTTTATACTTGAACATTTTATATAAGTTAAAATGTTAAATATAAGTTTTTAATGTAGATTTGGATGATCAACAAGACGCTCAACAACTTACGTTGCCCTTCTCTATTGATCTTAACCAAACATTAACAACAATGGATGTGATAGATACTAGACAAGGTAATGACATTATATAAATCAATGAATTATGAGTCTTTAGTTTGTAAATTTATTTTGCCAAAGTTTACATACTAAATGTTCATATTATTGCAGGATTAGATGATGAACAGAAAAATCAAGAATACATGCAACCAGATTTCATTGAATCTAATTAGGCATCAACAAAAAATGATGCAATAGAAGCTAGATATGGTAATGAAGTTATGAAATAAACATAATTATGAGTATTAAATTGACAACTATATTTTAAATTTATTGATGATATATATTAAATGTTAATGCTTTTTTTGAATTAGATGATCAACAAAAAATTCAAAAAAGCATGCAACCATATTTTATTGAGCTTAATCAAACAATAGCAAGAACGAACACAATGCAAAGTAGAGATGGTAAGGAAAATACAAAATGAACTTCAATCAATTGTGTCTTTAGTTTGATAATGAATTTTATTATTAACACAATATATTTGCAGGTGTTGATGATGTTTATATGGAGGATGGTGATCAACACTTTTTTGTAAATTTATCAAAGTGATAAAATGGTTCCAATTAGAAGAGAGGTCAATATAAGTCAAGACTAAGAGCTTCACTATGAAATATTTTCAAAACATATTGTATTATTTTATCATCCAAATATTACATCCTTGATTTTGTGCTTTTACAACGAATTTGATTTTGTCTCGTAGTGAAAGCATTATGATGCTTTGAGTTATATTTTGGTAAAATAGTTGTTCATCATCTTCATATATTTATGTTGTCTTGAACTTTCCATGTGTTATTTGATTAAAGTTAGCATGTAACGTTTGATCCAACATTAGTATTGCAATAACACAAATGTTGAAATAACATGTGTATGGTTATGAATAACATGGTCAAATTAAACAAATTTTTTGTAACATTTTATGTGGTTAAGAATCATGTAATTTTTCTCATTCTTACTTAGAAGAAAATAAGATGACAAGATATAGAATATATAAAATGAAACGATTAAGTAGGTTAACTATCTAAGAAATTATATTCAACATGATTGTCTTATGAATTATTTTGTACAAAAAATTGATACTTGATAAGTAGGAGATCATTTCCATGGATGAAACTCCATAATTAAGCACACTCAAGCTGGAGTAGTACTAGGATGGGTGACCTCTCAGAAAGTCTTGGTGCTTCACCCTTGTGAGCATCACCTAGATCCAATGAGTGCTAAGTGTTACATTTATACTCATGAGAGATGGATTCATGTTGAATCACTACTCATGAAACATGGGTCAATGAGTTTGACTCAAAATCACACACTTAAATCTTGAGATGAATATCACAAATTGATACTTGCTTAGTTTGTTGTCATTAAATAAGTTTAATAAATAAATGAGGAACTATTAATGTTACATGACAATGGAGACAACACATAAACATCTATGTTAAAAAATAAACAAGTTTGAAAACATATGTATTTTTATGTTGTATTTATAAAAGAAATAAAATATTGTTAAATTTAATTAATTAATTTATTATAATTATTAATTTAAAACTATTTCATTTCAATTTTTAAAATTATTTTCTTTTTCAAAATCAATTAGAAATCTTAAATATGTTAAATATAACTATGCAAAAATATTTTTTTATTTTTTAATGTACTAAATTATTAATTGAATTTCATAATATAATTAATATAATAATCAATTGATTTAATCTTATCTTTCAAGCAACTAATTTTTCTTTAAAAAACTTATTACTTCTATAAAATAAACAACATTTATTTTATTTCTATATTACTATATATTTAAAAAAAAAATTAACAATATAATTATTATAATAAAAATATATAAATTCTATTTACTTATTTAAAATAACTAATATTTATTATGGAATGAGCTCTCAGACTCCACGAGAAAAATGGCGGAATGAGCATTTATGGGTTTGGTTGATATTAATTGCAAAAAGTTTGGCGGGAAATATTGCTTGTTGGACAAGCTGGATGGCGGAGGGGATGGCGGAGGGCAGAGTGGATAACATACGGTGCAGTAGAAGAGACGTTTGTACTTGCACCTGCAAAGTCAGGATGGAGTCGGAGGATGGAGGAGGGGCCCGACCGGTGCAAATATGTTGCACCATAGCCAGTGCCAAAAATTAGTAGGGTAATTAGGTTTGTAAAAGGTTGAGAGTTTGTGGTTAGTCGATAGGTTAGTTTATTTTAGATATTTGTTAGTATTTTGTTTATGTTAGAATTTATATTAGTATTGGTCAAATATAATTTAGTGTTAGTTTTAAATTATAAAGTTTAATAATTTTTAGTTAGTAATTGTTATTTTAGAATGTAGTTATTAAAGTTTAGTTAATAATGTTTTTAAATTTAGTATATTTTAATGATAGATAGTTATTAGTTATTTTAGTAAGTTGGTTTTAGTTATTAGTGTGTTTAAAATTTGACCTTAATAAATTTTAAATTGGATAATGATTATAGTATTTAAGTTGTAAGAGTTTAAGTATTATAAAAATTAGTTGTCTAACATATGTTGAATTTTAATTAGTATTTGTTAATTTGAATTTTAGCATTTTAAAATTAGGATTATTATTGTTAGATTTTATTTGAAATTAATTAGCTATGTTATTTGTTCTATTATTTAGTTAGTAACTTTTGATAATCAAAAGAGTATTAGAAATTTATACTTGATTTGTGTTAGGTTGAAATTAGTTTTTTGTTAGTTGTATTAATTATTATTTAGTTTAACTTAAGATTTATTTGATTATTGTTTTGTATTATTTTTATTTATGGGGTAAGTATAAAGAGAATGAATGGATTTAAATTAATTGTAAATTATGTTTACTAGTAAGCTTAGTACTATTGTTCCATGGATGTAATATCTTAAGGGTAATTAAAAATAATATAGTGTTAGGTCTTTTAATTGATTGAATTTAGTTTGCTTAATTTAATTAATTGATTTAATAATAAACGTTTAAATTTATCAATCTATTCCTACATGATGTTTTTAAACTGAGTTGTAGTCTTAAGTTATTGCTAAGAGAACCTGTTATGTCTTGCTAGGTACCTATGCTTTAACTTTCGAAAAATAAACATATCAAACTTAGTGGTGTGATTAGCCTTAAAATAAAATAAAAAATTTACATGTTTTTTTGCCCTTGTATTTTGGGCATGACATATATGTTATGTGAAACAAATGTAGTAGAGAAATATGATATTCTTTTATTTAAAGCGTAGCTGCATATTCATGAGAAAAAAGTAATGATGTATTATTATTCCATCTTGTTAAAATTGCATAGTTGAAGATTTTCCATTAAAGATATTTCTATTTTTAGTGTAAAAATGGTTGTATTATGTTGTTACAAGAATGCAAGAAAAGAAATGGAAGTTCTTTTGAAACATAGTGTAGAGTTAAAATAAACATGCTAGTGTAACCTTGCTAGAAATAAAAGTGTTGTTATTTTAATGTTATTTTGAAAGGAAATGATTAAGCTAAAATGAATATAGATTTATATTTACATTGAGTGCCAAATAATAGTTTGGAAAGGAAGAAAATGTTAATTTATGAATTCTATATTAATTTCAATGAGTTAACACACAAAATTATGAATGTATGGGAAAGAGAATAAGAAAGAAAAAAAGCATGTGTCTGTGGCTAAGATTGTGAATGTTTTGTGTGTTTTTGGGTTTCAAATTATAGGGATGACATATGGTATTAGAGCACTAGGTTTAAAGCTGGGCATTATTAGGCCCATGGTTTAGTCAACTATTTCATTTATTGGTCAAACTAATTTATGTTAGATATTATCTTTCTAGCTAGTAGGAGAGCAAGTAGAAAGTTAAATTTCAATAGATGTTATGTTAGAGAAAAAGAGAAAAGTAAGATATATTTGTTCTTAGTTAAAGAAAATTAAAAACTTGCAATATAGATCAATAAAAAATGGTTAGAAATCATAATATAAACATTGAGAACACTAAGATGTAAAAAATAATTAAATCCGAGTTTTAGTTAGGCAACCGTATTAAACCTGCGTTCTCTTTTAAAAGAGGAAAATAATGCATGGAACCTAGTTATTTAAATAGAGAATCAATAGCTAATTATGTTAATCTAAACTTGCAATTAAATATAATAGACATACAGTTCAACATAAATGATCTTTATTTACAAATAGATAGAAATACATGTTAATCTTGAAAAGCAAAACAACTTGAAATTTTCTAGACTCCCATTTAAATCCAACATGAAACATAAGTATACATATGGATATCAACAAAAACTCATGTATTTATATATAATTTATCCCTATATGTATATATGCACACATATCTACTAACACAACAAAAGAAAAAAACTATGGATACAATGCATGCACTCATTCTAATATTCTTATATATTAGTTTTTATTAGAGCTATTGGGAAGAGGAAGAGGAAGATGTAAACTAGTTTCATATTGTACTTGGCATTTGTATTTCTATATCTTTTTATAAAGATAATTTGCTATTTTTAATTTTCTTTAGAGTATAGAGTCTCTAACTATGGCTGCTAGCCATCACCATTCCTCATGGGGATGCAATATATAATAATAACAATAACAACAACAACAATAATAATAATAATAAAAACTACATCTAACATAAGCCTATATATTAATGTGTATATGTAATATCATAGTATGTTTCTTAATTATACATGCATATTTGAAATATATATTTATATATAATAATAAGTGTATCATCAACTAAATGTATTAAATACACTAACTTTATAAAAAGGAATTACACACTAATTTTTTTAAATTTTTTTTTTTTTAAAGATTGGGAAGGGAAGGTTGAAGGCCTACCCCAACCATAGTGTGCTACACGCACTTGGGAAGGGTGGGTGATGACCCCCTATCCTCCATGTTTTGCCAACATGTAGAGCCACCAACAACATGCTAGCCCACACACGTGACATGGTTATAATGCATGGCCATAACCAAGGCCAACATAATACATTTGTTAAAAAAGAGGCACCACCTCTATAAACATGCCCTCCCCCATTTTCTTAGAGCCATCGAATAGCTAAAAAAAGCTTCTAAATTTGTAGATCCATAAAAGGGATTTTATAAATAGATAAAAACAAAGGACCCATTTTTAAAAACAAATATATACAATCATTCAACAAATTACCATATCATAAATCCTTACAAATGGAGGGATATTTAAAAAAACCTAAAAAAATTGCAATAAACATATAATAGAAACAAAAAAAAAAGATGGATAACCACATGTGCAATCAATATAAAGTACTCTAATAATTAGAGAGACATGGATGGTGGTTGTGCATGACTCTCTTAGTGAAAAACTTTAGTTAACTGGATGAATAATTCTAACACATATACACATAAAAAATGTGTGTATATATGTTTGAGACATACATACTCAAATCCTTCCATGAATACCTATAATTTGCAACAAGATGTGTACAAAAAAAGAGAGAAGCAAAATCATAGGGCTTGAAAACTCATAGGAGGAAGAGGAAAAAGAAGCGTCATCTATCCTGATGCAAAAAGCAACATGGTAGAGGCAAAAAATGACACGATGCATACGTAAAAATGCATTCTATGCAGGAAAAAGAGCATGCCATTCATTCCATCCATTGCAAACAGAGTAATTAGAGGAGTAAATTGCTTTGTCAACAATGACAATTTGTCAGTACTTTATACTTTTAGTTGATAGAGAAGACTGATTTAAAAAAAATCTTTCCAGCTCACTTATCTTTTACTCTATTTAAAAAAATCTAAAATGTGACTTTAATTCAAATTTTATTGCATATTTAATATCTTCTATTTTATTTTTAAATCTATAATATTTTATGATTTATAAATAATAATATTTAAATAGTTTTAAAAACTTTTTATATATACAAATATATATAAAATATATTATATGTTATTTAATATGTATTAATAATATAAATCAAAATTATATTGTCTTATAATATAGTATAAATAATATAAAATATTTGTATGCTATTTTCAATTATATTAAAAAAATTAGAATTTGAGAGAATAAATATAAATTAAATGATAAAATAATAATAAATTGACCATTCAAGAAAATAAATAAAATAATTTCAATTAAAGCTAGATTTGTATAATATGTATATATATTAATATTATAATGATAATTAAATATATTTTAAATTATAATAAGATGTATATTTTTTGTTTTTGTTTTTATTTTCGATAAGTATATAAACAAAATTTAATCTTATATTTAGAATGGTAACTAGAATAATTTTTTACAATCTTTATTTTTTTATATTTCAAAATCTTTCTTTATATTTTTGATATAAGTTTGATAGTAAATAAAATATGTATTATAAATTTTGTCAAAGTGCTATATTTAATTCTTAATGATTTTATATAAAGATTTATATTCCTATCAATGATCTACTTATCTACATCTAAATTGTTAACAAGTAAATTGACCATCCAATATAACACTTATTGAACATTTTTAATTTTTTTTTTTTATACTTTCAACATAATTAAAGTGGTATTTTTAAGACTTAATATTCAATTCTTATAATGCATGTTTAATTTTATATATATATATATATATATATATATATAAGTTTTAGTGAACCTAAATAATACAATTTATTTATTTGTTATTTTATATTTTTAGGAGTTAATTATATGAAAGCCATTATCTTTAAAAAAATTATACTATAGTTCAAGGTGGTTTGTTGTTGGATCGCAACTTGAAAATAAATATTATTTTTAATTATAGTTTATTAAAAAAACCAATTTAGAGTGAAAATGAGTTGTGATAATTATAGAGAAGATAAGTACACAAAATTAGTTAAATTTGGGATACATATAATGCTATTAACATTAACAAACAATTATTGAAGGCACAATTCATATTAAATTTAGAATCATCATTAACTTTTTGAATTTGAAATGTATATTTAGAATTGTGTATTTTAACATTAAATTTTAAATTGTAAGTTCAATAATTATTTTTAAATCATTATTATTTTAATAGTTAAATTTATTTTAATATATAAGAAATTTTAAGAATTCTCTTATTAAATGAAAACAAAAAATTGAAATATAACCATTGTTAAAGTATAATCCTAATTAAATCATCACAACTAAAACCCTAATATAACAGTAGCTTTAAAATTATAATTGTCACCTTTTTAAGCCCTAACCTAAGTTGAACCCTAATTAAAAATGAACTTGGTTGATACATAAGCTTAATTAAAGTCTTAAACTAATTAGAAAATTTAATAAATCTAAATTTGAAATTTAATTCTATTATATTATTCAATTAGAACTGTGGTAAATGATGTATGTGATTTATTGTTATGATGCTCATTGAATTCTTAATGTTAATAGCATTATATGTATCCCAAATTTAACTAATTTTGTGTACTTATATTCTTTATAATTATCACAACTCATTTTCACTCTAAATTAGTTTTTTTAATAAACTATAATTAAAAATAATATTTATTTTCAAGTTGTGATCCAACAACAAACCACCTTGAACTATAATATAATTTTTAAAAAGATAATGACTTTCATATAATTAACTCTTAACAAATATAAAATAACAAATAAATAAATTATATTATTTAGGTTCACTAAAACTTCTCTCTCTCTCTAGAGCAAAGTTTTAGTGAACCTAAATAATACAATTTATTTATTTGCTCTCTCTCTCTCTCTCTCTAAAAAATTTAGTGAACCTAAATAATACAATTTATTTATTTGTTATTTTATATTTTTTAGTCAATGTTTTAATGAACCTAAATAATACAATTTATTTATTTGTTATTTTATATTTTTTAGGAGTTAATTATATGAAAGCCATTATCTTTTAAAAAATTATACTATAGTTGAAGGTAATTTGTTGTTGGATCACAACTTGAAAATAAATATTATTTTTAATTACAGTTTATAAAAAAAACTAATTTAGAGTGAAAATGAGTTGTGATAATTATAGAGAAGATAAGTACACAAAATTAGTTAAATTTGGGATACATATAATGCTATTAACATTAACAAACAATTATTGAAGCCACAATTCAAATTAAATTTAGAATCACCATTAACTTTTTGAACTTGAAATGTATATTTAGAATTGTGTATTTTAACATTAAATTTTAAATTGTAAGTTAAATAATTATTTTTAAATCATTATTATTTTAATAGTTAAATTTACTTTAATATATAAGAAATTTTAAGAATTCTCTTATTAAATGAAAAAAAAAATTGAAATATAACCATTGTTAAAGTATAATCCTAGTTAAATTATCACAACTAAAACCCTAATATAATAGTAGCTTTATATTAAAATTATAATTGTAACCATTTTAAGCCCTAACTTAAGTTGAACCCTAATTAAAAATGAACTTGGTTGATATATAAGCTTAATTGAAGTCTTAAACTAATTAGAAAATTTAATAAATCTAAAGTTGAAATTTAATTCTATTATATTATTCAATTAGAACTATGGTAAATGATGTATTTGATTTATTGTTATGATGCTCATTGAATTCTTAGTTAGCTTGAGAGTTCAATTTGGTTTAGTTTAAGGACAAAGGATTTGTTCTAGTTTAGCATTTAATTAGATTGGTGTAGGGGTGAATATTGTTTAGATTAATGTTTAGTTTGATTTAGTATTAGGATAAGGGTTTGGTTTGGTTTAGTTTTATTATTATTTTTAATGGTAGGGGTTTTATTACATAAATTTAGATTGAGGATAGGGATTAAAATATTAACTGTATATTAGTAATGATCATGATTGGGTTGTGTTTAGTGTTGAATTAGGTTTAGGGATGACTTTGACTTGTTATAGTGTTCAATTGTGTTGAACTGTAAGATTGAAGTTCAATTAGGAAGATGTAGGAAAAAGGAGAGAGGGGGAAGAGAAAGACTAGAAAGGAGATGGTGAATAAAGAGAGAGAGAGTGAGAGAATAGGAAGGGATGGAAGGGGTAAATGATTTCAGGTTTAGATATTTTGGTTATCTACGTTCTATGACCTATGGATTAGGTCTTGGATTTTAGGGTTTATAGAGGGTAGGGGGGAGGTGGAGAAGAGGGAGAGAGTAAGAGAGGGAAATAAATATCGAAAAGGGAGAATATATTTAGGGTTTAGGGATTAGGGAGAGAGAGTTAGGTAAGGAAGAGGGAGACCCAAGATTAAAAGGACTCAATTTAGGGTTTGATACTCCTTTGGAAAATTCTTGAATTAAATCCCACAAACCCAAAATAAAGGATTAATTCATGTCCTAAAAGGTTAATAGGCCTTGAAAGACTTAACTAGGAGATTGATAAGGAAATATTGATAAGACTAAGTAATTTTGTATTGGATCCAAGGTTTCTAAGTAGATTTTGAAGCCTTTACACTCCTGCATGATAGTTTTCAAGAAAATGGTGTTTATTCGACAAGCTTGTAAGGATGAATTTGCCAATAGGATTGAGGAACCTTATGAATTGATTTAGGAACTCTACTAGAGAGTGTTTCTATTAAGCTAACCACTCTAATCTTGAAGAATTATTCCTTAGGATGGTCTTGTAGGATTCAAGATTAAGAAATTGATTAAGAAAACCAAATAAATGATCTAGGAAATGAGTGGAAAGAGGGGTAGGTCATAAAATAGAGAGTAGAGGAAATATAAAATGAGATGAAATTAGGGGAGAGGGTCTCTCCTCACTCCCTCCCACTCTTTCTACTTCCTCCTCCTCCTCCTCTCTCTCTCCCCCCCCCTCTCTCTTACCCCTAATATCCCTTTCACCTCTCCCTTATCCCCCTCTCGCCATTTCCATACCACTTTATTTTATACGTCTACCAATTGTACCATTAATATTATCCTAAAGAGAGATGAATAAGGGAGGAATAAACCTAGATATGGAAGGGAAGGAGAAGAGGAGAGACAAACTAAAAAATATAGATAGAGGAGTAAATACAAAGAACTTGGAAAAATAATAAAATGATGAATATAAAATATAAAAAAACATTTTTTTTCCCATCCCCATAACACTATCTCTCTTACCCCTCTCTCTCCCTCACTTCATTTTTTATCTCTATAAATTATACTATCAACAAGGGAATGAGAGATAGATATGTAGATAGCTTAAAGGGAGGAATAAAGGTAGATATGGAAGGAAGGGAGAAGATAAGAGACAAAGGACCAAATATTAATAGAGGAGTAAGAAGAAATTGAAAGATAGGTGAGAGACCAAGGGAGAGACAACTAAGGTTATGGTTATGGATACAATAACCGTATCACACTCCCTTTCTCTCTACCCCATCTGCTTTTCACTCTCTCACTCTCTTCCCCATTTCCTTACTACTTGATTTTCTATCTCTATTAGTTGTACCATCAATCTTTCCATATGGAATAGAGAAAGAGAGGTAAGGAGGGTGGGGTAGATATATAGGGGGAGAGGAATAAGGTAGGAGGAATCCTATTCCTCACTATTTAATATTTTCCCTTTCCTTTTATCTATCTCTATATCTAAAAATCTCTCCCTCTCTTCCTCTCCCTAACTTCTCTCCCTCTTTCCCCCATCATCCTACCATACACTCTCTCTTTCCTTAATGATCCCTTTCCCCTCTTTCTTTACCCATCTCTCACTTTCATCCCCATCATCCTACCCTACACTCACTATTTCCTTGAAGGTCCCTTTACCATATTTATTTCCCTCCCCTTGACTTTTAATTTGAGATATCCTAGTGCTTTGGGGCTTTTCTCTTCTTTGGCACTTTCAACCAATGTCTCTAACTTGATCTCTTTATATTTATCATCTCTCCAATTTTTTTCTTTCCCTCTATTTATTTTTATTTCTCTTTATCTAAATCTCTTTCCCTATATCTTTCTATCACTCCATATATATCTTTATCTCTTCAATATACTTTTCTACCTCTTTATATCATCCTCTCTCTTTCACTCTACATCTCCTTTTCAATCTCTCTCTCTCTCTCTCTCTCTCTCTCTCTCTCTCTCTCTCTCTCTCTCTCTCTCTCTCTCTCTCTCTCTCTCTCTCTCTCTCTCTCTCTCTCTCTCTCTCTCTAAGCTCCCTTTCCCCTCTCTTCCCCCTTTATCACTATCTACTTCTCTCCCTCACTCCCCCTCTCTCCCTCTCTCCTCCATAACTCTAAAATACACACATTCTCTCTTTCTGGAAAGCTTCATATATACACTCTTTTCCTTTCTCTCACTTTGTCCCCCATGCAATTATTAAATTCATTATTTGATACAAAAGAGTAGTTTTTCCCTTTAAGCACCCACTCCCTCTCTCTCTCCCATCTCCATTTCTTCCCTGTTCCTTCCCCTCTCTTCATTATTACTCTCTCTACCTCCCCCCCACCTCCATGTTGTCTTAGTGTTAAGGATGAAGGTGAAGAAAAGAAAGAGAGAAGTTGGATATTACAACCTCGTACTATTATATTATATGTTGATTGTATTATATTAAAATATAGTGAAAATGGAGGAGGAGACAAGGGGATATGGAAAGGGATATAGAGGGGGTGGATGGAGAGTCCAAATAAATCTAGTGAGAGAGAACTAGAGAGGGGGTGGATAGAGAGTCCAAATTATCCTAGAAAGGGATAGAGACATGAGAGACCAAGTCTCTCTCTCTCTCTCTCTCTCTCCCCCCCTCATTTTCTTACTAGTCTCTCTCTCTTCCCCTTCTCTCACTCTCTCCATTTTTCACTTTAATCCCTAAAATATAAGTCATTTCTCACTTTCTCCCTCTTCTGCATATTAATCACCCCTATATCACCCTCTCCCTTCACTCCTTATCTCCCCACCTCCCTATCACTCTTTACAATTTTATCTTCTTGAAAGGGTTGGGACTACTCTCACATATGTAAGCCATAACTTCCTTCAAGATGAGAATTTTTAATCCATGGTAAAATACAACCATTTTTTGGAATAATTCAACAATATATTCTTCTTCTTTAGTGGCAAGGATATCTATGAGACCTTTCTTAGAGGTGATCTAGAGAGAGAGAGAGATATTTACATCATCCTCTCTCTTCCACTCCTCATTTCCCTATCTCCCTATCCTCCTATTCCCTCTAAGGTCCCTTTCACTTCTTTCTTTCTACGTATCTCATTCTCTCCATCTTTCTGCTTATTATATTTATCTTTCCCACTACATCTCTCTATCTATCTCTCCCCCTCTCTGTATAGCTCTATCTTTGTCTATGTCTATCTATCCATCTCTCTATTACCAACACTTCATTTTCCTATCTCTTATTATCTATATTCTCCCAATACCTTTCTCTATCTATTTATTTCCCTTTCCTAATAGATTTGTCTATATTTGTATCTCATTGTCTATCTTTATCTCTAGATACACTTTATAATTTGACATCACAACATGGTTAATAATATAAAAAGGATTTAATTCATAAAAATGGATGATAAAATGAAGCATGGGGGATAGATAGAGGCTTAAAGGTGGAGGGAAAAACTAGAGAGTCATATGGGCCTCTCTATTTAACCTACCTTTCTCTCTCCCTCTTCCGCTCCCACTCCCCTTGTCTCTCTCTCTCTCTCTCTCTCTCTCTCTCTCTTCATCCCCTCTACCTATCTCTCTATCTTTTGTTTTCTCAAAAATATAGAACCTAATTCCAAACCCTAATGTAGAGAGTATTTTCCTTCTTTCCCCCTCTCACACTATCTCCATAATTTTGTGTAGGTTGTACAATACAATGTGTAGTTCAACCTAGTACTTTATATTTATAGTGAAATATCCTTGAGGTATGGATACTTACCTAAAGAAAAATGATGTTATATCCAACCTTAAATATGAGGTGAAACAAGATGAGTGAGGTAAACATGTAGGGAGTGAGGGACCTAGGGAGACACAATTGTTGACATTTTTTGCCTCTCATTCAGCCCATCATTTCTTGTTATGAAAACTATATCTTTAGTATAAAATGCATGAATGATAATATAAAATGAGGACCTTCAATGAATTCTTTCTTTCTTCTCTTGAAATTCTTGAATGCACCTTGAAATATCTCTTGTAAATGTGACTTATGAGCTTAACTTCTTAAATAATTTCTAATGCAAAGACTTGATGGCAATAACCATCTTATGGATTTATAATAGAAAGACTTGATGGATTTGTGTCTACATGGGTCTATCCATCTATTTCCTCCTCTCCCACTCTCTCCCTATTTTCCATCCCCCCCTATCTCCCTAATGAACAAAGGGAGACATAAGAGTAAGATGAAAAGTAGAAGAGGTAAACTTAAATAGAGCAAGAGACCTAGGAAAAAAAAGATAGAGTGTATGAGATATGACATGTATCTAGAGGGGGAGAGATAGGAGAGATGGGTTAAGTGTTATAGTTATGGTTAGTGTGGTGTGGTTCACTAAGAAATTAGATCTTCATCAACCATGCATGAGCATTCAAGTATTCAACCCTTTGATCTTTCAGTCTGAGGTGAAGCCAAATGAACGAGATAAACATGTAGGGAGTGAGGGAATTAGATCTACATCACCTTATTTATCTAACCCCAATGCCTCTATGTCTACCTCACTCTATTTATCTATAATTAATTATGTCTAGCTCTTGTATTCAATCCATCTCTCCCACTATTTCACTTCCTCCCTATCATCCTATATATATATCTCTCTCTCTATCTATATATCTCTCACTCTCTCCATCTTTCCCCTCATTTCCTTACTACTCTCTCTCTTCCCCTTCTCTCACTCTCTCCCTCATCTCTATACAACAATCCATTCCTTCCCTTCATCTCCTCCCCCCACTCTCTCTCTCTCCCCCTCCCTGTACCAAACCTCTCATCCTATCATACTCCCTCTCTTTTATCTAAGATACCTTTTCCCTATTTCTTTCTCCATTTCTCAGTCTCTCCCTTTCTTCCCCCTTTCTCACTCTTTCCTTCATATTAATATGTTAAGAGGGTTAATGATTAAGAGAATTGGATGTGTGTGTGTGTGTGTGTGAGAGAGAGAGAGAGAGAGAGAGAGAGAGAGAGAGAGAGAGAGAGAGAGAGAATTCAACAAGCATCATAACACTAAATCAAATTCATCCTCTACCATAATTCTAATTGAATAATACAATAGAATTACATGTCAACCTTAGATTTATTAAATTTCCTAATTAGTTTAAGACTTTAATTAAGTTTATGTATCAACCAAGTTCATTTTTAATCAGGGTTCAACTTAAGTTAGGGCTTAAAAAGGTCACAATTATAAGTTTAATATAAAGCTACTATTATATTAGGGTTTTAGTTATGATAAAATTAGGATTATACTTTAATAATGGTTATATTTCAAATTTTTGTTTTCATTTAACAAGAGAATTCTTAAAGTTTCTTATATATTAAAATAAATTTAACCATTAAAATAATTATTGAACTTACAATTTAAAATTTAATGTTAATATCATTATTAGTGTAAAATACACAATTCTAAATATACATTTCAAATTCAAAAAATTAATGGTGATTCTAAATTTAATTTGAATTGTGCCTTCAATAATTCTTTGTTAATGTTAATATCATTATATGTATCCCAAATTTAATTTCTTTTGTGTACTTATCTTCTATAATTATCACAACTCATATTCACTCTAAATTAATATAATAACTATAATAAAAAATAATATTTCTTTGCAACTTGTGATCCAACAACAAACCACATTGAACTATAGTATAATTTCTAAAAAGATAACGACTTTCATAAAATTAACTCTTAAAAAATATAAAATAACAAATAAATAAATTGTATTATTAAAGTTCATTAAAACTTTGATATATAGATTTATCTTTTTTTATTAATTATAATTAAACATACATTATAAGAATTGAATATTAAGTCTTAAAAATATCATTTTAATTATGTTGAAAGTATAGAATAATTTATAAAAATTAATGTTCAATGAGCATAATATTGGATGGTCAATTTAGTTGTAGATAAGTAGAGAATTGATAGGAATACAAATCTTTATATAAAATCATTAAGAATTAAATATAGCACTTTTGACAAAATTTATAATACATATTTTATTTACTATCAAATTTATATTAAAAATATGAAGAAAGATAAATTTAAATTAAAAAAATAAAGATTGTAAAAAAATATTCTATTTACGATTCTAAATATACAATTAAAATTTGTTTATATACTTATCGAAAAAAAATCTTATTATAATTAAAAATGTATTTAATTCTAATTACAATATTAATATTCATTCCATCAAAGAACATAATATTGCAGCCTTTGTTGCCAAATTAGATATGACAAAGGCTTACAATAAACTAAATTGGTCTTTTCTTCTTCTATTCCTTCATCAATTTGGTTTTCTTCTAGGTGGTGTAAATGGATTAAAGCTTGCATTTCTGGTGCACATTTTTCTATTCTCATTAATGGTGCACCAATAGGTTTCTTTGCCTCTTCCCAAGGAGTTTGTCAAGGTGACCCTCTTTCTCCATTCTTGTTTATCATTATGGTAGAGGCCTTCAACAAACTTATTAACCCTTTTAATCAAAAAGGGTTGTGAAAAGGTATCAATATTGAGGGTACATCTTTGTCTATACTCCCATTCTCTTTTTACTGACAATACTTTACTCTTTGGATCATCTACATATCAAGAAGCACAAAGTATGAAGAAATACATTGACCTATATACATAAGTTTCAGGTCAATGTATCAATGCAACTAAATCTAAAATTTATGATTTTAAAAGACATCCCAATTGGTTTCTCAAAGACTAATCCATCTTCTTGGTGTTCACCATGATCATTTTCCTTCTACTTATATTGGTGTTCCCTTTTTATAGGATTAAACAAACCCTCTTATTAGAAATCTGTGATTGATTGTATCAAAAGTAGAATTAGTGCTTGGAAGGTTCGCTGGTTATCCCTCTTTGGTAGAATTTTGCTTATCAAAACTATTTTTTCTACCATTCCTGATTGTTACTTCTCCATTCTACAAGCCCCCAAAGGTATCGTCTCTCAAATTGAAACTTTAATCCACATCTTTCTTTGGTTAGATAATATGAATGGTTAGAAGAAAATATCATCAATTTCTATTCATGCCATGCTAACCTCTTATAGAATAGGAGGTGTCAGACTTCCCAACATTATCAATAGGAATAAGGCTTTTGGTGCTAAACTTGTTTGGAAAATGTATGAAAAATCCTCTGCCAAATGGTGTTGCCTTTTACAAGAGAATTATTTAGATAACTTGGAACCTTCCAGAGTTCTTACTATGCTAGACCCACCAAAGGGGTTTGTCATTTGGGATTTCATGATGGCTTCTTAAGAAGTTATTACTTCATTCATATCATGGCAAGTGAACAATGGGGATAGTGTCAATTTTTGGTTTGATTCATGGAATGGGTTGCCCCCTGCCACTATTGATTCTTTAAAGGATTTCTCAAACATAATGACTTAAGCTTGGGGGACATCTTTTTCTACTTATGTCTTAGCTATTCATAGATTTATAGGACTAGTCATTTGGAAAGATCCCTCAATTCTTCCTATATCCCACAATCAGATTGCTTCTTTCAAACAAGTACTAGCTAAAAGGAATGTTTTTATGTCTTATCAACCATATTGCCTCTTTTGGGTTCCAGATAAAGATGGTAAATACTCTATTAGAATAGGATACATAGCTCTCCAAAACAACTAGTTTAATTAGACCACATATCATGCTTTTGAATTTTTCTAGAATAGCTCAGTTTTGCCAAAAGCAGGATGCTTTATATGACTTCCATTAAAGAACCAAATTTTAACTAGTGATCATCTTCATAGATTAAACAATTTTGTTCCCTTTAACTGTGTGCTCTACCTACAAGTTATAGAAACAATAGACCACCTCCTCTTAAACTATCCTTTTGCCCAAGATTGTTGGCATTTTGTCCTTAATAAGCTTAATTTCCATATTCCATTACCTAATTCTCTATAGGATTTATTAAAAGCATGGCCAATCTTATACTTTGAATCAATGTTTTCATGTCTTTGGAAGTGCATCCTTGCATATGAAGCATGGACAATTTGGTGGGAAAGGCACAATAGAATTTTTAGATAGATGCCATCTCCAATCCCTCAATTTTTGGAAGGATTAGAGAGATCAATTGTTGAGCTTGTTAATGCTTTAGTAAGTAAATATAAGGGTAAACATGTTCTTTCTCCCCAGGATGGCTATGTTATTTATCAGTGGAAGGGTTTACTTTTTCCTCATCTTCTTGCTCCATTGCATCCATCCAAGATTCCTCTTATCTAAGCACAAACCAAGTGGATTCCTCCAAGTGAGGGTTATTTCAAACTCAATTTTGATGAAGCCTCTACAGGAAATCCAGGCAACTCTAGCTATGGTATAGTCATTAGAGATTTTAAAGGTCATGTGATTGCAAAAAAATCATCTTCTCTCCCTCAGTGTATTAATAACAAAGTTGATGCCTTGGCCTTGCTTTTTGGTTTGGATCTTGCAAAATCACTTTCTATATCTAAGTTACATGTTGAAGGGGATTCATCCATTATTATTAATGCATGTATTAAATGTCATGTATATAATTGGTCCATACAGTATATATTACATCAAGTATGGTCTCTTCTTGATTAAATATTTGAATGTTACATCATGCATACTTATAGAGAAGACAATCTTTTAGCTGATTGTCTGGCTGATTTGGGTACCGATGGGGTTTATATTAACTCTTTACTTTCCCCACTTAACCTCCTTGATCTTCCCAACTTGGTTAATATTATGACAAAATAATATGTTTAGAATAAGGTTGAGTCCTTCTCATATTTTATTTGATAACAAATCACAACTTCTCTATGGTTTCACATGTTTTTTCTTTTATGGATCTCACTTGTTTTGAGATTTTGTATGCAGGTCAATGTCTTGGATTATACTTGCATCATATGGATTTCTAATATCATGGTCTCAATTGGGGTTTTGGATGAAGTTCAGTGATGGTAATTTTTATTATAGTTTTTGGCTGGGCTCTTGGTTTTGTCTCTGGGACCAAACAATGAATTGTATTGATATGAGTTTTGGGCTCTATGTAATCACTATATTCTCAATTTGGGAATCTCTAGGACAAGATTCAGCAGTGTTGTTAGATACTCTCTTTTGATGCAGTATTTCTTCTTCTACATCTTTTTTGTATCAAGCAATGACTAGAGTTTTTGTTTTTTGGTTCTTTTCTCTAGGAGATATTTTGAACTAGAATTTATTAATATAAATATAATATTTTCCCAAAAAAAATTCAGATATTTTATATTATTTATACTATATTATAACACAATATAATTTTGATTTATATTATTAATACAAATTAAATAACATATAATATATTATATATATATTTGTATGTATACAAAGTTAAAAACTATTTAAATATTATTATTTATAAATCATAAACTATTTTATAGATTTAAAAATAAAATAGAAGATGTTAAATATACAATAAAATTTGAATTAAACTCACATTTAGATTTTTTTAAATACAGCAAAAGATAAGTGAGCGACAAAGATTTTTAAAAAACCAGTCTTCTCTATTAGCTAAAAGTACAAAGTACTGACAAATTGTCATTGTTGACAAATCAATTTACTCCTTTGAGTTACTCCTCCATTTACAATGGATGGAATGAATGACATGCTCTTTTTCTTGCACGGAATACATTTTTATGTATGCATCATGTCATTTTTTTCCTCTGCCATATCACTTTTTGCGTTAGGATAGACAACACTAGGAGGAAGTATTTGAAATCAAAGGTTTCTGGATCAAATCTCAGACTCATCATTTTCCTTTTTACTCGTCTACATTTAGTTAATATAATATTAGTAATTAAATTTTACAAATTTTATTAATATTAATATTATTACTATTATTAAAATTAATAATCAAGAAATGATTCTTCATTTAAAAAATACACACTTTATAAAATAGAAAAAAAAATATTAAATAAAAAACAATTCTATTTTATGAGATAGTTTCCTTTTTTAAAAAAATAATTAAAAAGTTAAAAAGTGCACAAAATTTATAAATAAAAGATTGGTTTGGTTAGTTCTTGCTATAGGCTTTTGGAACTATAGGTAATGATAATTTTTATCAAGTGATTAAAAGTATGTAATTTATCTAATAAGTTTCATCAATTTTTTTAATAATATCATATTTTGATATTTGATATAGTTGAGTTGCAAATTTTTTAACAAAATAAATATTAGAAATTAGTTTTCTAAAATGAAATTGGCTAAAAACATTGTAGCGAAATGAGACCTTTTTTGAAAGAGAGCTTCACAAATAAAATTTTGAGACTAGATAAGCTAAAGTACAATGAATAATCTTCTTGATTTAGAGAAAAAAAGGATAGAAAACTTTATGAACTTATACTACATTTATGTAAGTTAATATAGAATTAAATTAATTATTATATAAATAATAATATTTTTTATTAAATACATAAATAAGATATTAGAAAGTAAAATATTTTATTGATTAAATTTATATTTTACTAAATATATTTTAACAATTTTTAAATTTTTTTTTTGTATTATATATCAAGAGCTCAAGGATCTAATACAACAAAACAAGGGGGAGGTCAAGCCTCAACCCACCAAAAAAAAAAAAAAAAACCAAAGCAAGCTAAAGAGTTACAAGAGATGAAATAAGTACATATAAAAGATCAGAGTTTGAGTAAGAATGATAGAAAACCAAAAAAAAATAGGGGAGGAGCCTCCTAATGAAGAATCTCATCAAGATTCTCAATCCAAGTAGTCTAGCCTAGAAATCTCTCCATCCAGACCACCTTCTTCTACTCCAAGATCTGAGTGTACATTTCAAACTTATCAAAGTTGGGGGCTTTGTTATCTCTGATGTCTTGAATCAACTTCCCAAGCACCTTAACAAACACAGTCTAGTCATCCACAATGTTGGCCCATTCAAAGCCATCTTTCATCTCATAGATGAATACGATGGCATGTCCATCTCTGAGAAATCTCAACAACTTATCCCATTTCAAATTCATCACACAACAAGCCTGAGAAGCAATTTTGAAACGAGTGAGTTTTC
The DNA here is from genome assembly GCA_028749045.1 of Cupressus sempervirens. Classification (NCBI taxonomy): domain Eukaryota; kingdom Viridiplantae; phylum Streptophyta; class Pinopsida; order Cupressales; family Cupressaceae; genus Cupressus; species Cupressus sempervirens. The sequence goes on from CM053790.1 coordinate 487,947,999, forward strand.
TGAAAAAACCTAGTAAGAGTCCTATCACTGCCTTGGAATTTAGCCTCATTTCTTAATTTACAAATAAACCAAAGGATGAAAGATGACAAAATTTTCCAAAATAGGTTAGCATCTTTAAGAAGACCATGTATATAACCAATAATGATCTCAAGAGTATAAACATGTTTAGAAATAGAAATTACAATCTAAGAAAATGTGCCTTATAGTCTCAGGAACTCTGCAAATAGGACATGTATCAAGGGTGGTTTGGTGATTCCTAATAGGCAATCTATCAAGCAAAAGTTTCCATTTGAAGCATTGAATTTTAGACGAGATGGGAGATTTCCAAAGTTTATCAAAAAAATTATGCCATTCAGTAAGGCTGGCATTACTATGCCAAATGAGGTTAATGTGGTCAATCACAAAGGTGTCAGGATTGAGGAACATGTATATATCTTTAGCTTTTATTTTAGTGAGGAGGGAACCATCCTTCCATCTAAATGTGAGGTAGCGATGAGAGTCAACATCATTGTTCCTAAGAAGGTTAAGAGGAGCACACATGGTCTTGATTAGGTTAATAGTTCTAATGTGGGAGACTAGGAGATCAAATTCTTAGGAGAGAGTATCCCAACTAATAAGCCTATTATGTTCCATAATGTCCATGATACAATTAACGCCTTTACTAAGCTAATATCTAGAAGAGCATCCTTTAGTAAGGGCAAGAGGTTTATTCAAATGAAAGAGATTTCACCAAATAGAACATTTCCCATGCAAGGAGTGATTGTAATCAAAATTGGAATTGTTAATGAAGCCACGAAAAAACTCCCAAAGATGGATCTAAAAACCCAGGTGACTTGAAAAATCACAGGGAATTGGCTAGCAACCAAATCACAGAAAGGAAGACCTTTCCAAGATTTGGCTGCCTTAGGAGCACCACTGTATATGTTATTTTTGATAAGAACCTTCCTGGGTTCATTTCCTTTAAAAGCTTGGAAGATCCTTTTGGAGGCAAGGGACATCCCTTGAAGTCTAAGATCCTTCAAGCTAAGTCCACCAAACTTTTTATCTAAATGACACCAACTCCATTTAACCACATGAGCTTTCCTATTACCCTTACCATTAGACCAAAGGAAGCGACAAATAGCCTTTTGAATTTTAAACATTTGATAGTTGCTAAACATCCAAGTAGAGGAATAATAGATATTATAGGAGGAGAGGATTTTCTGGAAAAATTAAACCCTTCTAGCAAGAGACAAAACTCTATCGTTCCATTTGTTGAGCTTTTTTTCAATCTTATCTTTGACCCAAAGCCACATGTCTTTTAGAGAGGGGGAAACTGAGAAAGGAGTACCAAAGTATGTAACAATCATGTTAGGTCCCCCCCAGGTATAACCAAAATGTTCAACCCAATCTGAGGGTTTCTTTTTCCACCCAAGCACAATGGATTTTGAGCTAGAAATACATGCCCCAAAAGCTTTACCAAAGAGATCAAATTTTTGATTAAGGCAATGTATGTTATGACGAGAGAGTTCTAAAAAAAAAAAGGTATCATCAACAAACTGAATGTTAAGCAGCTTGAAATTATCAGGCAAAGCAATCCCATAGACTCTAGGGGAAAGGGTGTCATCTCCAAGGAGGTAGAAAAGAGCATCTGAGGCAATAAAAAATAGGGCAGTGGTAAGGGGACATCCCTATCTAATGGACCGGGAAAGAAAGATGGGCTAGGAAAGATTACCATTGATCTCAACTAGAGCAGAGGCATCCTTGAGAAGGACTTGAACATACTTGTAGAAAATTCCAAGGAAGCCAAAGGCATTAAGAATCTTGAGGATAAAGTCCTATTCCACCCTATCATAAGCTTTCTCAAAGTCGACAAGGAGCATAACAACATCTTGGTTAGAGGACTTGGTCCACTCCATAGCCTCCCAACTAGTAACAAGGTTTTCAAGAATATACCTACCCTTGATAAATCTAGTTTGAGTGGAGCAGATGAATTTGGGAAGAATTTTTTCAAGGTGGGAGGCTAGGACTTCGGCAAGGATCTTATAGGAGATATTGAGAAGGGTGATAGGACACGAGTTTTAGGGATAAGCTTGATGATTCCCATGTTAATAGAATTCCCCAAGGTGTCATTAACAAAAGCTTCCGAGTACAGATCATGAAGGTCTTGAGTGATCCAATCAATATTGGTTTTATAAAATTCAATAGGGAGCCCATCCAGGCTAGGAGCTTTGTTGTCTTTAAGGTTCCAAATGACATCAAAGGTTTCTTGAGGAGAAACCATAGCCTGAAGAAGGAGGGAGTCACCCTCAATGATCATTTTGGGGATAAGGTCTATGCATCTGTTCCTAATATTTTACATAATATTGTAGTGCCTGCCCCTAAGTCGTATTTTCAGTTATCTTGCCAAACTCTTTTAGGCCCATTTTATGTTTGATGATTAGTATTATTATTTTAGAGATTATCAGATGTTGTTTTACACTCAATTTATTATATGATGAGATGACTTGGTACTCTATATTTCATGCATGTATGATGATTATTCAATGTTTTCAATTATCGATGATGATTAGTTAGATGGTTTATTATCACATGTGCTTTCTTATGGATACTTACCCCATACTGCATGTGTATGGTGTGTGTGTTTATTTTCTTTATGTATGGTGTTTCTGATGTGGTTAAGGAAGGGAGTTGTAGTCACCTGCTAGTCGGGATCTACACGATGCACCACTTCCTGCCATTGTCTGTTTAGCTCAAAATATTGTGTCTGTACATGCGTGGATTTTATGCAAGTTGCAGGTACCGGGTATCGACTTCCCTGAATTGCCAGGATGAGCGTACCCTATCGCATTATCTCAATGGTAAGAGAGGGGAGATAAACTCTTAAGTCCAAATCCTAAAAACCCTTTAGCCAATTGTCCTAATTGATAATTAGGGCAAGTATCTGAGTTAAGTACCCTCGGAATGCATCAAATGATGTTATTTCGTGATTATAACCCTTTTTGTTTGATTTAGTATGTATTTTTCTATGATGGGTTTTCGTATGTTGCTTTATGAGTCCTTGATGTATTTTCTATTAATTAAGTTTAATTAAAAGGATTAATTAATGATTTAATTTAATAGAAGATTATTATATTTGATTATATTTAATTAATTGAGAAATTAATTAAATAAAAAGAACTAAATTTGGAGATAAAAGTTTAAGGATAATTTAGAACATTATAATATTTATTTAATTTAATAATAATATATTTAGAGTTCATTTTTAAATAAATGCTAAATATTATTGTTATTTAAGTTAATTAAATATTTTATCAATTAAGTTCTAAAATAAATTAAAAAGTGAAAATATATTAATTATTAAAAAGTTGTAAGATTGCATGATGCGAGCATGTGTTGAAAATAAAGAAATTAATTAAAAAAGATAAAATAAGAGGAAATTATAATGTTATTTTAATTTCATAAAGTGTGCATGGATTTAAAAGTAATAAAGATTAAAAATAGAAGTCAAGTGGAATATTAAATAAAGTTGTTTAATGATTCAACTTAATGTGCATGAAAAGATGATTGCAAAATAAAATAAAAGATAATAAAAGTTAATTTGAGAGTTAACTCAGTGGAGTAAAGAGTCTTCTTGGGTGAACGCACAATTAAGTGCCTCGATTTGAGGAGAAAACTCTTTATCACAACTTTAGGGGTTCATTTTAGAGGACGGCAGATATTGGACACGAAGGGAGGAAATTTGGGAAAGTATTTTTGGAGACGGAGAATTTTTGGGGAGACAACTTTTGGAAGTGAATTTCAGAAGAAGAATTCTAGGAAAGATTTTCAGAGGAAAATAATTGAAGAGGAGAAAAATCTCTCACGATTTTTCGAGGATTTCATATTAGCATCAGGACCAGGTAGGGTCTTGTGCTTTGATTGTTGATTAAATACACAATTACTCTTTCCTGTCTTCTTCGTGTTTGTGGATTGTAAATCCAAATTTTCTATGATGATAGTTTAAACTTTTCAATACAGTGAATTATTAATTGCTTTTCGATAATTTCTGTATACGTAAAGAATAGTAGAGTTATCAGAAACCCTCATTTTCTAGAATAAAGAAAATTAGAATTTAACTTGGGAAGGGTTTGGAATTAAGATTGAAAACTCGGGTGATTTAAAACAAAAAAAAAAATTAAAAAAAAATATTAATAATAATAATAATACTTTCTCCTTCATAGTATAAACGTATTTAATAATTTTTTTTAAAATGAAGAAAATTTATAAAATCATGGTTATAACTAAATTTAATTTATTTTAAATAAAATTTTTAAAAAAAAAAAAAAAAATGTTTTGGGAGGGGGGGGTTTTACCCCACCCCGTCCCCACCTACCAGCGGCTCTGCTGTCGCTGACCGCAGAGTACTGCGGCAGCGGCAGTACAAAGTACTGCCCGCGGCCGCAGGCCTCTACGGTAACCGCAGACCTCTGCGGTAACCGCAGACCTACGACCTGCCTGCTACGATTTTAAATCGCAGGCAGTAGGCAATTTAAATTATTAAATGTTTTTATTTTTTTTATTTTATTTTATTTTTTATTTTTTATTTATTAGATATTTTAATATATATTTTTAATTAAAATTATTAAATGTTTTTAAAATTATAAACATGTTAAATTATTAAATATTTTTAATTTATTGTTATATTAAAATTAAATTATTAATATATTTAAGTTATTAAATTTTAATAAGTGTTAATTATCAAATGTTTGTTAATAGTAATAACGTCATAATTTATAATGATTGTCGATAGAGTAAGATTAATTTATTAATTAGTTTAATTAAACGAAATTTAATTAAGTCTAATTAATATACGAGAATATATAGTGGAAATTAGACATATAAATGTGACTTTAATAAAATCAAAATTATTTATATGGAAAGAATAATTATCATTACTTTAATAATTATCTATCCTTTGATTACATCTGGCAAATGTTTTAATGGGGTAATTTTATATTTAAATTTGAAAAGACGAATGGGCTTAACTATAAGGATTAAGATGTAATCTTTTAAACTTAAAAAAATTTACACTGGGAATGGAAACTAGAAACCTTACTATAAATTAAAATATATGTGTTTTCAAGACTTGGCCAAACTGAAGAATTAACTTGTTTTTTTGCTTTTCATGTGTTGTCTATGTTTGGGGTTTGGGTGGTCCTAGAGTGTTGACCAGTTTAGGTTGTTACCAGAGGCTCGGGGGTTATGCAAATGTGATGACATGATGATTTGTTCTCGATCTCTTTATACCTGACCTTGGTAATGTGATGCTATGCTCTATGATGGATGTGTTTACTAGTTGTTATTGTATTCCAGCCTCTTGAAAGGATTGAGGTGTTTTAAGTGATTGTTCTTGATGCTGTCATGTTGTGACATGTTTTGACTTGACCATTCTGGAGTCTTTGATCAATATTGTGATCTATTATTGGGATACCTGTTGGTTTCTCGTTGGAGAACCATTAGATATTGTGACTTATCATTGATGCCTTCAGTTGCTGATAGAGAACTGTTGTGATCATTATGATTATCATTTGATGCTTTCCAGTCACTTCTATAGGGCTGAGGTGATATTTTGTGTTTTGTGTTTTCATGAGCCTAAGGTAGGTTATCTACGTGTAGTGTCGGGAAGTGGCTTGCAATGAGGGACGGGAGACCCGAAGTGGCTCTGGGGATGACTCATTGTAAGTTGTTTGTTTTAATAAGTGAAAACATCTCACCTAAATACTGACTTAAATGAACCTAATAAGATAATTGTATGTTCTCTCCCATGCCTTGAGTGCTAGTACAGGCTAGGATGGGGTAGAGAGAACGCTTGGTTATGACCTTGCATTCCATAGTATGCCTCGTCAGTACGAGAGGATACTAGTGGCCGCAGGATCAGTAGGGACCCGAGATTCCTAAGGGATTGCTCGGGTAACTTCTACATGACTTTTGCGATGACACTTTCTCGCTTGCATAGCAGGTTTCCTATGTGTCTTTGTGGTGCCTCTGGGTCCAGATGTCTGTCTATGTTGGAACCTTTGAGTTAGTGTACTTTTAGGATTCCCCAGACTTAGAGAGTACTTGTGTTTTGTGTTTGATACCTTGTTTGGGACTTGAGACTATCTCCTCAGCACGGTGGGAGTGGACCATTTAGGTTCCACGCGGTCGGGTGGTAGTGCTTTTACTCTTACCATTTGAGATTCGTCTGGTGTTACCATGGCTGGAGCTTCTTGGGATGCTTGTTCTTAATGTTTAGGTGATGTGATTTCTACTTTGGAGGATCATCTTATGCTTTATTCTAGTATGTTAGATTTTTTTATGCATATGAGGTAGTATGTTTTAGGAGTGATGTCCCTATTACTATACTACCGATGATCTCTTCAGTGACTTGGGATGTTACGCGTGGGGGATGGCTAGGGCCATGATGGTCTAATGATGTTATTGATGGTTGGGAGGAACCACACACTTAGATTAGTTGTGTTTTATGATAGATGTTTTATCATTATGGATATATGGATGTATCAAGTATGTTATTAGTTTCATTTATTTTACTGTACTTTGTATCGTGGATTTGAGGATGATGTATCTTTATCTTTACATATGTATATTCTTTTAAGCCTTTCATACCCTGTGACATGTACAGTGGATGATTGAGCATTCCGAATTAATTTGCTAAGAGGCATTCAGAGAAAATGTATATTATGGACATTGGACTTTCTGATTATTCTTTCATATGTATGTGGTAGTTGTTAGACTTAGAATTAATTAAATTTAAAAGTAACTCAACGTCTTGGGATCCTTAAGGAATGTAACCTGTTATGTATGATTGTTGATGATTAAATGTTATTGCTTCCGCTACTATGTGTTTGATGTGTATGTTATACATTCTTACTTTTAAAAAAAAAAAATGTTTAGAAAACTTAGTAGAACTTTAGGTTTATTCTTTTGGATCTCTTGGCGGGGCGTTACAAATATGTGTTCATTATATAATTAGCATTTGAAATTTATTGATTTTTAATTTTTTTTTTATATAGTTTATTTATTATATTATATATTATAAAATTATATTATTAATTTTTAATGTAATTTAACTATAGGAGGATTTTTCTTTTTCTAATTTTTCATTCTTTAAGATATAAGGATATAGCTTGTAGAATGTGAATTTTTTTATTTTTTATTCTAAATTTTACTTAATCTTTTTCTCAACAACTATTGAATTTGTCTTTTTTATTTTTTATTTATAGCTACATATCTTATTAACAATTATAATTTTTTTTTCATTTACTTTTTTATTATTAATTCTTAATTAGATTTTACTTTATATCTTCTCCTTACTTGTTTCCTAATCAATTTGTTTTAAACAAATTAAAATATGAATTGTATTTACATTACCTACCTTACAAAATTACGCAACATATATATTATTTTTACCTATTTTGTATTTTCTTCACCACTTTTTAACTATCATATAAATAATAAATAATAATAGTGCTATGTAATATTTCTACTTTTGAGTTCAATGAGGTTCAACTTCTCTCTTTTAAATAATTGCAAAATTTGTCCTTCTTTAATTTTATTTAGTCTCTAATTTTATCTTTATCTATTTTCCAATTTATAACTTACATACTATATCTCTTCTTTGAGTTTTTGCCATTGTTCTATTTGCTAATTCTTAGTGATATTTTACTTTGTATCTTCTAAATTAAAGTAAAATCTATCTTTCCATATTTTATTTATCTTCTTTAGATTTTATTTATATTTTACTTAGAATATAAAATTTTCTTTTTTCCAATTATAAATTATATATATTTCTTTTCAGTAAGTGTTAAACTTTTCTTTTTAGTTTTTTAAAATTTCAATGTTTTGAAAGATGGATGTGAAAGACACATGGAATGGTTTCTATTGTAAATGACTCACATTAGTGATTTAAAAATTCTATCTGTTTCCAAAGTTTAGAAAGACCCTTTAATAGTGTCATGGATGAGTCATCGTTGTTAGGAATAAGGTGTCTCAATCATAGATAATTCCTATTCTTATTATTTATCTTGTAAATGTACTTTTTGCAAATAATGTAATTAAGTGTGAGTGTACATGTCTAGTTGGCATGTTGATGTGTCACTCCACTTGTATGTGAATTGTGTGTAAGGAGATCATGGCTGAAATGGTTATGACAGATTCCTATGACAGGTAAGAGCTATCTTTGGAAGATTTGATGATGGGTGAAGTAGTGAGGACATGTGGCAATTGATCATTGAGTACTGTACACTTGAGTCCCCTATTTTTTTGGAGAATGGTAAAACCCTAATACAATTGTTCTTTGGAAGTTTCCCTAAAAGGGAAAGTGCATGATATAAGCATTTTAGGGTTGGAGATAGGAGAGAGAGAAAGTGTATTGTTGGTATGGTATGTTGCTACTGAATTGGTCTTCTGTGTCCTAAAAGAACTTGCATTGCGAGTGTGTTGTAACCTTCTGTGTTGAAGATAATAAGTTGTGTAGGTTTTGGAGGGGTGGGGTTGTTTTATCGAAAGGTTTTTCCCCACTAGCATATCTTTTTGTTTATGCGTTTTCTTTCTCTATCTATTTTCTATATTCATGGTTGACTGCAATATTATTGTTTACATAATACTGAATCTAAAATCGTGAGGATTCAATAGAATTTGCACAATACTTTCCTTAAGAGATTAGTGTGGGAAGCTATTTCCACACCTGAGTTTCCTTTCAATCGTGTCATATAAAAATAAGAAATTACATCAAATTGAAATTTATGCAATTTTTTATATAGTTATATTAATTAATTATATCAAATTTTAAATACATGTAGTTCATTATATCCTATCCTACACTTTAGCTATATATTACTATCTCAGTCAATATATATATTTGTAGTTTTTTTTAAGGTTTTGGGTCACATGAATTAGAAACTTTGTATTCATTATTAACAAAGATTTATGTTTCTTGAATTATTTCAGCTAATCTTATTAATTCTTTTATTTTTCATATATATTTATTATTATTTTGGCAGGAATGCTCTCCAACCTTGTATACTTTAGTGATTAAATGATATTTTAATTTCAAAGTATAATTTGGTATTATAAAAGTAAAAAGAATTAATTAAAATTAAAAATAATGTGGATCATTATGGATTGGACCCATTTGGTTACTCACTTAATTATCTAATGTTATAATAACTAGGAGTGTTAATTCAAATTATTTAATATTTAAGGTTTGAAATTTTTACCCTTTTATCTAAAAATTTGTATTTAAATAAAAATTTGATTTCATCAACATTAGAGGAAGATTTAAATTATACTTAATTATTTTATTATGAGTTCTAAGTTTTATATTTATTTCTTGTAAATAATTTTAAAAGTTGTTTTATTTAAATAGGGTTATTATTATTATAAAGGGATGTTAGTGAAAAAGATATTAACTAAATTATGATTAATAAGATTTCACCTTGTTACTAATGTTTAAATTATTTAATTAATAATTTAACCCTAGTAAGAAATCTCTTACGTCCATTAAATTAAAATTTAAAACAAGGATCTAGTAAGTATTAATGTTCACTTATTTATTTATTTTAGTAGAAGGTTTTTAATATGTTATGTGATTACGCGGGCTTTGTTAATATTAAGGTATTACAATGTTAAAGCAATAGTTATTCTAATTAATTAGAAGATATAGTTATACCTTGATAAGTACGAAGTATTTTTCATAATAAGTCAAATTGTGATATTGCTATTAGGATTTAACAGTGTAGTTTTTGAGTCAAACTCATTGACCCATATATCATGAGTAGTGATTCACACATGAATCAATCTCTCATAAGAATAAATGGAATACTTAGCACTCATTGGATCTAGGTGATGCTCATAGAGGTGAAGCACCGAGACTTCTTGAAAGGTCACCCATCCCAGTACTACTCCTTACAACTATATTAGTTATACCTTACATTTGATTAGTTCTATTGGTTATTACAACTATTATTTAATAGAGTGACACTCTTAAATAAGCCTTGTGTAAAGTGTTAGTATTTTAACGTAGGAGGAAACTTATTCAATTAATGGAATACTTTAATTATATATTAAAATTACAAAATTTAATAGAGATGTATGCCTTAAAATATAAATATAAATTATTAATTTCATATGTATATTATTTAAAGTAAGTAATAAGCTATCTTAATACAATGGATTTTTTAGAGAGTGTATTTAATATGAAGGTGATCCTCGTAGATGAAATATTTTTGAATAATATAGCTTATAATTTGTGAGTTCGATTATTTGGGTAACTTTAACTAAACAAGGTAGAAAATGAATAAAGATGAAGAAAAACAAGGTTTTATTTAAATAACATGAATGTAAACATTAAATTGTATTAAAAGTATCAAAGTATTAGATTTTAGAACACTTTATATGAGTCTTAAAATTATATGGGAAAAAATGATTGCATGCTAAAATTAAGTTTATAGAAAGAATCTAAAACAAAGTAGTTTAATCTTAAGAGTGGATTTAAACTTCCTAAAGTGAGATTTTATAAAGTAGGTTTGAGCAATAAATATTAATATAACAATTAAGTAGTGAATGTTAAGGATTGCAGGGAAACATAGTTTGACTCCATATTTAATTAGTAAAGTATATATTAAGATTATTTAATCTTATTATGAGTAAAAAATATTATTGTTATGGGGTGTCAATTATATTAATTATTGACAATGAGATAATCACATTAGCAATAATGTTTGTAATTGACCAATCTATTTATGTGAAGATATCACTATATATAACACTCGCTCTTATTCATTTATTAGATATCATAACATGATATGAAATGAGACTCTTTATACAATACCTTGTGATGCAAGTAATATGATTCCATTGGTATACTAAATTAATTAGACTCTTTTGGGTATTGTAATTGTTCATATTTTAATACCATAATGATTTCATACCATGCTAATAAAACTACTTCTTTCAATATGTGTTAATTTACTTATCTCCTAGTAGTAGAGGTGCATATATAATAAGATTTGTTATTGTGTTAACTCCTCCCTCTGGTCATGACCTAAATTTAGATTCATGAGAAAACTTTGTTTCACCTTGCTATATTAGGGAACCTAGAAGCCATGAAAATTATTGAGTAAATATATATACCTTAGAGTACTAAAGCCCTACCATTATAAACCTAATTAAAATTTGTAGAGAATGGTAATAAATAATCAAGTTATAAATACTTTGTTTATGAAAGGACAACTTTATCATGATGATGTCATTTAGCTACTAACATGCATAAGTAATTTTATGATTGTAAAGAAAATATGGGAAGTATTTAGTAAGATGAATCATTGAGTTAACAATTTGAGACTTAACATTTAATGAAAAATCATTTGATCATTGTTATGTTAAGAATGTGGGTGAGGTGCATCAAATATGTAAATTATAGTGGGAAAAAAATGGAAGGTGTTGTGTCATGGCTTATATTGTGACTATTTTAATTGTAACTTCATAATTATTTATTTATGAAACAAATTCTATGTTGGGAAGTAGGAGATCCCTATTGACTATAAGGTTTTGAAGGACCCTAGTCATATAGATATCCCCATCCGGAGATACAATGATATAATTCATAGTGCAGATCCACTCCTCAGTACAATTTCCCATAGACTTTGGATGATGCCTAGTAGGAAGGTTATACTAGGATAGTATGGATGTATGGTGACCTTACTATATTGGCCTTGTAGATTCATCTTTCATCTTATTCTAGGGTGTGTATAACCGATCTCCATCATATTAATGTGGACATTAGACCACCAATAATTTATCAAAATAAATTCCACCATTAATTGCAAGTATGGATGAGGGAAGTCCACCATTTCCCCTTGACCCCTTGGTATCCTTGGTATGGCCAATGTGTGCTTTTAATGTGAAAAGTATTATGTAATGTGAACTTTTACCATGACCTTTTTTGAGGTTTCTTTTATTTTTCTTGTTATTGCCAACATTATGTTGCTTAAGGTCCTATTTTACCTCAAGGTCATCATTATTAGTTTTGATAAAGGTTTTTTTTATTGGCGTCACATTTAAATTTTCTTGGATTTTGAAATTGTATATCTTTTACTTTTGGCTTTGAGTTTACTTTTCAAGGCATTTTTAAGTGAATATTTTTTTTGGAAAATGTGTTGTAGTGTGATTTATTATAGATGGAAATCACCAAGGTGGATTCCTGATAAACCAAAGGAAAAATGGGATTGAGCATGGAAATGTATTTTTATAAATTTGAGGGTTAATGGAGGAGACCTTCATCCTAGATTGTGGAAATAACCATTTTTATAGGATCATATTAGCAATTATCATTAATTCTTAAACTAGGTAAGTTCACAGATAAGGATTATGTAGTAATAAGGATTCTGTACAAGGATAGGCATACCTTAAGTCTAAACCAAGAAAACTATCATGCAATGCAACTTAGAGAATTTAGGTTTACCAACATTTTAAGTAAGGTCCATGTTTCTAGGACATTAAATATAAACCTAAGGAGATCACATGTATCATATAAAATTACTAATAGCTCCATTACAAACTTAAGGGATTCAAGGGGTTATCAACATGTATGATTATTCCAAATTATGTAAAAAGGATATTATTTATTATTTCCCTAAGATTTATTGGAGATAAATTGTTCCATCATATTTAACTTAGCCCAAGGACTAGAAAAATACCCAATTAGGGAGCCTATGACTTTGTTGAGTATGGGCTTACATAGGATTGATAACATGGAATTTTAAGAACCAAAAATCCCATTGAATATAAATAAGAACCTAGGAAAAGGTGTACCCTCTAGAATCCTAACTGACTGTCAGGTGGAAGTCAAACCCTAGGGTGGGATGATGTAAAACCCCTCCACTTATATATTAAATAAAGCCATTGTTGTTCAAATCCAAATGATAGTTTTGGTAACAACGATCTTACATATACCTTCATGGGAATTGTCATAGAGGAATTCAAAAACCATAATGTGACAACCTAATATTAGGTGTTAAGATAAATTAGCATGCATAAAATTTCTAAGGATACTTATGGTAAAATTTTATAGTGTTATAATATGGTGAGTATCGATTAACTATGCAGGAATGATAATTAAAAGTAAATGTTAGTTTGAGGCTACTTTCACACATGCTTGATTGAATAGATGAATAAATTATGATAGAAATTGAACTAGAGTTTAACTAAAATAAATATGCAAATTTGATATGGTGTTTGAAGTTATTATAATCTGCCCTATATGCTATGAGTCATTACTAAATCAATGATGATATAACTAGTATGAATATTGATTAGTTGAATTAAGTAAATTTAGAGTTATGCCTCATCTCAGGATAATAATGGAATATTTTAGTAATTGAAATATAGATAATTAATTTGATAATGGAGAATGAAAAGAAGAATGTGCACTAGAAGGAAAGACTCTAAAATGGAAATGAATTCAACATTATGTGAGATTCCAGTGTGAATTATTTATGTTGTATTTGTATATTGGAGAGTGGTGATATTTTTTCTCATTTAGACTATGTTATGATGCCATGTGATGTTATTTATAACATATTAAAGACATTGATATTTTTCTCATTTAGACTATCTGGTGATTCCATGTGATGTTTTAGATTAAGGTAAAAATAGGTTTTGAAGGGGCCCCAAAACCCTTAACATAAAAGATAAAGATAAACCATGAAGCACTACTAGGTTTTACAAGGACCTAAAACTTGTAGTTTAAACAATAGCAAAATCAAGTTTTACAGGGACCTGAAACCACAAAAAGGACCATAAAACAAAACCAAGTTTTACAAGGACCTAGAACCTAGTTTAACAACATACAAAGCCAGATAAAATAACCAATATTAGCAACCAAATACCACGACCACAACAAAAAATAGAGACCAAAAACATGAGACACTACTAGCTTTCATTGCATCTCTTTTATCATTTTGACCACCTCTTTACCAATCTCCATAATGTCTTGGATGGTATTAGTAGTCGAACCTCTAGTAGCCTCAGCTACCCTTTTCCTAGAGCTTTGTCTGGTTCTTTTACTTGGTCCCCTTGGAGACATAATTTCTTCATTGGCATGCTTCCCTAAACTTGTAGCAGTGACAAAAATACTGGAAGTAACCTGCTCTATCTTGTTGCCACTTTCTTTGATCAACAAACAAAATTTTTGTTCATACTCCTTTAGTTTCTCCGATATATTACCCACCTACACTTCCGTCTGACTGATCTTTGCACAGTTAATTTCCTAGTTCTGCTTATGATTCCATCTGATTTTATTTAGGACACGCTTATGCATTTTGGCTTATGATCTATATGTCATGATGATACTAATTTGATACAATCATAATGATACTTTGATTATCATATATGGTTTCCATGCGATGTTAATTACTTGTGTTTTAACATACTCATGTATTTGGGGTTACGATTCATACGATGTGATTATTAATGTAAAGAATTTGAATTTTGCACTTACACTTGATTTGCCTACATTGGTGTATGCAGATTAACTCCACAATTGGGTTAAGTAGGAATGATCATGATTAATTATGTTTTACAATATAGATTTGATAAATTCCATGAATGTGAAGTGCATAATGTTAAGTTATGTGATTATAGATGCATATTTACATATTATTATTTCACCATGCAAATTTACATATTGTTATATCATCATGGACATTAGGATTTATGGGTTTAATGTTTATGTTACCATGTATTTGATTTTATATATGTATATATCTCATATTGGACTACTGATGTTTGTATGAGTGTGTAGGTAGTAAGCCCATGGACATATAGTGAACCTTATTAGGTGAATATTTTTTGTCAATCCTTGTGAAGCCAAGATTAACCCTGAGGAGGCTATACCATAATTATAATTGTACTCTTATTTGTAAAAATTCTTTGGAATGCATTGTGTAAAATGTTAAATGTAATTTTGTATGTCCATGTTGGCATGCCAAGTGTTGTAATGTGATATGTTTTGGAAGTGGTGTTAATTGACACATGTACTACAATGTGACATTCCAAGTAGGTTGGGTGGGCACTAGAGTGACCCTTGAGTAACCATGTAGGAACCCTAGGAAAGTTTGATTTCTTAGAAAACCAAGTGGGTTGTCCCCCACTCAAAATCCAAATATATACCTTAGGAGAGTTTTTGAAGGTTTAAAATCACCCCTAGGGCTAGTTTAGGTTCCCCTTTAGAGAAAAACATGGTACACCTTGGGGTTACATGTATTTTAAACCTTAGAAATCATCCCTATGCACCTAGGAGACCACCCAAAAATGGGGTTTTCTAAGTTGGTCGAATTTGAAAAGGGTAGACATGGAGAACATCTTGAAAAAATAAATCAAGATAATTTCTTGTAGGATGTTTATTTTGGGAAGTATGGAGTGAGAATGTTTAGGTGAATGTTGGAAGACTATTATGGGGGAGTAGAATTGGAGAGCTTGAGAATTTTGGCTAAGGGTGAGAGAAAGCTTGAGGAAGGAGATGAAGCTTTAGTAGGAGAATAAGGGGGTGCATACCGGGTTGTGCAAGTTGGAATAAGGTTAGTACCTAGATCTTGTGTTTCTATGTTATGCAAAATAAATGTTGTTCATGGTGTGTTCATTCTTGGTATAGTGCAAGAATTGTATGCCTTGTAATTGTGTTGTGTGTAAGTATTGACATGTTCTTGATGAGTTTTGAGTTTTTTGTCTTTTTTTTTCCCTCTGTGTATGGGTGTTTACAAGGTGAGGCTCACCCTTGGGAGGGAAGAGAACCTTATGAGGTGAAGGGTGTATGGCAAATGCATTAGGTTGAGAGTCTCTCCTTGTGAAGGAGAGGGATTCCATATGGGTGTTATGGGCCTCATATGCCACATTTCTTGGGGGTCATAAGGGTTTTCTTTACTTGGGGGCCAAAAGGGTTGTATGTAGCCTTGTGAAGACATGCGAGATTTTATGGGGCAGCCTTGTGAAGGCTTCTGATGGGATATATTTAGCCTGGTAAAGGCATGTTTATGATATTGGAACACCACCTTCACTCCTTGAATGGATCAATTGGTGATCCTAAGTGCAAAGCCTTGGGTTTTGGGGGCACTGTGTAAAACTATGACAAGTGGATGTGTTGTACAAAAATCTGTTGTGTAAACTTATGTGTGAGTTAATGGTTGTTAAGTAAGTGTTTCCCCACCTAGCTAAGGTTTTCCTAGCTCAGAGGTGGCCTTTGGAAAGGCCTATGGATGGGAGGTTAGTTTCCCATGGGCATATGCATGTTTTCATTATTCATGTCACTTATTAAGTTTTTGAATCTTGGGAGCAAAGATATTGGTTGTTATCTCTATTTGTTCAAGAGAAGCCCTAGCCATTGTATTGTTAAATATAAAAGGGAGTGCCTCCCATTGTGTACCCTCATTTAGTGTTTGTTGAATCTAGTTATATATATATATATATATATAATGTGAAAAAATGTAGTAGAGAATGTTAGAAATGCTTTAGAATAATCAAGAGGGGGGGGGGGGGGTGAATCAATTATTCAAGGTCCAAATGTCCTAATAAAACTTTTTCATCAAGAAAAGTGTGCCCATTAAACTATTCATTCATCCAAGCTTAAACTTTTCCTACTTATCATGTTATTATAAATCAAAATGCAAGCATAACACATGAAGAATCAACACATAACACAGTGATTTACGTGGAAACTCAATTTCAGAAAAATCACCAGTAACATGCTACTCAATTCTCACTCTTCTGAAGTGATGCCCTGTGAAAGGCCTACCTTGTTAAAGGCTACAACACACTATTAAATGTGACCTGGTTAAAGGATTTTACCACATTGTTAGAAGTGGACCTGGTTAGAGGACTTTAGAACATTCACTTGGAGTGTCACCCTAATTACAATTCACAACTTATCTTGTAGATTTCAGATCTTTGTTTAGCTCACAACATTTGCTTGGCTTTTAATCTCTTCAGCTCTAACAGCTTGTCCTCCTCTCAAGCTTTGTCTCCTTGAGTCTTCATGCTCAATGTACCAGCGCAATCATCTCTCTTTGACCACTTATCGAAGCAAAGTCCTTGTACTCTCTTCTTCCTTCTTCTTGATGTCTTCTCCTTGACACCCTTCAACCATTTGCAATTTAGCACACAAACAACTCTAACTTCTTGGCCTGTGACTCCTTAAATAGAAGTCTAGAATCCTCTTTCCCACTTGATTCTTCCCTCCTTTTATTTTAGTTTGAATGGATTAGGTACGATTCAATGAATCTAACCCATATCTTGTTCCTTCTAGAAATATCATGAAGAATCCTCCATAATTTTCTCAAAAATGGTTTACCTAAAATTCTATGCCTCCAACTTATCATCCTTATCCTCCATCTGGTTCAAAAAATTCAAGGTAACAACCTTGTTGGCTTAGATTTGGAAAATCTTAGACTTTTCAAATAATGCAACAGCTTGGCACTATTGAAATTCTGGTGCTCGACACATACTATGTTACTTGGCACCAACTACATTTTACTGATGCTTGACACCTACAAAACTTTTTTGATTTTCATGTATATTTTCATGACATTTCATGTGTCTCAAGTAATATACAACTTCTTTATATGAGGGACAATGCTCAATACTAACAACTATATCATCAAGGCTCACTTGATTCACTTGCACTACTTTTAAGTTAGCATCAGCCTTGAGTTTTTCTAATCCTTAGCCTCTCATCAATTATTTGATTTGGATATTTATGTTAAAATCTTGAATTTTATTGGTCCATTTTCATCTCCTTCTTGTAGTTTTTTTGTCTAAATATATCTTTAACAACAACATTTAGCACATGTGCAATTAATTCTACACCAACCAAATATGGTCAAAAAGATTTTATAGCCTTCACTAATGCATATACTTGCTTCTTATTTATGTCATAATTCAACTCAAAACTTTACAATATTTTTTCTAAAGAATACAATTGGTTCTTCATGTCTTGCTTCATTCCTCTACAATTCACAACATCTATAGTATAGTAGGAGGCAACAAATAATTCTAAAAAGGTTTCTTGAAATTAGGAGCTATAACCATTGGTTCTTCCTTAATTGTCATTTTTATATTAGCTTGAAAACATGCAATGATTCATCATCCCACACAACCTTAGGTCCCTTGTTTAAAATTTGGGAAATAGGTTTGGCTATTTTTACAAAATTTGAAACAAATCTTCACAAAAGTTGGTTTGTCCAAAAAATTCTTGAATAGTCTTAACTATCTTTAGAACCTTTATATTATCAATTGTTGCTACAAATTTCATTATATATCCTAACTCTATCCTTGGATACAATATGTCCAAGGAGTTTCCCTTCTATGAATCCAAACTAACATTTCTTTGGGTTTAAAGATAGTCCATAATCAAGGGCTCTTCTAATTTTTTAAAATCTAAATGGTTGTAGTAACCCTCTGACTTCTTGAATAAGAAGTGATATTGTTCTAGTACACCACATGAATTAAGTCAATTAAACCTTAAAAAGGAACATCCATATCCCTTTGAAAGGTATCCCTTTCATTATTCAAACCAAAGGGAATTCTTGCATATACATGTGTCCCCTAAGGAGTGGTAAGTGCAGTCTTATATTGCTCTAATTCTTTCACTTTTACTTGGTTTTAACCTAAGAAACCACCCATCATAGAAAAAAGCTTATTTCCTATTACCTTTTGTACTAGTGCCTTCTATGTGCTAAAAATGTGTCACACTTCTGTAACCCATTATTCTTGGAAATACTCATGAAAGAGAGCATCTCAAAAGGTGGCTTATAGCTTCCTATCTATGATGTGCAAGAGATATGAGATGGTGGCTCTCAAAAAAATCTAGCTTATGAAAAACCTTACAAGGTGCACCATAGAATGGAAGATTCAAAGAGTAGAGGTGAGAGTGCCAATATCCAAGAATCTAGAATAAAATGCAATACAAATGCAAGAGATAAAAAAAAGAACTAAGCTTAAGCATAAATTAAACTAATTGAAAAAATTATGCCATAATGCAAGTAGAATGAGAGGTAAGCTAAAATTCTAAAATGAAATAATGCTTCAAGTCTCTAAAAGCTCCAAAAGCCCCTAGAAATTCTACAACATAATGTTAGCATAAGAGACCTAAGATAAAGAAAAATGGACGTGAGATATTAAGAGGCAAACAAGGCATAATCAAGGGAGGAGAATGCATCTTGAGTGATCGATGTACACAAGCATCTCCACCAACCATAATCGGTAGTTAACTTTTGAGAAGAAAAGAAATGTGTGGTGGAGAATTAAAGTTATTTAAAAAATAGAAGATTCCTCTCACATGGAAAATTGTGCATTCATGTGTAGACAAAAATGCCTCTTACTTTATTTTAAAAATAGGAATAATATTTTATGTGTGTACACTTAGGATAAGTGAGAAGTGGGGATTTTTATTTAATTAAAAGGGAGAAAGTTCTATTAATTAAATATGAACTAAGGGTAAAGTGGTCAAACCATAGGCTATAATTGACTAAATATATTTTTGATGATTTGATCAAAGATAAGAAATGGATTAATTATGAAAAATTTATATAAAGGGAGCTCATAGGCTAGATTACCATCTCTGGGTGATTACATTTTCCCCTCTTTGACTAATGTGTGATCAATCTAGGAACACATTATGTCAAAGAATGAAGATAACAAGCAAGCAACAAATAGAGAGATAGCAAATCCTAAATGTACAACCTGTTAGCGATAGTATTAAACACTAGGAGAGAGATGAACAACAACAATAATTGAGATGAGCACTAATACGTCAAGCCAATTAGTCAAAGAAAGTAAATAGATCAAGAACAAATGGAAAGGTCAAGCATTCCTAAGAAATAGATAGCAAAAAAAGTAATTTGCAGCAATGATAGAATATTCCTAACCCCCTCAGGATCAAAATCAAAATGAGATAGAGGAGATGTAGAAATGAGTTGGATCTAGATCAAAATAAGGCTAAAGAAAAAATCCATAATGATAGATAAGCAATTAATACCAAAGAGTGACCACCAAGCAATGAAGAGATGCCCCAGTCTGACTAAGGTTGACCAAGAAAGATAGAGATTGAGCATGAGGTCAAAGAAATAAAAATGATCAAATCAAATGGAATGAATAAGAGAAGAAGAGAGTAGAAATGATCAAGAAATAAATATTTCCCCAACAAGATTAAGCCACAAAAAGTTAGCCAACTACGAAGAAGAAAGAGGAAATTTTGAAACAAAAATTGGACCATCAAGATGAACCCAAATTTTGATTTTGATCCCGAAAATAGATCCAAGAGATTGAAATTAGCAAGGAGTGTAATTTTCATGCAAATATAAGGAGTTCAAAAATTAGGTCAAAAGGAAGGTCAGAAGGGTATAAGGGGCCCAAAAGGGTAGATAGACATGATGAAAAGATCAACCCCTTGTGATGACATAATAGTAAAGAGATGAGAGAAAGCCACGAGAAGATGAAAATATATGATCAAGAAGAAGTGAGAGAAGATGAAGGGAGTTAGCCAACATGTCCATAAAAGATGAAGAAGTTTCTCTCAACATTCAAAATGAAAAGCTAAGCTAAAATGAAAGCCTAAAATGCAAGATATTATGCAAAGGTGCAATTGCAAGGGTTATATAGGTAGGTCCTAGTTTTTATCATTGAGCCTTATTAGGGACATTGGAAGATCATAAAATCATCATTAGTATAACTATGAGGATATGAATATAATCTATATTAGATAGGTATGTAGGAACCCAACCTATGCATCAAAGACATATAGGCCAAGATGACGATGCAATTAGATTCCCTATGTTTAATGTAGCAATATTATGCTTGTATTGAGATACAAAATGTTGAGATGGTCATAAGAATGCACTTGCAATAAATAGGAAAGGATTGTATATTTAAGATCTTTGGTGTCAAGAAGCACAAGAAAGATGCTCAAGACACCTAAGATTGACAAGGTATACCCATAGGCAGAAAGCAAAGAAAACATGCCCCATGCCTCCAGTCTTCTAGTCCATGACATCCTCAAAAGACTATTAGGGAGGGAATACTCAAAAAATAAATCATCATAGAAAACATAAAAAGATAATAAAATCAATCAAATCTCATCAAGTTTAATGTTCAAGTGCATGTGTGTAAGTCATATGCCTATCTCTTTAGGACTCAAGTTTACTAGTGAGAAATGTCACAACATCCCAGACTGGGAAAAGTATTTGATAAGTGTTGAGAAACACTTAATGTCAAGGGGAAGTGTTGAAAAACACTATTTAGTGAGTTTCAAAGAAATACTAATGCAACAAGGAGACCTTGATAAGCTATGTAGTTCATGCCCCTTAGACCTAGAATTAAGTCAGTTCCAAGCTTGGCAAGGAAATGAAAGACAAATGGTGTATGAGCATAAAGAAAGATATAGATAGACATAAGTACAAGGGTCTCAAGTAGTGCATGTTTGAGTTTTTCACCTCTTGGAAAGATTTACTATCCCTCAAGAAAGATCACACTATTTTGTCCCAATGTCTAGCAAGGTGTAGGACATGATGGAGTATCAAGTTGGTGAATAAGTAGAGATGGATGGGCAAGGAGTATGAAGCAAGTAAAAGTGATCCTCAAGGATCGACTCCTCAAGAGTTCCAAATCTAGGGAACTATAGACATATTTAGTAGGTTTGGGATAAGCCAAGAAAGCCATGAAAGGAGATAACACGTAGGATAAGTAGGTAAAGATAATAAGAGAGATAACATATAAGATAAGTAGTGGAAGCCAACAAGAGAGATAACATATAGGATAAGCGATGGAATCCAATAGAATGAAAGCATGTAGTCCAAAAGAGTAGACATGTCAAGAGGCCTATGAGAACCGTGTTTTTCTTAATGTGATCAAGACCAAGAGGTCAACTAGATAGGATAGCAATGGGATAGAGAAATAAGAATAAATCTCAAGATGGAGGCTATGAGTGAATGATTTAGGATAAGAAAGAACGTGATAGGTTATGTTGATGGATAAGCTAGCCAATATGCAAGGATAACTCAACATTGTCAAGATCAAAGAGAGAAGAGAGGATAGATGGAAGATGGAAGAATTTTGCATGATGCTCATTTGCTAGGTTTTCATCATAATACTTATCCAACCTATCAAAATAAGTGGTTTTCACCATAGGAATAATTTATTTCTTTTTAATTTTCCTACCAAGGTGACATAAGAAGTGGTTTTCACCAAGGCACATAATTTTTAAATTTATTTAATTTATTTTTCCCTTAATTTTTTTATTTTGAATTTTTAGAAATAGGTCAAGCCTTTTCAAGTTAGATAGTGCTCTATAGGAAAGATGAGTCATGATAAGACAAGGCCATAGAAAAGTATAATCAAAGATACTGATAGGGTGAAGGAAGAGAGATGATAGTAGGAACAATATATGAAGGATAAGAGTTCATGCCTAGAAGGCTAGAAAGAGGATGGATAGTAAGTTTAAGCTTGAAAATATTGCATAAGGGTAGGTGAGAAAGTGGGCAAGATAAACATTGACACACACCTTGAAGGGTTGTTGAATCATGGAGGGATCATGGAGGAAATAGCTTGAGATTTAGATGTAAGAGGTGGAGGATAATTTTAGAAGATGGAGTGAAAGCCTTCAAAATATTTTGAGGAAGATGTTTGGAAGAAAATGGAGTGGAAGCTTTTCGAATCTTACATGTCAACTTAAATTTATGTTTAATATTCAAGTCTTTGAAGAGAGACTTGGGAATCCATATAGCTTTAGATTTACCTTTGGATACTTTAGAACACATTTGTACAATAATGGGTTTAGGGTCCCATATTTCCTTTGATTTAGCTCTTTGGGTAGTGGACCTTTATGGTCTCTTGAATAATTGTTCTTTCTTTGTAACATGTCAATTAGATAAGACATAATGATCTTCATTTGTGAATGGATTCTTCTGTTTGTTCTTAAGTTGATCATTCAAATTGCTTCCAAAATACTTGGGATTTTTGGATGAATAAGGCTTATACGAATGGTTCATATGGATATATGGATGGAGATTCATGAAGGATGAGTGTATTTGTTGATCTTGAGGCATAATGGGAGAGCTAGGAGTGGAAAATGTAGGAGATGAAGGAGCATAAGGCCCCAATATGGAAGGAAGGTTTGAAGGTTTTATCTTTTATGGATAAGGACCAAGGATAGATTTGGGAGATGAAAATGGATAGTGAGTAGGAATATCAACATCTTTAGAGTGATCAATGTGACCATGACCATCAATAGACTCATGAGTACCTTTGATAGGAGCAACACCTTTGATAGGAGCATTTGAAGCTTGAGTATAGTTTTGAAATGGATATGGAGAAATATAACATGAGGGAATACTTTGATCTTGACATGTTTCTTTAGATAACATAGGCATGGAAATAGTGAAAGTGATGTCTTAATCATACTTAGGAGGTGGGTAAGCTATATGATATGGAAGAGTGACATCTTGAAGGAGGTGAAAGGGTACTTGATCTTGATCTTTATTGACATTTATATCTTTATATTTTTGAGAGTCCTCTTGACATGGAACCAATTCTAAGGACAAGGGAGAACAAAAAGGGAATGGCGTAGTGCTCAGAGTAGCCATAGTATCCCATGAAGGTTGGGTATCTTTAGTCTTAGTAACATGGAAAAGGTTTGAAACCAAGTATAGATCAACTTGAGTTTCTTTTAGAGGTAGTCCTTGAGGATAGACATAGTTAATGGGGAAAGAATTAGGTTCTTTGTTTGATAGAGGTATTTTAGAAAGCTTTGAATTTTTGGGAAGTTCATGCATGTTGGAAGAAGTGAAGGTGTCAAGAAGGCCACCACTAGATATAGGTTCATCAATACAATCTTTCTCAAGAGAAGTGTCCTTATCACATGAGTTATTAGGGTTCTTAGTTCCAACTACACTATCATCAATAAGATCTTGGACTTTATGTTTCATCTCAATGCAATCTAAAGTACTATACTCATTATGTCGATGATAAGAAAAATAAATATCCAATAATGGGTTTCCATATGAGATAGACTTAGGAAATGTGATGAGCTTAGTGCCAAGAAGTGTTTGAAAAATGTCATCATAAGAATCTTCCAAGGGAGTAAAAGTTCTCTACAAAGTATGTCTAGGATCTTGTTGTTGTTATCAAGTGCATATGATGCATCAATATTTTCATGTAGGATAGGTCTATCATGAAATCTTGGCATAGGCTCAAAGGAGGTAACTCTTGCTTGCTCCCTAAGGAGGTCTTTAGATCAAATAAATAAAATCAATTGATATCTTGGAGAGACAAAGTGTGTAGACATAGAAGAAGAAGAAGAATATGATCTTGAAGAAGATATCTTGCGTTCATATTTAGAGCTTAAGGGAATCTCATGTGATGGTTCCATTCTTTCATCTAACCTTTTCTTAATTTTATACTTCATTTTTATCATACGCTTAGTGAGATGAAGGTAATATCATCTATCTCTTCTAGTCCTTTTTATTTTGCGTATAGGTCTTGAAACTCTTTAGTGTCATGAAGGAGACCATGATCATCTAGATTTAGTTAAGTTTGGAAGAAAAATGTTTGAAGCCCATGGGGGTAGATAGAAATTCAAGCATGAAGGGAACTAAAGGAAGCTAATAAAGTGACACAACTTGATGCCCAAATAGAGAGGTAGATTATTCACTTTCCAAGATAGTAGAGATAGATTAAAGTGACATGTCAAGAAAAGTGGCTAAGAAATTTACGACACTAGAGATTAAAGTCAAGATATAGGAAAAAATTCCAATAACCAAATAGCCAAGTAGATAGAGAAATAAAGATGAAAAGTGAACAACTTTCCCAATCAAAGAGTGTAGTCAAGAGATCAAGGTAACCATTTCAGCAAGAAGAGGGTCCTAGAAAGTAGACATTGTGAGGCGTCGCCCCGACCCATCGTAGCATAGTGATGCATTACTATTATTTTTTGATATTCACGACTCGAGATGTCGAGACATTATTTGATGCTTAGAACATACTTTATTATTTCATGTTGTGTGATGTTACTTCAGATATATTTGATGATTGTCATTTAATGTTCATGTATATGTATGTTGATGAAATCAGTAAATGTAGGATTGAGATTTTGATTTAAGATATTTTAAATGGTTAAGAATTATGTAGGATGAAGAAACCTTTATTGATGTATGTTTTAATTTATGAGAATTTCTGAATACGTATACATTTATGTACATGTGATTTTACGAGACTACTGATGTGTGCAATGAGTGTGCAGATATTTAGCCGAGAAACCCTACGAAGGAACATAACTGATCTCTTTGTGCTAATTTTTGGAAGCCTTGTTGTTCGTAATTCACGTATTGTATTGTGAGATTTATGTATGTATCTTCTTTGTTCAGTGAATGTTAATGTTCGTAATTATGTTCTTTCAATGTCGCTTGACACTCATAAAATGTTTATGCGCTTCGGTGTGTTTTTTAGGGTTAATTGTTTAACCTTTGGACCAAGTTGGTTTAAGTTAGTGTCAGTTTTCTATTAGGTTCTTAATTAGGGTTAGTCATCCCTAATCCGAATTAGTGCTTAATTTGCAAGTTAGAGTAGTTAGATGGACCTATTTTATTCCTATATTTTTGTTTGACTCTAAAGCTCTTTCCTAAGGCTTTTAAACATGTTATTATTCTAACCAAAGGGTATGGGTATGGGTTAGGGGTCTTTTCCAACCCCTAATCCCCTTTTTTTGACTTTTGAGGTCACTCAAAAAGTCCCTTTTTGCCTTTGTGCGAAAATTGATCATGGTTATCTTGAGTTACCTCACCTCATCTCCACTTAGGGTTTAACCATAGTGTAGGTTGAGTTAGAAGTTTCTAGATTTTCTAGTGGGTGGAATTAGTTATTGCTCCTTTTGGGTGGTTGAGTTGGAGGCTTATTTAGAGGCCTTCCTTGGACTAGTTGGTTGTTACCCAATCTCTACATTTGGAGAAGATTTCTTGAAGCTTGAAGGAAGGAAGTGGAAACTCTACTCAAATTTGTTCATTGCCATTACCTCTTTGTGAAGGTAGGAAATTCTCATCTCCCTTATTCAGTTTTTATGTTTTATTTCATGTTCATGCTATCATGTTGTTGTTTCACTGTTTGTATGGTTGTGGGTATGTTGGGAAGATTTGATAACCATGTTATTTTGGTTTTTTTCCTTTCCTGTTTATGTTTGAAATTTTGAGTTTTTCCCTTGCATGGGTGTTTTGGTATTACTCACCCTTGGAGAGGGCAGAAGTGACCAATTTTGGGAAAGGTCTGTTTAGTTGGACTCCAACCTGTGTAGAGTCTCTTCTCAGAATGAGAAGAGGGATAAAGGGTAGGGTGTTATGGGCCCCTACCCGTCAACACAAACCTGGTATGAGTATGGCATGTTTAAATGGAAGAACGGGAGTTCTTGGTTATTAGCCCCGATTGGGCATCTAAATTGGTGTTGTGCTTGACTTCTCCTGTTGGAAGAATCCACCTTTCCCTAGTCTTGATTCATTGTGAATCCTATTGTGTAAACCATGTATGATTATGCATGTTTGATTATCTTTTGGTTTTGCTTGGTTGTCACCCGATCAGATATTGGTTTCCTCCATGGTTCTTGAAATGAGATTCAGAAAACATTACAAATTCCTTGATTTTGATCATGAGGAAAAATTTGAATTAATTTTTGAAATTGGGATTGAGATCCTATTGTAAATTGTATTTTTAAACCTTATTGTAAATGGCAACGAAGCCGGGTTTTCTTCCCGATTCTTTCCCGGCTGAGCCTTTGAATCAAGTTTTCCAATAAAATTGGTATTGAGCATATTTGGTTATCATGTGACTTAATTGTGTATTAAATTTAATATGGTTGCACATAAAAGAAAAATAGAATAACGGATAATGTCATGAATTGTGGTATTTCAAGTTTATAAATTGTTAAGGAAGAACAAATAGATAGAATGAAATTTCCAAGTTGATGTATAAGTATTAGATGAATTAGGATTCCTATCTTGAGAACCCAAATTATCTCTTCTTTGTTAAATTTCCTTATGAACAAATCAATTAGACTAAGAGATTATGTATCTCCTTAAATTTTTAAAAGCATAAGTCAGTCAGTTTATCTTTAACCTTGCCATGTATTGTATAATGGCTGCATTAAGTTTTATGTTGATTGTTATATGAATTACCATCCTAAACTATACTTAGTCCAATGAGTAACTCGTGTTATCATTGTAATAACTTATCACGAGTAACTTAGACTATTGGAGTAGGAAACCAGATAGATGGTGTCAATTGTATAAGATGTAATTGTAGTTGGCTGTAGATGATTGTTCCTTGTAATGTAGGTATTGTAGACACCTAAATTTGATTACACTATTTTAGTAATCCTATTTAGTTATCTAAAAAGGGAATTATTAATTAAATTTCTATTTAATTAATCCTTTGTCATCCCCTAGTTGATTAATTTAATTAATCATCTATAGTCCTAATTGATAAATCAAATAATCTATTCTTTATCAATTAAATCCTATTCTTCTATCTAATTCCAAAAATCCCCATTTATTAAATAAATCTATTTGATAAATGAAATCCTCAAATTCAAAAACCCCTAACCTATCTCTAATCCTCCATTTAGCCTAATCCACCCCATCCACCCATACTAACCAAGCTTAGCCACTAACTCACCCACCCTCATTAATGCCATCCACTTGCACATCTCTAACATCCCTAATCTAATCCTAAACCCAAGCCTAATCCACCCCCTAATGTTGTCACATTCCTTAAACAAGTTTAAGACTTTCCTAATCCAAACCAAAGTCTCCCCTCAAAAAAACCCAACCACTAAGTCATGAGTGCTCTTACAAAACATAAAGACTCTTACAAGCCCACTCATGACTCTTATACCCATCTTCCACACTCTTCCCTCTTCCACACTCATTCCTCTTACATCCCTCTTACATACTCAACCTCACTCATCATGACTTTAACCAACCCTTTACCCTACCCTCTCACACTCATCCTCCTTGTGACAAGTGTCACCTTCCCATTGGTGCTAAACAAGCACAATCCATGTGCTCCCCTTTGAGTGCATCTTAGCCCTCCTTAAGCCTTCATCCATCCTTGCATCTAAGCCCTCCATCCCTCTACCCCTTAGCCTATAAATTGAATCCCATCCCAAGCCATTTCATCAACAATCTTTGAGCTAAAGTTACCATGCTATTTTGAGAACCAAAGCCATCAATCATACCCTTATAATGCCAAATTGAGAGCTCACAAAGCTACCAATTTGCCATTACCCATCTCCATTGAAACAGCTTTTGAACATCTTGAGCATACATCCACAGCAAAAGGACACATCTACAGAATCAAGAAAGCATGGAGTGTTTTCTCTTGTGAGGTTTGCACTTCTTGTTCTCTTTCTTTTTCTAAGCATATATGTGAATTTAGTTTTTGGTTTGTGAATGTTTACTTTATTTGTTAATGTTCTTTGCATACTGATTCTGGTTCTACGGGTATCATTGAAATACATATCATTTGAGGTTCATGAAAATTATTAAGAAGGAATTCATAAGAAATTTACGTAGATTTTGATGATCTTGCAATAGTTGATTTTGTTGAGCATAATGCATAAAAAGGTGGTAGATTAATATCATTTAAGAATTAAAACACCAATCCTATAAGACTACATAGTAAGACCTTATCCATCAAGTAAGTTTCAAAAATGCATATGAAAGAGGCCTGTAGAAGCACATTTTCATTCTGGAAATTGTATGGAAAACACAAAATTTGGTTGATACTATTACAGACAATTAAAATATTCACATCACACTAAAATAAAATAAAACCTATAACCAAATTCTATTCATTATGACCAAAAATATTATAGTTCAGTAGATATCCTAAATATCCTAACTTTGTCACCTATAAAACTTTATGGTCTTTATTGCTTGACCACCTTCTTTGGACGTCAATTTAAACTTGTTTTAAAAAGGGCATTTTTGTCTTGTCTTAAGTCAAGGTGGTTGATGGGAGGGTGATGTCATCTTGCCACCTTGTCCCATCCCCATCCTCCTCCATTTCTAGTGGCCAGCTTGGGAAGGTGACATATATGTTGGAAGATAAATTGTGGTGGTCATCTCCTTTTTGTTAAAATCCCTTTCTTGTCTCTGTTCACGTGCCCACCTCTTGGGTTGTGTTTCCTCAACCTTGGGCTGCGTGGGATGATGTGTGGAGAGGGCTATGTCATGACATGACATAAATTTGGAGGTTGGCATAAGCTTTTGGGTTTTGTTTTAAAGTTTCAAGTTGGAGTATGTTTTAAAGTTGCAAGTTGGAGTATGTTTTAAAGAAAAAACCAAAGACTTCATCTCCTCCATGCTCCTGCGTACCTTTTTTGATGTGAAGTCTTGGGTTTGCATGGGGCCTAGGAAGAGGTGTAGGGAGAGGTCAAATCGACTTGACTTGTAGCCAAGTGGAATGATTAGTGGTTAGGGGTAGGTTAGCTTGGATTAGTATAGATTAGAGTTAGTAGGTAGGTTAGTTGTTAGTAAGTTTAGTTGTTTTCTTATGTTAGTTAGTTAGTTTATAAGTTTTATTATTATTAAGTTATATTTTAGTAAGTAGTGTTAGTATTTAGTTTTTTAATTAGTTTAAAGTGTAATTTGTTAAAGTTATGTTGTTTAAATTTTAGATATATTGCTTTAGTAATGCTAGTTTAAATTTCATGTTTTAATTGATAGTTTTTAAATTTAATTTAATTTGTATAGTTAAGTTCTATTTTAAAGATTAGACCCTCATTTATGAATGATTAGATCAACTATAGACTTAGTTAGTTAGTTTAAGATAAATTAGTTTTATATGAAATAATTATTAAATTTAGTTTAGATTTAATTTATATTTGATTAAATTTTTGTTAAAGATTAAGCTAAGTCGGAGATTTAAGAAATGTTGGTATTAATCGTATATTTGATAATTTGTTTAATTAGTGTCCTAATAGCTTAAGTTACTCGAATAATCTAAACCAAATCTTCTTTAGATCATTATTAAAATAATTTTTGCATGATTGTTTAAGCAATGTAATAACGAATCAGTAAACATTGATATTAATCTAACAACAATGTACTTCAGAATCCTGATGATGTATTCCTCCACAAAAGTTTTAAACCAAGGATGTTGTAGAGAAAATTTTCTTAAACTGTAATCAATCATTCAAACTTAGAGCAATTAAATTATTAAAAAATAAAAATTTTTGTGTTTTTTTTTTCCCTCGTAGTTTGGGCATGATAGAAATAGACCATAAAGATAGAAATACCAAGAGCACTAATACCAAATAAACACTTTAAGCATGTTCAAGCACTAGAGACATTGCAAGAAAAGTCAAATTATGGAACTCCTAATAAGAAACACAAGCAAAATGTTTAGAGTTGGTTGACAAAGTTTGACAATAGTGGATATCATAACAAGTTTGATGTTCAAAAGAAAGTTTTTTCCAAGCAAGATAGTGACACATGGAGTAGTCTTCAAGAAATCAAGAAAGGAACAAATAAACCTTGAATGATACAAGTATATGTTAGGTCTAAAAAAGAAAGCCCTAGAACTACCATCATATATATGTTCAAATGGTTTTCATGGTTCTAGCACAAATGAAGACACATCAAGCACATTATACTTAAAGGACATGGTTCATTACTAAATAACTTGGCTCACAAATTTATCCTCCCTTGCCTCACACAATGTGGTTGCCCACAATAGATATTGAATTTTTCATAGATGGGTTACCCACATCCAAACTGTTGGAGTTCTTTCTTGTAAAGAACATATCAAGTAAATTTAAACCTAGTACTAGGAAAAAAAGATAGGGACAAGCCTAAGGATGAGCTAAATCCTATATTCAACAAGGCTAAATCTCAGTTCTGGACCAACATTAATAGAGTCATTAGGACTCACTTCACTTTGGGCTCTGCTAAGCCAAG
This sequence comes from Cupressus sempervirens, assembly GCA_028749045.1. NCBI lineage: Eukaryota > Viridiplantae > Streptophyta > Pinopsida > Cupressales > Cupressaceae > Cupressus > Cupressus sempervirens. Next base: position 487,979,009 of record CM053790.1, read on the forward strand.
GTAGGAAAACCTAAGGGATTTATCTTATTAACTTGATACTTTTCTCTACAATATTATCCCCTATAGTAGAAATGGTCAATATTCTTCTATAATTTTCTGACAATTTTTTTGATTACAATAGCTATTACAACCAAAAAGTAACAACAAATAAGCCATGACCGACACTTCTAGTTCTCCAAACATAAAATGGGAAATTGATATTCAATTAAAGTTTGGATCTTAGCATAACTTGGGTAAGCAATAATACAGAACATGTAACCTCCAAGTTGAATAGTCCCTTATCCATTGGGCATCAACTAAACCTTCACATACAGATGGATACCTGAAGTATAATCATATATTCAGACATCTGATCTATCTATTTGATTTGCAAACATAAATCAATCTTCATAAAAACTCTCATACTTATGGTGATATCCTCCTGGTGTAACCCACAATCCTGTCAATGTAAACAAGTATTTACTTGGCTTCTTTGTTCCAATAGCAAGTTTATTCTGACATACAACCTTAAGGGATTGCAATTGAGTTCAAGCTCTTAGTTCTTAAATACAAAACATTGTAGATAACAAAAGGAGACAAGAATCAGAACGCAACTAAAAGAAATGAAGCTATTGCATTAATTCCCTTGAAATCAAAACTTTAGAAAATACACAAAGAATGACTATGTAATATAACAATGCTTCAAAAGAAAACTACACTAATGTTGTTCATAATAGAGGAACACTGAGAAAATGTTATCACAACAATCAGGAAATTCTCTAACTTTGGAACCTATTTGGTCTCACAATTCTCAAAAAATCTCCAAAGAATTGGAACACCTACAAAGAGACAAGAGGAAGAATATATCAAAGAGAAGATATTTTAGGATCTAGAATATGAAATTGACATGTGTCCCCCTAGAAATGTCTTCAAATTTTATTGTAGTTGAAACTGATCTTCTTCATATGCCTAGAACCAAAAACCATAAATGATATAGAAATATTTGATATATCCCCCCTTTAAAGTAATCAACAAAATATCTTATGGAGAAATATCAAGAATTCCTCATAAACTATCCTAAAGCTTCAAAATTTGATCCAACTGGTCACATCTGCTTTTGCCATGAAGTTTAAATGTATTTTTGCCAAAAACATCATTTTGCAACCAACTACATTAAAAACCATCAAATATTCTTTAAAGTTGCTGATGAAATAAAAAATGATACAAATATGATCAAAATCTAATATCAAATCAAGCTAGAAACATAATTTTGCAAATTTCACTAAGAAGCCCTCGAAAACAAAATTCTTCATGTAGCCGCTTCCAGTGAACACCTACACAAAAAATGATTTCAAAAATGGATAGTTCATTCTTTGCCAATTTCATTGGTAGATTACACTGTGCATTTTAAACAAAATTCGTGCCCCAGAGACCAATTTGGAATTCTAGCTCCCAGACTATGAACAGAGCATTTAAATTGAAAAATTTAAAAATTTATATAGTTGAACTATATAAAACTTTAAAACTCATTAAAATTTTTCAACTTCAAGATTATGAGCATTGAAAATATTTGGATTTTTATATTTTTTAATCATTTTAAATTCCCCATTCCACATCCCTTGCCAAGTGTCGATCCTCCATTGGTCGAGCCCCACATCCACCATGTATTTGAAATATTTGAGAATTCCACTCAATACTTAATTTTTAATCACTTTGTAACATCTTAATATTAATTTTTATCTTATATGACCATACTTACTTAATCTCATAACATCTTAAACATATGAAAAACTATCCACGATCTCCCGATGGGCCTCATTGTAGCATCTAAAACCTTCATTTTCCACACTCCAATGTCACAAAAAAGTCTATTTTCCTAACATTGTAGGCCTTCAACATGAGCTTCCTAATCTTACACCATTTCAATCTTATGCTATTCATAAAATTGTAGGTCTTTGAAATTTGGTTCCCAACCTCTCGATTGGCATAGAATCGCACATCTTTTTACCATGCTTCACGATCTCACAGGTGTAACATCATAATACAATGTAATCCATCTTGTGACCTTATGAAATTTCATAAGATTGCAACACTTATATATTCATCCCCTAACTTCATGATGACCATCTGCAATGTGTCACGTATCACTCCCCTATTTGGTGTGTTAGACAATCAAAACTATGCTCCAAGTTGCATCCGTCTGACCACGGGGCCACCATCCATAGGCTCTGCTTGTTTCCAAGTGGTTGTCTTTGAAGAAACTTGACATTTGAGTGCTTACATATTTAAAAATTATTGGCAACCTGAACACAAGGCATGTGGGATATTGTCACACCTAATGTTGTCATAGAAATAGCTCCTTTGGCTCCTGCATCTTGCATGGACGATCCTTTGTCTATGCATGGGTGACTTCCAAATATGTGTGCCCTATACCTTGGCTAGCTGCCACATATAAATTCTGAAGATCACTATTCCCTCAGTTCATATTTGTGTTAATGACTGATCCATTCAATTTCAGCGACTGGAATGAGAGTGGTCTTTGCTAAAAATAAACACAAAATGTGGCACATGCTCATCATGAGAAAGACGTATCCACCTAATAAGTACCTCTTCACCTTGCTATGGAGAAAACTTGTAACATAGAGGGAGAACACCACATGTTGGTTGTCTTTCCTACCAAATGTGCCATTACAGTTCTAGTTCTTCATTTGTGGATTTCCTTTGCCACGAACTGCTGGCATCTATCTCCAAATGTGGATCTCCATTGATTCTTTATCATTGATGATCTGAGGTGTGGACCATTATTTCAAAATGTGGGTGCCCATTTTGGGCTTTCTTCTTTGCAATGTTGGAAGCTCTATATTTATTCATACACAGATATGGAGGGCTTCATTCAAACATTGCGGCTTCCTCATTCCTATTTGCATGGGACATGGAGCTGGATAGTAATGCATACTACCAAACAGACATCCTCCTCATTTAGTGTGAGATATCTTACAGGCCGTGGGTGCTCCAAAATATGGGTTTCTCTACCTCCTGATGCCTGGAATGATGGATGATTTCCTCTTCACTCGCTGTGATTTTGATATATGTTCAATGGGGTGCTATGCTGCTACAACCTTCTTGCATACTTTGCAAATTTTCTCCAACACCATGGTCGTGGGCCCTTCTCTAGCTTGTATACTTATGACTGCATGAATGTCTTGGAGTTATATTTTTTGTTTTTACTTCAAAATTATCACTTATCTCCACAATAAAAGTATATATATAAGGTAGGCCATCAGTATCATAACTGCAACTTCATGATTCTGTATAATGTTTTCCAAAATATAATGATTTAATGATATATGCACTCAAAAATCCCGCTGCAACTATGGATTCATTTGTACATTGACCCCTGTAAACAATTCCATACCCTCCATATATATCAAATAATTCTATGTCATTAGTAGGCTTCTTCATCACACATGCACATCTAGACATCTGATGAACTTTAATATGAGAATTAATAATGCTTCTTTATCCATCAACCTTATTCCCCTTTCAAAATATGATTTGCACATATTTTACTTAATTTGATGGAATCAGTCAGACCAAAAAAGTGGGTCCGGCTAAAAAAAAAATTTGTTTCCAAAAAATTGATTCTACAAACTGATCCATTGATCATCTTGAACTGTTTAAAATCAAATCAAGTGCTGAATCAAACTTTAAAACTTGTTTTACCCTATTCTTTAAATTGTGATTTTCTGATAATAGGGCCTATCGACTGGCTTATATCTGAATATTCTTTTCACTATTGCATAGTGATATTCCTTAAGATCAGCTTGGAATCTTGTGACAATTCCAAGTACATTCACTATATCTTGTCTGCTATGAGTCAGATACTACAATCCTCCAATCATAGATTTGTACTTCTTTTGTTTAATAGTAGGCATCTCATCTTTGCTAGATAATTTATGACCAATTACCATAAGAGTTCCAACAGATTTACAACTTTCTAAACCAAATATTTTCAATAAATATTTTAAATACTTGGTTTGAGAAATAAAAATACTTTCTTTGTTCTAAACAATCTGCAATCCCAAGAAAAATTTCATTTCACCTATCATGTTAATTTCAAACTCATTCTTCATGTCTTTTGAGAATTTGTTACTGGCTTCATCATTTCCACCAAAAATGATGTCATCAACAAATACAATGATTACTAGCAAACCATCTTCTATATTCTTCAAGTACAAGTTACCATCTATTGTTCCTTTAGTAAATCCAAGCTTTGTAAAGTACTTATCCAACCTTGCATACTAGGTTCTTGGTGCTTGTTTTGATCCATACAACGCTTTCTTCAGTCTACAAACCATATCCTTTTCTTCTGTTAAAGGAAAACCCTCTGGTTGCTCAATGTAAACTTCTTCTTCAAGTTCCCCATTTAAGAATGTTGACTTAACATCCATCTGATATGCGTTAAAATTCTTGTGTGTTCCATATGTTAGGAACATTCTGATTGCTTCCATTCTTGCTATAGGTGCATATGTCTCTTCATAATCAATTCCTTCTTGTTGAGAGTAACCTTTGCATAAAATTCTTGCCTTGTTTCTTATTACTTCTCCCTGTTCATTCATAATCACATTTTTGTCCTTGGGTCTAGGAACTAATTCCCATGTGTTATTTTTAATTATCTTTTGGTGTTCTTCCTTCATTGCTTCTTTGCAATAAGTATCTTTGATTGCTTCATCTACACTTCTTGGTTCTACTTGAGATATTAGACATAGTTCTTCATTAATTCTACTCCTTGTCATTGCCCCTTTTTCTTTACTTCTTATTAATTGATCAATAGGATGATTTCTTATCATGTTTCTATTTGGAGTAAGAGTTGTTGCTTCAACTTTTATCTCAGGTATTACGCTCCATTCTTCTCTCATATCTTCAATTTTCACATTATTCAACAAGTCATTGTTAGTCTTGAAAAATAACTCATTACTTTTGTTAGCCATTCCAGAGTAATCACCTCCATCATAATTATAGTCCATTATCTTTTCCTTGGTACCAAAATTTTCATCAATTTTAACATTTGCGCACTCTAATATAGTTTTTGTTCTATAGTTGAAACATTTGTAAGCTTTACTTTTCAATGAATAACCAAGAAACATACCGTCATTGCTCCTTGGATCAAATTTACCAATATCATCATCTCTTTTGATGTAACATTTGCTTCCAAATATTCTAAAGTACTTGACTAATGGTGAGTGACCAAACCATAATTCATAGGGTGTTTTGTCCATACCTTTCCTAATCTACACTCTGTTCAGTGTGTATATTGCTATATTGGTTGCTTCTCTCCAAAAGGTCTTTGGTATATTACTCTCAAATAACATAGCTCTTGCTGATTTAGCAATTGATTTGTTTCTTCTTTTAGCAATCCCATTCTACTCAGGTGTACAGGGTGAGGATAGTTGTCTCTTGATGCCATGTTCTTCACAATAGATATTGAACTCTCTAGAGGTGAATTCTCCTCCTCTGTCTAGTCTTAACTCTAGATTCATTCTCAACCTTGTTCTTAAATATCCTAAATTTCTCAAATGCTTTTGATTTTTCTTTATGAAAAGCTACCCACATCATTCTAGTGAAATCATCAACAAAAATCATAAAGTACCTTTCTCCATAGAATCCTCTTGTTCTTGCAGTACCACTCAGATCTATATATACTAGTTCTAGCTTTTGTGTAGTACAAAACTACTTGCTAGTAAATGAGACTCTTTTCTACTTAGCCAAAATGCATTCCTTACAAATAGTGTCAGTGGACTTAGAGATTTTGGGCAAATATCTCACAACAAGTGTATTACTAGCCTTCACAATGTTATCAAAGTTAATGTGACAAAATATTTTGTGGCATAACCAACTATTGTCAGTCTTTACTACTAAACATGTTATTTCAGTGGAGTTTAACTAAAATACATTACCTCTAGCTTTTGTGCTAGTACCAAGTAGTTTCCCTTCCTTGTTCTTGATAATGCATGTATCATTACCAAATTGTAGGTGATAGCCTTTGTCCATAAGCTGTCCAACACTCAACAAGTTATGCTTAAGTTCATCAACAAAATAAACATCATCATTATGTGCTTTACCATCAAGTGTTATAGATCCAATTCCTATAATATGATAGGCTACATTATTCCCTACTCTGAAAATTCCTCCATCATGGCTTCTAAATTTGACAAACTTTCTCATATCACAAGTCATGTGATGTGAACAACCACTATCAATGATCCAATCTTTCTTTTCAACTTGTGAAATTAGTGCACTTTCTTCTCTAATTTCTCTATCAAGATCATCCTCTTTTATAGCTACAAATCGTAATTCATCTTCACTTTTGCTTTGATCAGATTTTTCTTCACCTTCTTCTTCATTAGCATGTAAACAATTTCTAGGTCTTCTAGATTTGAATCTACCTAAACTTCCTTTCTCTTTTAGGATAATTAGATGCATAATGACCATATTCAATACAAGTCCAACATTTAAAAATATTCTTACCATCTTTTTCTCTTTCCACAAGAAGAGCCACTCCTTCTTGGATCTTTTCTTCAATGGATTTGTTGCTACTAGCAATGTATCCCTATGTTTTTGTGCTCCTTACTAAACTAGGCTTGATGTTTAATGCACTGAATGTTGTCTCAACTTTTTCCAGTTCTCTAGACTATTTTAGATCAAATTTTGCACCTTCCAATCTACCAAGAAATGTCTCTTTGGTGAAATTAGTAGTGCAAGGTATCATCAGTTGCATCATTTATGCTACTAACTTGAAAGGTGGTTTCAAAATTTTCAAGATCTTCTATATTACTTCATCATCAGATTTCTTTCCATCAAGAGATGTGATGCAACAATCTCAAATATTCTCCCAACATAGCTTATCATAGATTCATCTTCCATCATTCTAGCATCTTGAAATGTGCAATAAAAATTTTGCAATCTAACTCTTTTTGCATGTGAATCACCTTCATAATTAGCTTCTAAAGTTTTCCAAATTTCATGAGATGTTTTAAGTAATTTTACCTGACTGTACTTACTTTCAGGTAATGTTGATAGTATTGCTTCACTTGCCCCTATGTTGCACATAAATACTTCTCTTTATTCTTCGATGCAAGTTTCAAGATTGTCTTCTTCTGCAATGTTTTTGGATGTGTTGGTCATGAGCCAATATCCTAGACCCATGCATAAGAGATTAGTCTTCATTTTATCCTTCCAACTGTCATAGTTTGTGCAATCAAATCTAGGACTTTCCTTTCTGAACATATTAGCCATGGATCACTCAAAGTTGTTAAACTTTCTTTCAATGACCTAATGCTCTGATACCAATTGTTAGAAGTAGTAGTTCACCAATATAACTGAGAGGGGGGGTGGGGGTGAATTAGTTATGTGTCAGTCTTAAACAATTACTACTTTATTAACCAAAGTAAATAGCAATCGTAAAGAAATGCATGCACACACATACACCAAATATGTTGAATAGGGAAAACCATAGTGGGAATGATGAACATAGAATAATGTACTAATCTAAATATTCCTTGTTAGAGGATAGACCATGTTAGAAGTCTGTTACAATACTTAGTACAAAGAGTCCCTGTTAGGAGATTCCCACCCTATTAGGAGTTGTAGAAGGTAGTTGAACCCACTATCTAAAAAACTTTAGGATCAGATCAACAAACCCACTGTCCAATCAATCTCGATACTATTCCTTTCAAAATAATAAATGTGAAAAAATTTATTTTCTCTTCCTCTATCCATTATGTCAGACTTCTTCACCTTCAGATCATGCAAATAGATCTAGAACTCATCAGTAACCCTTAAGGTCACTTACATGCATTAGCAGATTACTCTACTCTTTTACTTCACAATTCGCAAGTCTTTTTTGCTTCTTGATCACAATCATGGTCTCTAGAACTTGGAAAACATCTTTCCTTTATACCATACTCAATTATTAATATTTTGAGTTGGCTCCATATAGTTAACATTCATTTGAGTCAGCTCCATATTTAATTAAATGAAATACACATTTAATTAATCTTGTTGGTTCACAATTGTTCCCAAACTTCCACTCGTGCAACTTCTATACTCGTGCACTTGCTAATGTCATAATTTATTAGTGTACTTCATCCAATTAATTGTGCAACCCTTAATTCCAAACACAATGTGTTATATTTATCATACAACAAAGAATGTTTTCCCAATGCTCTGTCTCCCTGCGGTTCTTTGTAAATTATTAATATCTTTCATACGCTATCGATTCAGGTTTTGCACACTTGACCACATGTCAAATACATGTTGTAGTATATGTTGTTAAATACACATGGGTAGATATGCAATGTGATGTCCTTAATACATAAATTTTGATCTACTGCTCTGTCAGTCTTACTATGCTGTCATCAATGACAAACAAAGTCATAACACTATTCTGTGATGTTTTCTCATAGTATCAGCATTCATGCTGATAGTTGAAATCCTTTAACAAGGTAAGATCTAAAAATTTTGTAAGAATTTAATAGGGTAGATCATGTTTCATGATCAAATAATGTAACTTTCATTAGATACACTTTATTACTACAGTAGTGGAGATTTGTGCATGTCATCCCCACCCTAGTTTTACCTTCTCATTAGAGGGTTTCTGGGTAACCAAATGTTATTTACTTTCATACTATGGATGAATATGTTTGGCTATCTATTTAAGTTTTCATGCAAACTATGAGATGGATGTGTGGTGAACGAATTTGTGATTAAACTTTTGAAGGACTGATTCACACCCCCCACCCGCCCCCCAAACTCAGAGTTTACTTTCCTTAATTGGTATCAAAGCATGGTTCTTTGGAAAGGAAAGCTTTGCAACTTTGATGAAAGATCTTGGAGATGGAAGTCTATAAATTGGGAAAGACTATTGAGAACCAAAACATTGAAATCCAGCTTGTCCCACATTAGTTGAATGAAGTGGGAGATGAGTTGAAGTGATCTTTGAAGAAAAGGAAAGATATATCTATGGAAGATAATGACACATATTACCAAGATATTGACACTACTAGATTATTTTTAGTTGGAAGCACAAGTGAATTTGATGCAATTTTTGTAGATCTGATGGAAAATAATGGAGCCCTAACTGAAGAGGTTAGAATTCTCAAGGCAAAACAAGAAGTCCAATCAGTATTGCTATGTGAGGTGACCGAGTAGAAAAATAAAGTTGAAGAAGAAAAAGTCATGATTGAAGATGAAAAAGGGATACTAACTAACAAACTAGATGAAAAGACATAAGAGGTGAATAGGATTGCTCACATGCAATTGGAAACATTGAAAAAAATGATGATTGCAAACCATGAATTGAATGGAAAAGATATTGAAATCACAAAATTGAAGTTGTAGAATGAAAAACAGAGAAATAATCTAAAAAGAGATTTTTTTTTTTTGAAAGTATCAAATGATCTAGTGAAGCCATCAATTATTTTGAGCAACTGATGAGATCTCCTAGATCCAACAATGATACTACTAGATTGGGTTACACTAGAATAGAAGAAGGAGAATCATCTAAAAGTGGTGAACAAAGGAATATCAATGGTAAAAACTCCAAACCTACTTGTCATAATTTTGGTAAGATAGGTCATAGAGCTAATGTTTGCAAGAGCAAGACTACAAATCAAAATCCCAAGAAGAAGTTCATGGGTCACTACCACAAGTGAAACAAACAAGGACATCAAGCACATGAATGCAGATCCAAGACCATAAGCACAAAAATATTTGAAGGATACTACTATAACTGTCATAAATATGGACATAGAGCATATGAGTGCATATCCAAACCCAAGTGGTCATCAAACAAGAAGATGAAGGTAAAGCACAATGGTAACTCCTATAATTGGGATTAAAATATAAGGTATAGTTGTCACTATTGTCAAGAATATGGACATGTTCTAGAGAACTACATAACAACACATTTTAGAAGTGATTACAATAGATGGTTAAGTTAGACTACATGTTTTAGTTTCTTAAAGACTGGTCACATAAGTAGACATTGTCCAACAAAGTAAAAGGCACCAAGTAATGAGTTCAACAAAGGGAAAGGAAAGGTAGATGTTGGAGAAGTCAAAATATAGATGAAAAAAACATGGAAGAAAAAGGAAGGTTGTAGTATATCAAGTTCAGATGAGATCACTTCATCCAATGGATCAGGTAGTCACACCATCTCCAACTAGGCAATCAAGAGGTATGTGTGGGACTGATATTTAAATGAATTATCATGCATCAATTCCAAGTATTTAGTTATAAAAAATGTTATATATGCATGAAGAATGATGCAAAATAATGTTTAGAACCTAGTAGAAATCTTTAAGCTTTGTTAGTTTTCATATTGCTGTCAAGCATGAAAAGTTTCACTTAAGTTGTCGAGTGAAATCTAGTTAATGTTGAGCTATCATAAGTGATAGTGTTGGCCAAGATTATATTGGATGCCAAGCATTAAAAAACTACATGGAAGTTGAGTGAGTTAGAATTGCTACTATAGTCAATCTTACATTTATGTAAGCACTAAGCATTAATTACAAAGTTTTAAGGGCTATATGGTTGATTTTTTGATTCATTTTCAATTATTCAAGATTGACAAGAGCATGAAGAGCTTAAGGTGAATTGGATATATTATTTCAAGCATTTACAGATTGAATTCAACCACTATTTGACACCATTCATTAGATTTGAGAATGTATTTATCATGTGCAGAGCTATGTTGTTTGAAGTTTTGCAAACCCTAGGCATCAAATATGGCATCTAATTCTTATTCTTATAAGGTTAAAGAGGGAAATGAAGTTTTGAATGTTCAATTAATCAGCAATGAGATCAAAAAACTAAACTTCAAAGCAATTCTTGACATTGCATACAAACAAGACCCATATGGTACATTATCCATGATACCACCACAAGTTTTAATGATTCAAGATGTAAGATGTTGATACACATGTAAGGTGAGTACCATAGGTGACATGGAGATAAGAGATGCTTGTAGAAATTTATGTGAGAATGGTGTATTGAATGAATAATTCAAGGTTGTAGAGAGAAAAGGGTTAACTTGTGCCCTAGATTTTCTAGATGTATTCAAAACATAATGGATTAAGATGGTTCTTAGTAGAATTTATGACAATTCTGTATGGTTGGAGGATGACCCTATAAAAATCACCAAGAGAATTGTATAGGTAATAGGGTATATGATGCTAGATAGACCTAAGACCATGAGAAGTGATGTAAAAAGAGGTTATTGAGAAAAACATAGCAACATTATGGAATAAGAGAGGAATGAAAATTAACATCATTATAGATCACCTAATTGCTTTTACAATAAGGATAATTGCACATAAATTCTTTCAGTCTAGTAGATTGAACAATGTACCTTGCATTGTTATTGACGTAGGCTACAAGATAGTCAAGAAGGATCATTCTTATGACCTCTTTGTGTTGTAGTTCCAATAGTTATCAGAAAACTTAGGAGCCATAAGGAAAACCAAGAGTGCAAAGTTCAAGTTTGGTTTAATACTTGTATGTATATTTTCCTATGTGCAGAACACATTCCCTTATTTTGTTAAAGTTGCATGGAAGACAAATAGATCTATTGCAATACAGATAGGAGAATACATTGAGAAACTTGGAGAAAACTTTGAGTCTATTATGACTAGCTACTTTGAAGACTTTAAGAAGTCAATGAAACAAAGACATAAGATTCTACTATCACTAATTGAGAAGTACTTCAATGATGTTCACTTTCTAGTTGGTACTGATTTCACATATGTATAGGTTGTAGTTCCAAGAGTGAGATGGTTAATGCATCTAGGTTATGAGATAAATGTGGATGAGGCATATGCAACAATTATAGCTTTATTGCATGAAGAAGTAGATAAGGAAGCCATAGAGTTTGATAATTATGATGTAGCCAAGTCAAATATAACCATGGATTTGAAGACAACCTCTATAATAAGGAAAAAAAACAAAATTGTTAAGAAGATCAAAAAACTAAAAATTTGGTGAAGGGACAGAAGAAAAAGAATCAAATGATGATGATGATGATGAAGGTGAAGATGCACCTATCCAAGCACTACTGGCCATTACTCAAGGTCAAGGAGAAGACCAAACTGAAGAGGAGGTTGAGCTTGATGAAGGTGTCAAGGGAGAAGAAGCCAATGAAGCACTTGTAGCCAAAGAAAAGAAGAAAAGAAAAGATAAAGCTCCTATAGTTAGAAAACCAAAGAATTTTGTAAAACCTACACAACCCAATCCTGCAATTCCTCCCACCAGGGCTAGCACAAGGGCTAATACTAAGAAGGTTCATGAAGTGCAAAAGTCAAAAAGGAAGAGAACTAGGATAACTACACAGGAAGATGAGTCTGAAAAGGGACAAAGGAGAAAGTACATTTCTCTAGTTGAGTTAGATGAAGAGAGGACAAAATCTGATGACAATAGCCAATTTAAGTGGTAAGTCAATATCCTTCTTTTGATTTGGACAACTTGTGTGAAAATATAAAAAATAATGTTAAGTTATCTAGATTCACACTTGTTGAGTTTGAAAATTTTGGAAAGATTGAGATGAACCAAGTGGAAGAGTCAATATATACCATGATGGCAACATTCAAGAAGACTCCAATTGAACTTGTCAACTCTATACATAAAAGTTTATATGCAAGAGTTAAGCAAAAATGGCAATATATTCTCACTACCGAAAGGCAAATCATTGAAATTGCACTTGCTCAAGTGATGTGAAAATTGGATAAGGCCACAATGTCAAAGGCCATTAACAAACATAAAGGGATATTTGCTCCCAACTATAGAGCATTCAATATTTTGCGAAAGGACATTGAGGGTGTTGTTCATAAGTCCACTCAGACATGGAAGTCAATATATGGACTAACAACACCTAAGGAAATTGAGCAAACACATATTGAGATAGGTGAAGATAAAGTTGAACAAGAAGTAACTAAGGTTACTAAAGAGAAAATTGAGAAAGATGCACATGTGGAAGTCACTGAGATAAATGCATATACACAGGCAACAACTAAAGATGTACAACAAATAGAATAGAGTGTAGCAGAAATAAAAACATCGAGTGTCAATCCACAACATGTGACATATACAATAAAGATCAAGGATGTTTTTGATATTGTTGCTCAAAACATCAATCCCCTAACAAAGGAGGACTTGAAGAAGATATTGTTAGACACCACCACCAAGGCACAACTATACAATCATCTTGTATTCATGAGTATAGATGAACTTGAGAAGGAAGAAAAGACATCTACAAAGGAAGGAAAATAGGACATAACTCAAACTTGTCAATTTACTATGGTACAACCTACAATGCCCATTGTAGTGTACCAAAGGAAAGAAACAACAATGGAAAATATGAGCACAATGGTGCAAAATGTATTAGTACAAGAAGTTTCTATAGAAGAACAAGAAGGGACACAAGATCAAACAAGTCAAGAAGATACTCCTATACCTACAACATAAACTCAAGGTGCAATTGAGATTGAAAAGCAAGAGATGAATATGACTGAAGAGTTAGTCTTGGCTACCAATCCCAAGGAGCAATTAGCAATACAAACACTAGTTACTTTACTAGAAATTGCTACTCCTCCAAGTCAAGCTCTTCACAGGACGAGTATAAAAGCTACACCACTGTAGTCATTAAGGCCTAGTCCTAGCACATCAAAAGCAGATGAAGTTAAATCATGTGGTGATGTCAACTTGGATGAGGTGATAGTGTTGCCAAAATTTGATCTTGCAACAATCACTATTTAATAGATGAGCATACTTCAAGATGCACTTGCAAGGAAAAAACATCAAGAACTGCTCAAAAGGGAACATTGGAAAAATCAAGCATTGCAAGATATCAAGGAAATATTTCTTGGTGTATTCAGCCTACCTACACCTACAAAAGACAAGCCTATCATGGAGCAATTGGAAAATATAGTAGAGTATGTAAAGGATATAGACCTAGACTCAAATATTGAACTACTTGAATGGTCTAAGAGGAAATTTCAAAACCAAGTCAATGAAAATATATCAAGTGCCATTGCACTTAATCAAGTTGAGTTAGCAACCAAGATTGATAGTGTAAAGAAAGTTTTAGAGAACATTTTCTCATTGTACACCAAGTTGTGTGATACAACTTTGTTCACACAAGAAGTGCAACGCCATATTGAAAATCTAGAGGGAGATATGAAGATGACAGATACTACTCTACCAAATTCTCCAACTTAGAGTCAAAATCACTTCAAGAATTTGATGCATTCCCAAGGTCGGTTGGCAGCCCTGCATGCTCAAGATGCAAATATTTGGGCCACACTGGTAAGCATCCAATCCATGTTGACCCCACACATGGACATATTACATAAAGAAATAGCCTTTTTAGAAACATTAATGAAGAAAGATCCTCATCTTTCTACCCATGAAGGCTTAGTTCACCTTGTTGTTGGGTTAGCTATCCAAATCAAATCATTGGAAGTAACTTGTAATAACTGGGATGCAGCTTTGAAGATCATACTTGAGGTGCATAAAGCTTTCTTGGACAAACACACTATATGTGTATAACCCTTTGATATCAGTGTCAAAAAGGGGGAATAATAAGTTTTTGAGGGAGACAATGACTCCAAGGAAAGAATGAATGCAGCTTTGGGGGAGACCAACCAAAGGGGGAGTCAAAGACAGAAATAGTGTATAGCACAATTTAGCATATGCATATTTACTCAATAGGAGTATTGGTTTAGATTCAGAATAGCACAATCAAATTAGGGGGAGTTATAAGATTTTGAGGTATGACTATTGTTGGTGTAAATAGGTATTTACTATTTACACTTTACTTAAGTTAGTGCATTATTTTATTATTTTACATTATTTTATTATTTCTGTTTATGAGACACTTAGGAGTTTGCATACCTTCTAGAGTTGTCATGTAGACAACATAGAAGTACACAAATCTAATTGTGCACATGCTGTCTACAACACAAAATTTTGCATCATTCACTAAGTTGTCATGTAGACAACACAGTTTTTCACACTCCTAATTTAGCACATGTTGTCTACAACACTGATGTGCATGTTTCACCTTTGTAGGCTTATCCTCTCATCATCGCACTTACTTCTGTGCTTAATGGAGGATAACCCATATCTGGTGGACTTGTGCCTGGTTGTTGGACTTATCATGATGTTGATTCCAAGGCATTCTAGATGCATCTCAGAGGCCTTTATATTGAGGCACTGCTAGTGTACTTGTACATAGAATTGAATACTATACAGTTATTCTGATCATACTCTAGTCTAATTTGTGCTTGTGTTTTGAGTTCCTTGGTCTTGGGTAGATTCTACCCTAAGGTAGATTCTTACAACTATTAAGTCAAGTTTTTCAAAATTTTGAAATTTTATACATATACAGAACAGAGATAGTAAGTATCTGAGTTATGTTCATAAGTTAAGATCATTTATGCATGACCAAGTGTTTTTTCCACTCATGTCAAGGGGATAGATTGTTAATCTTAGATTTTTTTTGACATATGAGTGTCTATACACTTAAGTCATTTACAAATCAAAACTCGATTCATGCCAAACAAGTAATGCATGTTGACCAGAACATGTCAGATAATGCATGTCGAGTGAGATACTTAGTATGTGCTAAGTAAATAGTTAGTGTCAAGTTACTAAAGTGTTGAGAATATAGATGATGCCAAGTGATTCAGATGTCAAGTAACCAATTGATGTTGAGCTATTTAGATGCCAAGTTACAACATTGAAGTTGTAGTTGATGTTGAGAATTAGGGACTTCAAGTGCTGAGTAATACATTTTTGACATAGTTGTTCGTAATGGCACAAACTACTATGTAAACCATTTTGGAGCCAACTTGAGGATTGTTTTGCAATCTTAGATGATAAGAATGAATCTTTATTGAGAATCCCTATGCAAAACATGCAACCAATCAAAAAAGGGAAAGGATTAAGTAGAAATATGGGTGAATCACAATCATTGATTCATGCCTAACCCTAAGTCACCTAGGTCTTCTTGAGGAGGACAAACCCTAAACTTTTTATGTATGTAGAAGGAAAAAAGAGGGAAATTTTCATGCACAAATAGAGCATTCATGGTGACTAAGGTATTGTGAATCAAGATACATTACAGAATCAATTAGAAAAGAACAAAAAGGAGGTTAGGGGATAGAAGAGATACATCTTGTCAATAAGGATCAAGTACACATCAAGAAAGAGGTGATATATTATCTAGCAATAGAGTGCTAATCGCATGATCATTGTTGAGACATTCTAATAGGTGAATCAATTAAATCTCTTAATAGAGTAGTGTATGCACCCTAAAATGGCCACCTAGCCTATGCGCCCCCATTATTCAATTTATCAAATTTCCTAAATCAATTATTTGCAATTAGCTATTAAATCAATTCAAATCAATTTCTTTGATCAAATTGTAATTAATTCAATTATTTCAACATTTCCAAAGGTTTGATCATTTTATCCTAAGTCTTATTTAATTAAAAGAAAACCTCTTTTTAAATTACATAATTAATCCACATTTAATTAATTAAGAGAAAACCCCTCTTTTAATTTAATTAAATATTTCCTATTTAATTAAAAGAACTTTCTCACTTTTAATTAAATAAAATACCACTTGAAAAAGAAAAGAAAATAAATAAAAATTAAATAAATTCTTTTTTTCCTCTAAACTTAAATGCACATATTTCTAAGTGGGATTCCATTAAATTTTCCTCATATTTTCTCATTGGTGGAATTTTGTCTCACATGGATCATTCTTTCTCTACCCTTGATTAAATCTTATTGCCTCTTAATCTTAATCCATTCTTCTTTATAAGGGAGAGCCCTCTCCTCATTTTTGACATCCACTATTATGTTCTTGTTATGCTGCAAGTTTGGAGAGTGATTTTTGGAGAAGGAGTTTGAGCATTAAATATTTTTGTGGAGAAATTCTATCGTCTTATCTTCTTCTCTCATGCATCCATGGCTTTCGTCATCATGCTCCATCCTTGTATTTTCATATTAGCTTAGATCCATGTTTGCTTTCATAGATTAGGTTTCCTTTCTTGCATTGCTTTGCATTGTTATCATTTAGATTAGCTTTCATCTTCATTTGCATTCATATTTTGATCTTTGAATCTCTCATTTTATGTTGTACTTGCATGGGCACAAACTAGGTCAAATTGAGGGCCTCCATTACAAACTCTTGCACTCCATCAATAGAGAGCTATGAGCCACCATTCGAGACCTCATTCTTGAACAATCTTGGATATAATGACTCATACAAGTGTGATCAAATTTTAGACATACATCTTTGTCACCCACCATGGGGCAACCAACCTTTACTTTTTGGTTTTAGATATTTTTGGAGCTAACCCCCTTATGCAGATTTGTTTGAAGACAAAACACCCTAGATCTTAAAGATTTGATCATATCTCCCAAACAACTTAGTGTTTTGGTCTAAATTATTTTTTGTAGGTTGGGAATTTATAAGAGAACCTTTAGTGAAAATTTCAAATTTATTTGAGATAATTTCTATTTTTTATGATTTTTTCTTGATTTTTCATGAAAATTTATTTTAGGGCACAGATTAGCAATTTTTTAAGAAAATTCTACATTTTTGGAAAGGTCTCTCAATTTTAGATAGGGTTGGTTCTTTGTGTTTTGATTTTATAGATCATATTAAGGCTCAATAATTCGATTTGCAAAACCTGGTCTATTTTAAGAAAATGGCTCCTTAGAGCACAAACGAAAAAAAAATGACATTTTTGGAAAGTTGCCTTGCTTTTTTATAGGGGTCTCTTTTCTGTATTTAGGGTTTTGGATCCAAAATCATATCATATAGGTCCAATCTTATTGACTAGGTCAAAAATCAATATTAAAAAAAGGGCACTTAATGAATAGCTTGCATTTAATTTTCACATGGATCAATGCATGATGTGAGCTTTCATTTGGGTTATTTTCTGATTATTATCACTCTTAAAAATCAAATTTTTAGATCTAACCCTAGTCTTGCATAAGTTAGATATATATTGCATATCTTGTGTTTGCTTGTTTTGCTTGATGCTTTGTTCATTACGAACGAGTGTTCAAGCATAAATGAAAGGTACAATACAGAAAAGACACATTGCAAGGATTAATAGGTATTTTATTAGATCTCTATAATATTTGGATTTAGAAATGAAATGAGCCCTCTTATCTATTTGGCTTGAGTGCTTTTACATGCTTTCATTGATTCACACTTCATTTGGTTCTATAAAATTGGATTTAGATTTACTTTCATGCATATCTGTTTCACATAGTAATTAGGCCCTATAAACATTATTTGTGGATTTCTTGAGGGAACATGCTTCATTCACTTTCCTTACATGCGAATCTCTTCTCGATGATAGATCCCCTTGTAGGTAGGGAAGGATATTTGTTATTATCTCACTATTCTGCTTAGGTTTGTCCTCAAGATCCATTAGTACTTTCTCTTTTGAGATTAGGGGTGTTTGTTGTTGGATTTTTCAAAAATTTGGTGAGGTGATTTTGAATTAGCATGTCAAAGAATCTTGTTTGCTATGTTTGGTTAAGGTGAAGAGGATAAAGGAGTATGCTTTGTTCCCTTTTGGGCACATCAGAAACTTGGAACCCTTGAATCCAAACCAAGTCCCCATGTTGTACAACTTTATGAGTCTTCCTTGATTAGAGAGGGTTAACCATAGTGGATATTCCCTTTATTGGATCAACCACATGGATGAAAACTCAAGAATTAATAGTCATTTTTGACATGGTAGTAGTAATCGCTATATAAATGTCTTTGTGGGGGAAATCCTCACAAGTGTAGTCTTTTTTTGGGTTGTCAGATCTCCTCAGTATCTCTGATTGATGAAATTCTCAAAATATGTCAAAAATCTGGTGCATCGAGATTGGATTTTTCCCACTTTAGATTGCAAAAGCTATAGAGTTGAATATTACTAAGAACCATAGTGCTACCAAATTTTCTTTTCTAGGACTATGTGCGTGATTGGAAAACATTTTGAGAACATACATAATGGTGGTTCTAGGGACTACACTATACTATGATACTATTCTTATTCATGTGCCTAGTTCATGATTCAAAATTTATCACACCTAGTTGGATATTTAAAACAAATAAAATTTGAGTTCCTGAGTCAAGAAATTATGATCAAACTGCTTTGCTATCTAGTTATTTCTAGTTGCCCTAAGTTGATCCAATATAGATTAGGCTACTTACCCCATTGTTATAAGCTTGTTTTCACCTTGGGTTATTGTGCTTTGACCCCTTGAGTTAGTGATCTTTGATTTCACAAGTGACCTTGTTTGAAGTTGGTGAGTTAGATACTGTCCTTGTTGATGAAGATATACCTTTGGATTCTTTGATATTATGCTTGGAGAGTCTTAATAATATCTTGTACATCCACTTTCATAAAAAAATAATTTTAGTTATTTATAATGTAGGTAAATCATCCTCTTGGTCCATATGTGCTAGGATATTGACCCAAATTTGTGGGAACCTTTGTGGTAGTGTTGGTTTATGCCTATTGCAAAATTCTATCTTATTACATCTCTTTTGCACAAGTGAGTGCTTTACTATCCTAGTTTGGTACCAACATTTCTTGGGGTTATCCTATCACCTATTACCTTTTCTTTCATGCTGGTTACTTTTGACATATCAGTCAAGTTTTTTAATAGTGACACACACTTATTCAGATTCTATACAACTATTGAGCTCATTGAACAGTTTATAGTGTTTTCCATGTAATTCAATAGCCACCGAATTCTACAGTTTCTACTGAGTCTTTTGAACTAATTCTATTGGTTACTGAGAAAATTTAGTCAGTGTGAAGTTTAGCAGTTCAAATTGAGCATTTTAGTATATACCAAGCTAATCAGTAGTTACCGAGTTCATAGTTCATGTGATGTGAAGCCTATGTTTATCGAGCATTACAATATCTACCAAGTTGACAGTTCATGTGATGTGAAGCCAGTGTTAACCAAGCTACTTCATGGTAACCAAGTGATTCAATTTCTACCGAGTTGCAAAATATCTACTAAGTCACGAGTGCATACCGAGTTCAAGACTACTTGAAAGTGATTGGTATGGATTGAGCTTCTACGTCTACCAAGAGCATGACAATGCCAAGAAGTGATAGTGGATGCCGAGTATCAAAATCTCATCGAGTCAGTCTTCATAACTCAAGTATCTTCATGTGGGCCGACTTTGTAATATTTGTGTTAACTTGTGTCATGGAAAACTTTGTAATTTTGTAAATTGGATTGGTATATATATGTGATGTATTGTATCATATCCAAAAAAAAATCAAGAGTAAGGACAAGAATGAGAATGTGTGAGCATATGTAATGTGGATGCGAAAAAGTTCAAGTTATGATAGCAGTAGATAAAGAACTATAAAGGCCATAACAATACAAGGAGTAGCAAAGAAAAATCTATCACATAAAGGTGATCAGTATGCTAAGGAATCTCTATCAGCAAACTTAGTTGAAAATTAGAGATCTACTACTTCATCCTAACAAGTGAACCAATCAAAATCCTCTAACAAGGTAGACCTAACAGTCTTTTCTAAATCTCTTTACCGAGTGCATATGTCATTGTATGTTTGTAAATCCTCTCACAAGGTGGACCTGGTAGTCCTATTTGCTCCTAATAGGGAAAATCATCAGAAGTGATCAATGTAAGCCTTATTAGGCCAACTTTATGCTACAGTACTAAAGTTTGCGAGTATCATCCCCACCCTAGTTTTACTTTTTATTTGGAAGGTTTCTAGGTCACCAAATCTTTGTGTTCAAGTGTGATGGATGGTTTCATGTTTTGAGTTTCTCATGCATGCAATTAGATCAGATGTGATAAATTAAGTGTTAATTGATTTATTGATTAAGAATTGAAATTGGTAAAATTTTTAGAAGTTACTAATTCACCCCTCCCCTCTCAGTAACTTAGCATAGTCTTGAATATTTCCAACAATTGGTATCAGAGCTTTGTGGTTCTTAGGAGAAAGTTTAACAATTTGAGCAAGGATCAAAGATATGGAGATATTTAGACTTGACAAAGCTATTGACAATGAAAAGTTGGATCTAAAAATGGCCATTGCCCAACTCAAGAAAGCTAAGGAGCAACTTTCCCAATCCTTGACAAAAAGAAAAGAACTTGCAAATCAAATGAATGATCATCTCTACGTTGAAGAAAGAATTGAAGACTTTCACCCTTCAAGCAGTTCAGATGAAGCAAATGATGCAATCAATGAACTCCTGGAGAAGAATGGTTCCCTACAAGAAGAAGTAAGAAAGCTGAAAAGAGAACAAGAAATTCAATCAATAAGGTTATGTAAAGTCTTGGAACAGAGAAATAAGATAAAAGAAGAGATGGATGGAAGGAACAATGAAATCTAGAACCAATCCCTTCAACAAGCAGACCTTATTGATCAACTCTCCAATGCAAATGAGTAAATCATGAGCCTAAGACTTGAAAATGAAAGAATAAGGAATCATCTAAATTTTGAAAGACAAATCAATGAAAGAACAAAAAATGAGCTAAGATCCAAAAAACAAATCAATGAAAGTTTGAGAAATGACGTAAACACTAAGAAGAAAATCAATGAAAGAATGATGAAATCTCAAGTAGACATGGATCAACTGAATGAGAAAAACCTCTATAAACAAAAAGGAAAAGCAAGAATTGGATACAAAGAAGAAGGTGAATCCTCCAAACAAGGTGCTCAAAAGAATCAAAGACCTACTTGCAATCACTGTGGTAAGATAGGTCATACATCAAACAAATGTTGGAATAATGGAAAAGAAAAATTCAATGGAAAATGCTACAATTGCAATCAGCACGGACACAGGGCTAATGAATGCACAGAGAAAAAAAATTTAAAGGCGACTATCATAAATGTAAGAAACATGGACACAAAGCATCAGAATGTAAAACAAAGACATTGAATCTTGCAGAACAAATTGTGAAAGCAATATTTGGTTGGGACTACAATACTTGGTTTAGATGTTATTACTTTGGAGAATTTGGACAAATTTGTATAAATTGTGTTAAACATCATATGAGGAAAAGAAATACCACTAAAAGATGTTTTATTTGTACAAAACTTGGTCATCTTGCCAAGAATTGTATGAATACTAGTAAAATTGAAGATGAAAAGAAGGAAAAGGATGACAACATTTGAAAGCAGATGAGACAACAATGGATTCCTAAGTCTACCAAGGATACTAGTTCAAGCAATGATGGTCAAGTCACTCAACAATTGGGTGACTCTACCATTCCTAATTAAGTTCTCAAGGAAGAATTGGAACTAGGCTATCAGTTCTAGTTGAAAGGTGATAAAGATCCAAATATGTATGCAAGATACAAAGGGATCACTAAGCAAGATCAATATTGGTTATTATCGAGTTACCTTCTCTACTGAGTAAGGTTGGGTCATAGACTCTACTGAGCAAGGTCGAGAGTAATAAAGGCACTTATGCTTACCGAGTCGAGAAGACTTCACTGAGTGATCAATACATAATAGTGGATGATAGACTATCAAGCATAATGTCAACTTATCTACCTTCGTACTGAGCATTAATGGTGAAATTTTAACAAAAGGCATGGAATCAAATTCATTTCTGACCATGAAGTTTTGAGTGCTATTGTAAAGAGCTATTTTATGTGCAATCAAGTGACTTGAGTGAATTTCATACAAAATTTTTCAAAGTTCTCTCAAGCTACCAAGTGAAAATAGCATCTAGCAATAGCAAGGTCAAGAAAGTTTCTAACATGTTGGTTCGAGGTGTTGAATGGAAAGCGTCTGATTTCAAGCTCATCCTTGCGGTTGCTGAAACCCTAGACCCAAGTAGAGCTCAATCTCAAATCCCTCCCACGATACTTCTTGTTAATGCCATTCTAACTCATTTTAAATGTACTATTCAAGAAATTGGTGCTCTAGAGATGGATGATGCCCTAGGTCAATTATGTGTTGATGGAACCCTAAAACTTGAGCATTGACATTTGGAAGCAAAAGGGTTAACACATATTCCCCATATGCCCCAAGAATTTCAAATAAAATAGATTAGGTATATTCTTAGCTAGTGCATAATGGACAACTATGGTTAGAGAAACCAATTTTGATAACCAAGAAAATGATTCATCGAATCACTGGCCTTCCCATGCTCACCAAAGCCAAAACAACTAAAATGCTAGGTTGAGTAGAGTTGGAGAAGAAAACCTTAGCTAAGTGGGATGGTAGAGGTATGAAAATAAGTAGTGTTACTGATGTAGAGTTGAAGTTTGGAACTCATGTTATAGCTCATAAGATATACGGTTCAAACCATCTTAATAGTGTATCATGTGAAGCGGTTGATTTGGCTTATAAAGTGGTGAAGAACAACTTATCTTATGACCTTGTAGAGTTATTATTGAGACAATTTAATAAGAATATGGAAAGTATTAGAACTTCCAAGAATAACCCATGCAAATTTGGTTATCTATTAACATGTTTATTCTTTTATGTCTAGAAGTTCTTCCCTTCCAAAGGCATTGTAGTCTGGAGAAAAGATGTGCCTGTACTATACCAAATAAATGAATATATTGCAGAAATGGGTGAGAATATGGTAGCATCATGGGAAACTAATTTGATGTGTTCAAAGATAAAATGAACAATAGGTTTAGAATTCTAAAGAAGTTATTTGAGGACTACAAGGATGATGTGTGCTTCATGGTGGATTGTGACAAGGTATACATCTAGGCAGTTAAGGCTAGAGTTGTATGGTTCAAGCCTCTTGGTTATGAGGTGAACATTAATGAGACCAAGGATATCATTGAAGCCCTTGTAAATGAACCTATTGATCCCAAAGCCCCTTACTTTGATACTTATGATGAAGCTAAGGCAAGAATAGAGCTAGAGTTAAAGCTCCCACAGGTGTTTAACAAAGGAAAGAGGAGGATAACCAAATTGAAATCTAGTGCACCTCTCATGTTAACCAAGGGTAAAGGTGAAGATGAGGAATAGGTGGAGGATGAAGAAGAATCTAAGAAAGAGGAAGAACCTTTGAAGAAAAAGGGCAAGGTGATCATCACCAAGCTTGCAAAGTCATCCATTGTAGTCTTCACAAAGAGGTCAAAGAAGAAAGGAAGTGACATTATTTTCAACAAATCTTCACCCACCTTACAAGAAAAATTGAAGCAAATGGAAGAGAGGGCTGGAATAAAAAAATTTAAATCTTTGAAATATGAGACTAGGACAAAGGCAAAGAAGAAACAAGTTGAAGAATTGGTACTAAGAAAATGGGTAAATGGAAGTACTCACCAGACCAGATTACCTCTCAAGTCTCTAGTGAATTGCTGAGAAGTTAAAGATAATATGGGATTTTTCTATGCAAATAGTCAAAGATATTTATGCACAAACCTTGGGGTAGTTACTACCAAGCATATCAGATGCTGAGGTGAAAGAGTCTTTAAAGAAAAATGAAGAAAAATTGACTCTAAGGTTTAATACATGTTTAGTTTTGATTAAGGATATAGAGCATGTTGTTAAGAATTCTACAAACACTTGTAAGAACATTTATCATCTTCATAAACCAAGTGAATTTCCAATTGAAGTAAAGGATGTTGATGAAGAAGAAGATAAGGAGAAAGATGAGGAGGAAAATGTTGAAGAAGTGACTCATTTTGATAATGAAGAAGATGAAGAGCATCAATGTGAAGAAGCTACCAAGGAAGATAAGCAAGATGATGAGGAAACTAACCCAGTTAAGATAGCTATTGCAATCATTGCCTCACTTCCTCACTCCCTGAGAAAACCATTGACTACATCACTTCCACTTCATCAACTAAGTTATAGATTCCTTCATCTACTGAGTCGAGTTCTTCAGTCTTCACTCCTCCAATTTTGACTTCTATAGTTTTGAGTACATCCATGGTAAGCTCTCTAGTTTTGTCTACTTAAATTTTGGATTCTACAAATTTGGATTCTTCTAGCATCTTTGGGAGCATTCCATCAGTCAATACTATAAAAAAATTTACTACAAGTCCGAGTATGTCTACTATTGTTTCCATTCTGAGCACTAAAGAAACAAGTACAAGAACAATTGAACCTAAGGTTCAACCGAGTACAAAATTTTTGAAAGGAAAGGAGATAGAAGAAGATATATATTTGGATAAGGAAATAGAAATGCCCAAATGGGATATCTACACTCTTTTAGTAGACCAAATGCACATATTTGGTGAACTCCTCCAAAAAAAGGCCAAATAGAAAAGATTAAGAGAAGAAAGAGACATAGAGTACAAGATTATAGATGATGCCAATAATATCTTGATCGAGGCTATTGGAATTGAGGTTGATTCTTCTCAACCTATTTTGTTTCAGCTTGGAGAGGTAGTCCAAAAGTTCAATGAGGACACCGAAGGTCAAGAAAAGCTGGTTGAAAAGGTTGAAAATAAATTCAATAATAAAGTGTTGGAGCACATTTCTCAGCACATAGGCATTCATCAAGTTGAGCTTTCAACAATTTTGGTCAATCTTGAGGTGTCATGTTCAAATGTGTCATCACTTTTTGCAAAACTATGTGATGTAAAAAAGTAAAGGAAAAATTGCCCAAAATTGATATAGATCTTAAAGCAAGTCCTCGGCAGCTACAACTTGATCCTAGTTCAAGCTCTACACATTTCAAGAAGATCAGATTTTTATCAAACTTGCAAGCTGAATTGTTAAGAGAAGAAGCAAGGATCTATTGAACATTGGTTGATATACAAAATATGACCCTTCCAGTCATGGATTCTATGCAGAAACACATTGTATATTCAAAGACTTTGATCCATGATAACAAATTCTTTGTTGCTGACCACATGATTGAACTGTCAGCAAAAGTGAAAATTGCCATTCATACATGCAAAGTACTACAAGAAAATTGGGATAAAACCTTGCCAATTATCCTCAAGGTACACTTTGAATTCTTATCTCATTTCGGTGTCTCCATGTAAATATATTAGAATAAATCTTTGGCATTAATATCAAAAAGGGGGAGATGAGATATGGGAGAAAAGTTACAGGGGGAGATATGTTATGATATAAGAGAAAAGTTACATGTACATAGTGGAACACATTGTATGGGGGAGAAATATGCTATGGTGAAAAGCTACTCTATATATACTTACAAAGATCAATTTTGAAAAATCTCAAAATAGATTGAGCTAGTATCACATGGTGATGAATAAAAGATATTTAGTTTTGGGCTAACAAGTGTTTTTGTCACTAATGCCAAAGGGAAAGATTATTGTCATATCAGTCAAGTTTGTTATAAGTGATACACACTTATTTAGATTTTGTACAACTACCAAGATCATTGAACAATTTATAGTGTTTTCCATGTAATTCAGTAGCCACCAAGTTCTATAGTTGTTGTTGAGTCTTTTGGACTAATTCTAGTGGTTATTGAGCAAATTCAATCAATGTGAAGTTTAGCAGTTCAAACTCAGCATTTCAATATATACCAAGTTTATCAGTGGTTATCGAGTTTGTAGTTCATGTCAGGTAAAGCCTATGTTTATCAAGCATTGCAATATCTACTGAGTTTACAGTTCATGTGATGCAAAGCCTATGTTTATTGAGCATTTTAGTATCTATCGAGTTTGTAGTTCATGTGATGCGAAGCCAGTGTTAACTGAGCTACTTCATGGTAACCAAGTGATTCAATGTTTACTGAGTTGAAAAATATCTACCGAATCACTAGTGCAGACTGAGTTCAAGACTTCTACAAAGTGATGAGTACAGACCAAGATTCTACATCTACCAAGAGCATGATGATGCCAAGCAGTGATAGTGGATGTCAAGTATCAAAACCTCACCAAGTCAGTCTTCAAAACCTAAGTATCTTCATGTGGGCCAACTTTGTAATATTCATGTTAACTTGTGTCATGGTTGACTTTGTAATTTTGTAAATTGGATTGGTATATATATGTGATGTATTGTATCATATCCAAAAAAAAGAAAGATTCAATAAGGACAAGAATGCAAATGTGTGAGCATATGTAATGTGGATGAGAAAAATTTCAAGTTATGATACCAATAGATAAAGAACTATAAAGGCCATAACAATACAAGGAGAAGCAAAGAAAAATATATCATAGAAAGGTGATCAGTACACTAAGGAATATCTATCAACAAACTTAGTTGCAAATTAGAAATCTACTGCTTCATCCTAACAGGTGAACCAGTCAAAATCCTCTAACAAGGTAGACCTAACAGTCTTTTCTAAATCTCTTTACCAAGTGCATACTTGATTGAATGTTTGTAAATCCTCTCACAAGGTGGACCTAGCAAACTTATTTTCTCCTAATAGGGTAGATCATCATAAGTGATCAATGTTAGGCTTAACAAGCCAACTTTATGCTGCAGTACTAAAGTTTGTGGGTATCATCCCCACCCCAGTTTTACTTTCTATTTGGAAGGTTTTTGGGTCACCAAATCTTTGTGTTCAAGTGTTATGGATGGTTTTATGTTTTGAGTTTCTCATGCATGCAATTAGATTAGATGTGATGAATTAAGTGTTAATTGATTTATTGATTAAGAATTGAAATTGGTAGAAGTTTTAGAAGTTACTGATTCACCCCTCCCCTCTCAGGAACTTAGCATAGTCTTGAATATTTCCAATAGTTACAACAAGATATCAAGTAGATCAAGGAAAGTGACTTCAAGTCATCTTTAAACAATTACCTTTAGTTCAAAATCATCAAAGATGTAAGGGAAAAGAATCTGTGTTTGTTTAATCACCTGAGAATATTCTAGAATCTTTATTTGATCCTAGTAGTGACCTTATTGAGTCGAGTACACCCTTAGCATCACCTCACTTGGATATGGATATGAATTTTACAATGGCTCCACAAAAGAGGAATTGAAGTGGTGATTATGATGTTGATCTTTTGAGTGGTGATCCTATTGGTGTTTGAAAATGTTGGAGGGTTTTCAATTATCCCAATAAGAATATGACATATATAGAGGCAACTAACTCCCATTTTCAACATGCCATTTCAGACACCGGGCCAACTATAAGGCTTGACCCTTCTTCTACTTTAGGCTCTGCAAAACTTAGGCAGGTAGACCTGAGATTCAATCAATACCGTACTAGTACAAAAACATATCCTTGAATCTATTAAGTAGATGAAAACTCTTATATCTCCTAATGGCTTAAGAAAAGACACAAATCTACAATAGCTAAATGCAAATTTATGAATCTTAGAAGCTAAGTGAGGGCATTACATTTAGGTCCTTCAACATGAAAGGGAAATATCGTTTGATTAATAATGTTGACTTCAAAAAACCCTCAGATATGCAGCAGTAAGACTTTAATGATCCTGTAGCTGACTAGTGCCTAATCCATTGGGAAAATCCATGAATCAAATGCATACATATGGATATCTGATACTTATTTATATATTCAGATATACAATCTATCTATTTACCTTGTAAATAAACATTTGTTCTCAATTCAAACCTCATTCTTACATGATATCCTTCTCAATAAACCTACAACCCTGTTGATTCACTAAAGCATTTACATAACCCATTGAGTTACAAGCAACAATAAGACAACATACAACCTTAAGGGACTACAACTACGATCTAAGCTCTTTGTTCAAAGAACATAAAACATTGAAGTACACTGAGATAGGAGACAAGATTCAAGATGAAACTCAATGAAGTTCTTGCTCGTTTGTATTCATTTCCTTCAAAAAATACAACCAAATGCATGAAATTAACTCATAAAGAACCTAATATATCTAAAATATCTATATTTATCATCCTACTACTGTTCATACAAGAAGAATTATGCTGAAAGAAAGGTGTCACAGTCATGGAAACATGTCAAAAAATGGAACCAATGGTCTCACAGTGAAAAATGGAACCCTCAATGGTATCACAGTAATGAACTTTAAAAATAAAAATAAAATTTAAAAAAAATGGATCCCCTACAATGAGAAAGAAAGGGATTGATATAGAGGAAAGAATTCTTAGATTGAATCTCCATCTGACAAGTGTCCATTCAGAAATCCTTCCCAAGAAGATGAAAAACCTCTTTCTACCCTCTTTCCTTAACTGAATATCTGATTTGGTTTCATCATTTCTATAACTGATTGAGTCATCAAAATATTTGAAAACCCACTAAAATGCTTGGTAAATTTTGAGTTTTACTAGGTGAATGTGAGCAAAGTAAACTCCAACTGCATTCTTACCAAGTTTTACTAATCCTCTAACTGGATTTTTAGTTCTTACCCATTCCACTGAGAAAGCCCCAAATTTCACGTTTTTGGCTTTAACTCAAACCAGGAAGCACTTGTGCAAAAAAAAAACTCCATAATCAAAAAGTTCGTCTTCTCACAATTTTGGTGATATATAATATCGCTATATTAGCCTTCCAGAAATGCCCAAAAATTCGGTTTGAAAAATGCCCTTCTGTTATGAAACTCTGGCTTGTCTGCAACATCTGATTTTAAAATTTTGAAAAATTTAAAAATCTAAGGTTAAAAATTTATATTAAAATCCCTTCTAAGTTAAAAAAAAAATTGCACGAGCATCCATTTTGCATAAAATAATTTAAAAATTATTTTTTATTTGCCTTCACAATGTTCCTTGCCCTTTGAATCTGAGGTCAATTTGGTTTGATCGGCTTGACAACACGTGTCGAGATAGGATTGGTTGCCTTGTTTCTCTATCATCGCTCAGTAACTGCCCAGTCACCCCTACCTCATCATCGTCACCTCATTGCCACATGGCACTCCATTATTGGTTAAAACTTGCATCTGCCTCGTTAATGCTATTAGGACCCGCTACCACATGTCGTCACCACATCAACCCTCACCATGCGGCTATGGTAACTCTCGTGCATCTTTCACTTACCGATGTAGTGACAATCGCACGATGAGGACACGTGTCAACATCTCCTTCCATCTAAACTCGTTTATCTTTGCCAAATTTTTGGATTTTTTTGACGACTTGCTATGTCGCTAGTCAAATTTTTTGAAATTTCTTGGCTAGCAAAGTAGTGAGGTGTCAGATTTTTAGTTTTCTGGTGACCTCCAACTCACTGATTTCACCTCTTTTTCATGCATGTTTGTCAAAATTTAACCCTTGCCTCTAGCTGGTTTGATGAGCGGGCCCCACCTGCACATTGTTTTGCCTTTACTAAAGGCTTTTGTTTTTTGGACACAATATCTACTGTGTATAATAGTATTTAAATAGCAAAATTTTTATCATATGGCCAATGTGGGATTTCGTAGGCTAGACTAGCTTGACCCTGCATAGGGTCTCCCTTTTAAATTTTCTTGCTCACAACTTTTTCCTTTTAGCTTATGGCTATCTTCTATTTTATGGCATGAGCATCCTCTAAAAATGCATGAGTTCCCTATTTGTGGACATTGAAAATCTATTGGTTATGCATTGGGCTTCCTTTTTTAGATGTCTAGGTTTTGGCCTGCGTGTTGCTCCTTTTTTGATTGCATGGACTCCTTGACATGGCGTGGAACAACATTTTTCTTTTACAAGCTCTACTCTTTTGCCATGCATAGAGTTGCTCTTTGCAGAAAATTGTAGATTATTTCTTCCCTTTAATGCTTTCCTCCACCTTAAAACTGCAGAGCTTTCACTTTGACCTATAGGGACTGGCTTTGACTGTTATTTGCCACTCCTTTGTCTTTTATTTTGCATGGAGATCTATTTGGTGTGCATACTTTTACGCCTATGTCGTGGATGGTGGTTTGAGAATGCTTTTTTGCTACATAAGGGTGGCTTTTTCCTATTAACATGAATCTTCAATTTAGCTTTGACTGGCGTACAATGTTATAATCTTATATTAAGGTGTGGATTCCATTTTCTATTGTGCTAGCATGATATCCATGCTTGGCACCTGTGGATTCTTCCTATGTTGCGTTTCTTTTAACATTGCATGGATCCTCTTGAAAATCGCTGGATTTCTTTTAGCTTGGGCATCCCTATTATAACATGGCTCTACCCCCCAATATTTCATGCAAATTTACTCCTTTTTATTGCTTGACGTGGGCCTTTCTTTAAAATGTGTGGAGCTTTATATTTTAAAAAAAAATTCAGGCTACTCTTTTTATGCATTAGCATCTTCTTTGTAAGTGGCATTGACTAGTCTTTTTCCTTGTTGAATACATGTTGTTGCTCCTTTGTAAAAAATTTCATCCAGTAACCTATCTCATCTGCTTCTGAGTGTACACCAAGACCCTCAAGCACACTAGAATCAACATGTATCAGAACAAGTGCCATTACCACAGCTAATTGTAGCAAAGATTTAACCTCCTTTTGAAAATATGTGCCTACAAAGTGTCAGGGCCAGCCCGTCCATACACATTGACCACTTCATAAGTCCTACAAGGGATGAACAATCTCTTGGCAATTTGATGCAGATAAGTTGGACCCCAAGTGGGTCTGGCTAATTTTTTTTTTTTTGTTTTGTTTCTGAACAACTGAACATCTCAGATAAATCTACCAACCTTCTCAGACTGATTGGAATCCAATTAGAGCACTAACTGATCCTTAAAAAACTCATTTTTCATTAATTTGCAACCTACTAATTTTGTGCTAGGAGGTCCATTGATTGGCCTTAAAAACTGACCAAATCACTTGATCAGGCTCTGAAAATTGGCACACTGACTCTTTGTTCTACATTCTTTTACCCTGTCGAATCTCGTCTCATGAAAAATTCCTAGTCAAAAGATATCGACCATCAAAGTTGACATTTTAGAACTTCCTGCAAGAAAACATGTCAGAAAACACTAAATTGGGTTCAGATTTGGTTTTGAAAACTAGCTAAACTGACACTTGGGAAGACGAAAACTGGGGTGTTGATTCTCTGTCATGAGGATAATATAAATCTGAGATTTGGGCTCATGAAAAATAACTAGGCACGTTTGGTAAAGGTCTGAAGTAGGCTACTTGGAATTTGTAGATTAAAAGCACTGACAAAAACATTTTTTGCAAATGGAATTGACCTAGAAAAGTGTGCAGATGGATTCATCAAGACTTGCAAATTGACACACTTAATGTATTTTTGGAGGACAACGCAATGGTACAATCCATTCAATCTCACCTATCACAGATTAGGAGTTATAACATCACAAATAGGGGTACTGACAAATCTGTAAATGCTGACACCAATAAAAGATAGAAATTGCGTTTGGAATTGCATTTGAAAACTGATCAAACGGATTTGTCAAGACTTAAAAATTGAGACATAACAAGTCTTTGACATCTAAAATAAAACACAAATGGAAATTTAGTATTTTGATCAACTGGTCAAAAGTTATAGCATGTCAAACAGGGCTTCCCAGAATTAGGTGCAAAGTGCAAAAGCATGAAAATAGTAACTGACCAACTTTGAGGGATTCAAAACCTAGTTAAACGGACTAAAAAATACTCAAAATCTGAAACATAGGCTCTCAGATATGGACACTAGATATTCCCAAAGTGGCAAGTCATGAAACATTAATGGGTGCGAGATATTCAATCACAAACATAGCCTCCTGTCATTGTTTGACACGGGGTAAAAATGCAGATTTGAAACTAGCTCAAAATGAGACTTCCCAAAATGGCTCAAAATCTCAATTTTTCTTCATGGAATGCTTAGACAGGCTGAATACAGGGTGTTAGAAACATTAAACACCTTAGGGGGCTCAAATGGATAGCCGAGTACATAGGCATTAAAAAGAGTTTATAGGGCTTAAAATTCTCAATGGTACTCAAAATCGGGAAGGTAATTTTGAGTCCCAACAGATCCCACTCATGAAAATAGACCAACCTCACCCCATATTGAGGATAGATATTTGGATGCACACCAAAGGGCTGAGAAAGGTAAGCATTATACCTATCAAGAAGAGAAATCCCAATATGATGACTAAATTAGTGAACCTTCTAATGCTTGTGTGAATGGAACATTTACTGGTAACCAGTTTAGATAGTCAAGATAGT
Source organism: Cupressus sempervirens (assembly GCA_028749045.1). NCBI lineage: Eukaryota > Viridiplantae > Streptophyta > Pinopsida > Cupressales > Cupressaceae > Cupressus > Cupressus sempervirens. Next base: position 488,012,026 of record CM053790.1, read on the forward strand.
GTACACTGCTCATGAAACCTTTAGGTTATGCAAGTGATAGACTCAAAGTACTTGAGCATGAGAGAAAAGTCCTTCTAGAGGAACAAGCTAAGAAGGAAGAACAATTTAGATGCCTAGAGGAAGAAAGGAAAGTTATGATTGAGATAGAAAGGAAAGCTCGTCAAGAAGCACAAGACCTTTGTGTGGCTCTACAACTTGACAATGAATTCAACAATATGCACATTGCTGGTGGAAACAACTCTCCTCCACTCATTCCTCCCAAGATTTCATGAAATGGAAAACATTGGAGAACACCTTCACCATATCCTAGTCCTAGAGGAAGGGGAGCTTCAAGACATGATGATTATAGGAGATCAACACCTCCTAGAGTTTCAAGACAACCTTCACAACATGCTCATCATGGTTCACAATATGGAGGTGGTAGTTTGATCTTTGATAGTAATTCTTATGATTTGATGGGTATGCAACAAGACCCACATTTTCAGCAACATATGGAAGCATATATGGAACAAAACAGAGATGCATGCTTTCAAAATTTAATCAACAAGGGTACTAAGGTCCATTATAACTTTGATGTAGAAAAAAAGATTCAAAAGCATGATCCCTCTATGAAAGAATAAATTGAGCAATTGAAGAAACAACTGAAGCAAATATCAACACCCAAGAGTTCTTTTTCACTTGATTTAGTTTTTCCTAATCCTTTTGATAAGAGTGTTGACATGAAAGATTTTCCTAGAAAAAATGAGATTCCCCAATATGACAAATATGATGGAAATGAGGATCCAAATGATCATGTGCATTAGTTCTATACTATGAGTTTTGAGTTTCATCATGAGGACTCATACCTTATGAGATTATTTCTAAGGAGTCTTAAGGGTCAAGCAATGGAATGGTTTACCAATACAACTCCTTCTGTTAAGACATTCCTTGAGTTAATTCAAATATTTTTTCAACACTTTACATAAAATATTTCACAATTTGTCTTGCTATTGGACTTATGTTACACAAATAAAAATCAAGGAGAATCCTCTGTTACTTTCTTGCAAACATGGAGACAACAATGCTATAGTTATTCTAGGACTATTCCTGAGAAAGAAAAGATTGAAATCCTCATTAGTAACATGGTTCCTAAGATGAAGTACAAATTTAAGAAGATTGTTTTTGAGTCCTTTGATACCACGGTTGAAGCTACATTTAGAATTGAGGAAATTTTGAGAGAGCAAGGTAGTTTAACAAAAAATGGAAACAACAACAATGGTCAGAATAACAAAAACAATAAGAAGGATAAAGAAAAGAACTCATATTGGAATAAGAAAAAACAAGTGGTTAATGATGGAGTTGTGGATTCCTCTAATCCTAAAGACCAAGTTGTTCTCCATTCGGCTAGTGTCAATCAACAAAGTAACAAGCCAAGATATCAAGAGAGGCCTAAAGGAGAGAAAAATAACTTTACACAATTGGGTGAGTCATATAAAGAGATATTCATGAAGCTTCTTGCTCATAATCTTGTGCACCCTTATGATGCCACAAAGTTTTGCATACCTAAAGTTAAGCCATGGTGGTGGGATGAGAAGGCCTATTGCAAACTTCACAATGGCATTGGACGCGATATTGAAAACTGTGGGAGATTTAAGAAAACTGTTTAAGATCTTATTGAGAATGGAAAACTTGAAATAGATGGATTAAATACCAATGTTGATCACACAATATTCAAAGAGCCTTTTCCAAAGTGTGAGAAAGGGTAAGCTTCCCAACCTAAGAATGGCAAGCTTGCAATCAATTACATTTATGCAAATGCATAAAATGTTGTCAATATGCTTGAGGTTGTAGAAGAAAGTCTCAACATGATGGAAGATAAAGATCCTAGTGGTTATGACTTAAATTTGAGCTCTCCTATCCTTGGTGAAAAATCTATTTTGGTGCTAAGGGGTGCTCACTCTAGAGAGTCATCTAAAGGTCCCCTTCTCATTAGAGGACCCAATTCAAACTAGTCAAGTAAACCTAAGCAAGTGTCTTCCCAAAGTCTCAATGTTGTTATGCAAAGTCAAGGTCTCCTTTTCATCAAAGGACCTATTTCAAACCAACCAAGTACGCCAAAAAAAAGTGCAATCCAAGTATGGTCTTTTAAAAATAGTGGTTAATCCTAGGTCAAATTATAATCTTGTTGATTAGTTACAAAGAACCCCCGCTCAAGTTTTGATCTTTGAGCTTTTAGAGTTGTCTCTGAGACACAAACAAATCCTTGAGGATGCTTTGCGCATGGAAAATATCCCCAACAATTTAGATCTTGATCAATTCCAAAACATGGTTAATCATATTGCTAGACCTCATTACCTTTCCTTTTCGGAGGAAGATTATCAATCTTTGAGCCATTTGCAAAATCTTGCCCTTCATATTGAGGTCATGATCTATAGAACCTGTGTTAGGTGCATGTTGATAGATGGGGGTGTTGGGCTTAATATTTTTTCTTTGATTCTTTTAAAGACATTAGATTATTCTAAGAAAGTTATTGAAACTAGAAGGAATATTACTATCAAATCCTATGATGAGGTAGAGAAAAGTTCAAAGGGGTTGGTCGTTCTTCTTGTTAGGATTGGCCCTATTGAAAAAGATATTTTATTGCAAATAGTTGATGTTGGACCCCTTGCGTACAATATTTTACTTGGTAGACAATGGTTTCATGATATGAAAACAATTTCATCTACCTATCATTAGTGTGTTAAGTTCCCTTACAACGAAATAGAGATTTGTATACCTGGGGAAAATAATTTATCTATTAACTTGATTTCAGAAAGTACTCATGTTCCCCACCATAGAGAAAAAAATGATTTTGATGCAACTTTAGCTAAATGTAAAGACAAGTTCAAATCCATAGACCTTGGCATGGGGGGATATCAACTTAACTCCCTTGCAACATTACTAGTTTCACCTAGGTCTTATGGTAAACCTTCACAAGAGATGAAACCTTCCTCTTTAGCTATGACATTATTGGACACATTTGTATAGTCATCGATGCCTATTCAAGATGAGAAAGAAGATGTGGCTGTTAGAGATTGGATTTATAGAGAAGAGAAGTATATGCACAATGAAAACTTTAGTCCCTCTCCTAAAGCTTATGGAATGGGGTATACATTTTTCAAGAAGATGGGATATCCTAGACATGGCCCTCTTAGTAATAAATTGGATGCTAGAGCCAAACCCCTTGATCATGGTATTTTCAGATGCAAGTGTAAGAATTTGGTTGGCCTAAGATATGCAAATCACAATAAGAATGTTGCTCCTATCCTTGATAAGTTAGATAGTGAAGAAGAACAAGAGTACATACCTAATTTGGAAAATCAAAAAGATATGTGTGAAGACTGGGTCCCTTCTACTAATCTCCTTTGGGGATATTCAAATAGTCTAGTATCTCATGAGACAATTAAAAATTTAGAATAAGAGAGTGTGATCCTTGATGATAGTGAGGCTTCCACGTCTAGGTGTCCCAAGCCTTCATGGTGTAAGAATCTTAGTCAAGATTTAGAAATAGATTCCAATGAGTATGAATGGGACTCCCTCTTAGAGCCTTCTATAGTTGATATGGATATTGATGTTGTTCATACATATAGTTCTCAACCTGAGTTTGTCAATGATTCACATGATTGGTCCCAATGTAATCATGAACCTAAGCTTTTAATGTTTCAAAATGATTATGAGATAGCCTACTATTTGAATGTCTTTGAACCTGCAGTCTCTTCCACTAGTGAACCAACTACCAACATGACATAGCTAGACATCAAGTACCTTAGTCAAAAAAAAAAAGAAAAAAAAGAAAAAAAAAAGAATAGGAGTTCTGACGGTAAAAACCACTATGTGGTGGTGTCAAAACACAAAAAAGTAAAAAGAAAGGATGTATCCTAGGGTGAAAATCTCTTTGAGGCACCTGAAGATGAGGTACTTGATTTTCTCCCTAGTTATTTTAAAGTTAGATTTTTAGTGGTTATTGAACCAACACAAGCAATCAATTTGGGTATGAATGAACCTCTGTAAATGGTACATTTGGCTCATTCTTTGTCATCACAAGAAAAAGAAGCCTACACTAAGTTCTTAATACAAGATGATGCACCTATTCAAGTTGATTTCCTTGACAAGCACCTCATGTATATGACTAAAAGAACATGGAAGATGTTCTTTTATGGATCCTTTATGTAAAATGGTTCTAGAGCTAGTGCGTTGTTTGTTTCTCCTTATGGGTACATGATTCCTAAATCTTACAAGTTATTATTTCCATGTACAAATAACCTTTCTTAGTATGAAGCTTTAACAAATGGACTTAAGATGGCTATAGAATGGACAATTACAAAGTTACACATCTATGGGGATTCATAGCTGATAATCAACCAAGTCAGTGATGATTGTTTAACAAGAAATGAGAAATTGGTACCTTACAAGCAAATGGTTGATTCCTTGAGATGCTATTTCACATTTGTCTCATTTTAGCAAATCCCTAGAGTAGAAAACAAAGTAGCTAATGCCATGGCTACACTTGTTTCACTTCTTCAATTAGAGCAATGTGAATCAAGATTTGAATTCCTAGTGGAAGAGCTATCACCCTATCTATGATTCCCAACAAAGTCAAGTTATTTGTACCATTTTTGGTTGTGAGTCTTCCTATTATGGTGGCATTTATTCATACCTTCATGATGGAATTATACCTAAAACCTTTAATCGATCTGAACATGGAAACCCTATTCGAAATACCTCTTAGCATTCCCTTATCTCTGGTGATTTGTATAAGAAGGCTCTAGATGGAACACTTCTTAGATGCTTAGAAAAGGAAGAATTTGATCAAGCATTAGTTGACATCCATGAGGGAATCTATGGGGGACATTCCAATGGTCTTTTTATGGCTCAAAGGTTGTTTAGGTAGGGTACTATTGGCCTACAATTTATATTGATGCAAGTCATGTGAAAAGTGTCAAAAACATGGCAACTTGATACATGCTCTGGGTAGGGAACTCATTCCTTCTATCTCTCATTGGTTTTTTTAGTGTTGGGTCTTTGATCTTGTTGAGTAGATTCGTCCCAAATCATCATGTGGACACAAGTTTATTATTACTACTACTGATTACTTCACTAAATGGGTAGAATTTGTCCCACTTTTTGTTGTCTTAGGCAACATAGTTTCTTTGCTTATTCTGAATCATATTATTTTTAGATATGGAGTTCCTTCCGAGATTATCATTAACAATGAAGGCCAGTTTAAGAATAAGGACCTTAAACAACTCTGTAAGAAATTCAAGATAAAATAACATTGGTCCTCCATTTACTTCCTGCAAGGAAATGGGCAAGCAGAATCATCAGATAAAATCATTTTCAAAATCTTACATATAATAGTTCATAAGAATGGTAAAGCTTAGCACTTGCAAATAAATCTAGCTTTGTGGGCCTATAGAATGAGTATTTGTACTCCTACTAGGGCTACTCCTTTTGCCCTTACATATGGTGTTGAAGTACTATTACCTTTAGAGGTTGAGATTCCTTCACTCAGAGTTTCCCTCAAAGGTCTAGTTATAGATGAAGACTTCCATGCCATGAGACTTTAGGAGTTAGAACTTCTAGATGAGAAATGCTAAGCATCATTTGACTATATGAGGGTCTATCAAAAGTGCATGCTAAAAGCATTCAACAAAAAGGTTCACCCTAGAGAATTCAGGTGGGAGATCTTGCCCTATGTAAAAATCCTAAGAATCAATAGAATAGAGATCAAAAAGGTAAATTTGAACCTAATTGGCTTGGACCTTACATTATTACAACAAATTTTGGGTCTAGTTCCTATTTATTGTCTACAACAAAGGGAGAGAAGCTCCTTGATGTTGTCAATGTATTGCACCTAAAGAAGTTCTATCCATGATGCCTATTTTTCTGGGGGCATCTTTCTACATATTTATTGATCCTGGAAAAATCCAAAAAAATGATATATTTCAAAAATCCAAAAAAAATGATATGTTGTCAATTTTCTAAAAATTGGAAAGTGTCCTAGAAAAAATGAACATCTTAGTAATAAGCGCTTTGATGTTTCTCCAAAAATAAATTATATATTCCAAAAAAAATAATTAAAAAAAAAAATCCAAGTGGTGAAAACTTGGAAACGAGTGCTCCTTGTGGCCTTTGCACTCCTGTTTCTTAGCACGTGTTCTTGACACTTAGCCTTTCTCCATCAGGCCTTGTCCTTGTTGCCTTGGTTTGGAATTGGTCTTTGTCTAGGGGACATAACTGTGTAAGTTTTGGTCTCTTGGCTGTGTTAGTCTTTAGGACACCTTGCAAATGGTGTTTTTCAACACCACCCCAACTAGATTTTTCAATACAACCCCTGACATCGAGTATTTTTCAACACTTATCAGTTTGGTCTTACCCAGTTTGGTCATGTGATCTTAACTACTTGCAAACATTCAATCCTTATTCTTAGAACTCAGTATCAGTTAAAACACTTAAATTTTTAAACACAAACACTAAATGCTTGACCTATGTCATGGTCTTTTCTTTGTGTGCTAACTGTTATTTATTTTCGTTGAGTGTCCTTGTCTGATAAGTCTCTCCGAGATGCATAGCTAGAGGACTTGGGGCATAGGGCATGTTTTTATTTTTTTTTCTACTTGTGGGTGTGGTCTTGAAACTCTAGAGTGTCTCTTGTTGTCCCCTTGAAACACTTAGGAGATTTGAGGCATCATCCTTGACTTCTTTTGCACAACTGTTCTTATGCTCATCCTGGCATCTATGCCTTAATGCAAGCATGGTTTTGCTACATTAATTTGGGTAAGCTAACATGAAAGTCATCTTGACCTTTATGTCTTTGATTCCTATGTTAGAATCTTTCCACATTCCAACTCGATATAAATCATGTTCATATCTTCATAGTTGCACTTGTGACTAGTGATGATTGTATGATTTTCCAATGTTCGTTAATAATGGCCCAATGATGAAAATAAGTTCTTTTACATTCTCTAATGAATGATGAACACAAAATCCTATATTACGATTTCTCTTTTGCAAGTACACCTTTGCATTTTCATGTAGCTTGCATTATTAGACTTCATGATAGTTTACATTTTTAGGCTGGATTATGTGTTTGAGAGGGTTTTCCCTTCATCTTTCTTATGGATTTTTAATCAAATGTGTTCATGTTTTAATCTTCATTTCTTTATCTTCTTTCATGATCTCAATTGAAATTTCTATCTTAAATAGTTGATTGATTTTGGGGCATTCTATTTCTTATGGCAAATTCTCTTTCTTCTTTCCATTTCTTTCCACCTCTTCCAAACTTCTATTTTCCATTTTCTTTCAGCCCACTTCTTTTCTTCTAATTCACCTTTGGGGCATAATTTTTCATGCTTGATGATCTATCTTGGTTCTGTGATCCTTAGATTTTTCATTTTACATCAAGAACCTTATCTATAGTTCGATTTGATCAAATTTATCAATTTGTTGTTTCTCCTCTATCTCATTTTGATTTTGATCACAAACAGGCAGTACCTATCTTCTTCAATCCTTGATTTAGTTTTATCAATTTTATCCTCAACTTTTTAAAGTCAAAATAAATTTTTATTCTTTGTCCTGATGTGTTCTTGAATCAACCACACATCTGGGTTATTTTTTAATCCAAAATCGATCTCACACTTCAATTTCTATCTTTGATTACGTGTTCTCAAATTGATCACACATTAGTCAAAGAGGGGCAAATGTATGCACCCTAAAATGGTCACCTAGACTATGGGCCCCCATTATTCAATTTATCAAATTTCCTAAATCAATGGTTTGAAATATTTTATTAAATCAATTCAAATCAATTTATTTGATCAAATTGCAATTAATTCAATTATTTCAACATTTCCTAAGGTTTGATTATTTTATGCTAAGTCTTATTTAATTAAAAGAAAACCTCTCTTTTAATTAAATAATTAATCCACATTTAAGTAAGTAAGAGAAAAACCCCTCTTTTAATTAAATTAAATATTTCCTATTCAATTAAAAGAACTTGCTCCCTTTTAATTAAATAAAATCCCACTTGAAAAAGGAAATAAAATAAATAAAAATTAAAAAAATTCTGTTTTTTCCTCTACACTTAAATGCACATATTCCTAAGTGGGATTCCATTTAATTTTTCTCCTCTTTTCTTATTGGTGGAATATTGTCTCACATAGATCATTCTTCCCCCACCCTTGATTCAATCTTATTGCCTCTTAATCTTCATCATCCATTCTTCTTTATGAGGGAGAGCCCTCACCTCATTTTTGACATCCACAATTATGCTATTGTTATGCTACAGGTTTGAAGAGCAATTTTTGGAGAAGGAGTTTGAGCATTAAAGTTTTTTGTGGAGAACTTATATCTTCTTGTCTTCTTCT